>JANFNE010000005.1:1200000-1664921 GCA_024867545.1 Phytopythium helicoides
CAGATATGGACGGGAATGTAGACGATGGCGACGATGACGACGCCAACGGCGTGCAGGACGCGATCTACCTGACGCGGGACATGAGTGGTGTCATGTTTGAAGACATGTTGGCGACGTGCGTGGCGTCCGTTCAGAGCAAGGCGGCCGCGGTGGTAGAGGCCGCCAAATAGACATGCTGGCTGCGAGATGATCATTATCTAGCGACTAAAGCGGCCGACGTCGTCGCCCGCACACACATAACCAACCAACACCATGAACGAACTCGTGTAGTGCGTGAGTAGATAGATGGACAGACGCTGTTTGACATTGATCCGTGCTTTACCGGAAGCACGGTAGCCCCTCGAGGTACTGCTTGACCTGCGCGCGGAAGAGCTGACTGTTGATGGTCTTGGCGTTGCGCACGTCGCTTAGCGGGTTGCTTACGACCGTGTCGACGTAGATCTGCGCGTAGATGTAGCGCAGCGCGGCGCCGAGGTCGCCGGCCTGGTTGTCGGTCATGAGGATGAAGCGCAGCCCGCTGGGCGTCTCGTAGTGGTGGCACGTGTACGCGCCGGTCTGGAAGCGCTGTAGGCCCTCTACGGGCGCGGGCGCGTCGGCCCTGGCCGCGTCCAGCGGCGCGCCGGGGGCCGCTGGCGCCTGCTGCGGCTGCGGCGCGAGCTTGCTCACGAACTCCTTGAGCGAGAAGATGAGCCCGAACAGCAACCGCTTCTCCTCCTCCGGGTCCGCATACGTGACGGCGGGGCCCGCGCCGCCAGCCGCCCACTTCTCCTGGAACAGGCACGCCCCGCTGCGCGAGTACACGTAGAAGGAGAAGATCATGGCGCGATGCCGCTGCGGGGTTTTGCAGCCCTTCCTTGGCGCAGTACTCTGCACGCAAGATCTAAACGGCCGAGGGTGAGTGGCATGTGGAACAGCGGCACCCAACAACAGAACAGAACGGCCTTTCTCCGTGATGGGGATGGCCATGCCGCAGGAGCTCAGCGTGGCCTGTGGCGTTGGGCGCCACGGCGGAGCAGCGCGTGCGCGTGGCCTGTCGACGCACTGGGCCGCGGGCTCGAGGTCGCAGTGGACGCGGAGCGCGCGCAGTGCCGCGTCTCGCCCTTCGCGAAGCGCCAAGGCGCAGCTGGCGGCCGCCTGCCTGCTCTACTGGCGGCTTGCGGCGTCGGCCGAGGACCAGGAGCTGCCCGTCGTGTCGGTGCGTGGCGCTGCCATCTGCCGGGATTTTCCCATCCTATTCCGCCTAATGTCGACACTGCAGGTCAACGACGTGGGCATCGGCTCCTGGCTGTCGCTCTCGGAGCTGCTGACATGCGAGAAGAGCGCGCTGGAGCCGCCTAACGCCGTCAAGATGGTCCAGGGCAAGCAATTTGCAGCGGAGGTGCTCGAGCAGGACGTACTGGTGCTCGACTGCCGCGCAGTAGAAGAGTTTGTCGGCATCAAGGCGGGCTCGCCGGTCTCCGGACACCTGCTTGACGCAATCAACGTCCCGTTCGAGGACATCTTCGCACCCGACAGTGGTGACGGAAGTACGTTCATTATGCACACGGAGCAGCTCAAGGAGCTGTTTGCGGATAATGGATTGGCAATCGGATCGCCAGTGGCAGTCGTTGGAGCGGACGAGGCGCAAGCTGCTGCGGTTGCAACCGCACTGCTGATCAGCGGGTACGATTCGGTGACATTTTTGTCCGAGCCACTCAGCGAAGGGCTCGTGGCACAGCTGCCCGAGAAGTTCACGGAAGGCATTGTTCAGCCCGACTCGCTCGTGTTTCCCGACTCTGGTGGTCGCTTTGACCTGTCTCCGACGAGTGCAGAGAGTTCTGAGGAAGCAGGTAGCGCCGCCGCAGTAGACGCCGAAGCTGCTCAAGAACTCAGCAAGACGTACACAGAGCGCATGAATGGCACCGATGAGTTTGGCGACAAGGCCAAGCCCTGTTGACCCAAAGAAGCGCAATGAGTCCTCAGTCGAGAAGTCGTTTGGGTCACCGAAGGTCGGAGGTACTTTGACATGCCCGCGCCGATGCCGAAACCCGAGTTTATCGATGCGTCAAATGCCATCTACCGTGTTGTGTCATTCGTGCTAGCGCCATTCGGCTTTCCCGAATCACTGCACGAGAAGTTGACGCTTTCGGAAGGTCAAGACACAGTGCGGCTCCTTGTTCCAGGATGTTATTGAAGTTTGCTCGGACCTGATCTATCAGCACAAGGGTTTGACGGAAGGCGCGATGGCAATGAGTGTGCACAAGTGGGTTGAGGATGTTCGCGACAGCGACTGCTCTGACCAGGTGAAGGCTATCAACGACATTTGGTCCGTATTGTATGATCCGCCGCGCATCGTTGAGGTTCCCGATCTGGATGAACCACGTGTACTCGAAATCGCGACCAAACTCAAGGCAAAGCTGCTCGAAAAAGTCGAGAAGCGCACCCCCTGGGCTTTCGACAAGGTAGAGCTGGAGGAAGAGGAGATCCTCGAAGAGACAACAGAGCCTGCGTATGAAGATGTTGAGGTTGATATTGTGAACGATGCAAGTGAAAGCGATGAAGATGAGAATGATGAGACCTCAGAGAGGACTATGGCAACTGGGGAAAGCTCTTCAGAAGAGTTGCGAAACGCAGACATTGAGAAGAGCGTGACAGAGGAAGAAACCAATGAAGATGCCAAGGTTGAGGAGCCTAGCAATGGCGTGAGTAGCGACGACGCAGAAGAGCAAGAGGAAGCAACAGACAACCCTGACAACACTGCCATGCCGGTAGATACCAAGGATGAAACTGAAACCACTAACACTACAGAGGAAGTACCTTCGAGAGAGAAGGTCGACACATCAGAATCTGAAGTCAAGGAGCCGGAAAAGAAGATAGAGTACAACAACAACACACCGTGGAGCTGCATGTACCCTACGGTCGTGTACGCGCTTGGTTTCGTCCCAGGCAACACTGATGACTCCCTTCGGAAGTTGAGCACTCTCCAGATCAAGTCTTTCATCCAGGGGGTCGCTGAGGCTGCGTGGGACGTGATCGGAGACGTCGATCATCTCAGCTCAGTCAGTTTGAGGCATTGTGCGGTACGCTCAAAGAGGCATCTCGAGCAGCGTTCGAGGAGTGCAAGATCGGCACGGAGGATGCGCTGTACGTGATGAAGCACTTTTTGACTCGTTCGCTGGCAATCGAGGAGAGGCACGTCTCCAGCCTTTTCTCCGTTCGGGACGCGCTGAATGACGGGAACCGCAAGTCACGGTCTCGGCGTTATATTGTTGCTCTGGCAGCTTACGCCAAGGCGTTTGAACACTTGCCCATTTTCCACAAGTCGCTTGATAAGATTCTGGTTGGACGCAGCTACTGCTTCATTGAACTCGGACTTCTCGGACGCGCAAAAACTGAGGCGGAGATTGCTCTGAAGCTCAATCCCTTCAGCGCTGGCGCGTACGACTGCCTCGGCAAGGTGGAGGAGAAGAGCTCGCACCCGCACGAATCCATGCAGCACTATGTCACTTCGTTCATTCTCGATGGCTCTCGCTCGCAGGAGCACGCCGAGTCGATTGATCGCGTGTCGCGCCTCGTTGGTCGGGACGTTGCCAAGGGTTTGTTCGAAGAAATGGTCAAGGTGCACTCGCTCCCGTCTTCGTGGCTTGTGGACAGCTACTTTGAGTCATTTGAGCACGACGCCGACTACGCCATTTGCCTCCCAAGCGACATGGCCAAAAAAGTAGACACGGATCAGAGCGACGTGGATGCGCTCACGCTGCTGCATCGTGCTGTTTACCACAAGCGGGGCAAGAACTACGGTGAGATGCAGCGCGATGTATGGGCACTTGTGGCGATGGATATGGCTGCCGCAGGACTGTCGGAGCAGCAGCAAGGATTGGCTCTGAACCTCCATGCATCTTTGCTGTACGTGGTTGGTGACGTGCACGCTGCCGTCGAGGTCATCAACAAGAGCCTGGAGCTGTATCCAACGTCCGTGAACGGCCTCGTCAAGAAAGGTGGCTTTCTGGCCGAGATTGGCGCAACGGACGAGGCAACATCTTGCTTTGCTGAGGCCATGGAACTGGACCCGAACGACGCGGACGTGCACCTTCATATGGGTCAGATGGAGCTACTGGATGGCAACTACCAGGCGGCAGTGCAGTGCCTGCGGCGGTGTATCACGCGCTCGGATGTACTCCCCGTCACGCACGTCTCGTACGGCATGGCGCTGTACAAGAGCGGCTCGATCTACCAAGCGAACGACGTGTTTGACGACGCGATCGCAGCGTTTCCCGAGTCGGCCGAGGTGCATCTGTTCCATGGTGAGGTGCTGGCGGACCAGGGTGACTACGCGCTCGCCATGCGTCGCTTTCCTGCGCGCGCTGGAGCTGTCTCCCCAGTGCCCGCTGCCGTTCCTGAACGCGGGCCGCGTGTACGTTGGCACGAATGACCCGATGCGGGCCATCGCACACTTTGAGCAGGCGCTGGAGATCGACCCACGCTGCTCGTCGGCCCACCTGGACATTGCGCAGGTGCTGTTCGCGCAGGGCCGCACGGATGAGGCGTTCTCGCACTTTGCGGCAGGCCGCATCCTGCTGCCGCTTCCTGCCCGAGGTCGAGGAGGTGTGCTCGTGCGAGCAGATGGCCAAGATGCAGCTCAAGGTCACGGAGATCCTGGGCGTCGAGCTGCGCCACATCATGCGCTCCAAGTGAGGTGTCTTGTAGTTGATAGAGAACCGCTTCGAATTCTGTATGTGCAACGCCAGAGTATACATTTTGCGACATCATTTGGCTCTGCAGTCGCCGTTGACGGAAAGGCCTGACCGGACCAGCTGAGCCTCGAAGGCACGCGCGCGCTTCCTGCCTGACCGTCCTGGCCTCCTCAGTGCGCCACTCGCGTCGTCGACAGCCAGCGCCCATCGACCAGCAGCAGCATGGGCAACGGTGGCAAGCACCCGGCGTTCCACTACGCGGTGTTGGCGAGCTTCGCGGGCGGCGTGGGGTACGTGGCCAAGCGCAACACGGCGTCGCTCGTGGGCGGCTTGGCGCTGGGCGTGGGCTTCCTGGGCGCGGGGCTGCTCGTGCTCACCGACACCATCTCGGACCACACGTTCGGCCACGGCACGGGCGTTGCCATGTCGGCCATCATTGCGGGCGTCATGGGCCGACGCGCGGCGCTTGCCGGGCTGCCCCTGCGCGCGCCGCTGCTGCTCGCGTCCGCGGGCGCCGTCAGCGCCGGCTACCACGCACACCAGCTCGTGAACCCGCCGTTCCGCCACCGCTACGTGCCCGGCAAGCACGCCCCCATCCCCGATCACATGCGCTAAAGCCCAAGTGGCCGCCCCCGCCGTCAGCCACCGTAGCTCTCCGTGTTCTCTGGGTCGTGTAATGGCAACAACCAACGATACGTTCGTGTTGCGCTTGGCTCTCGGTTTCTCGATCATTCAATCGCGACGGTATCCACTGGCTGCAGTAGGGCCTGTCGAGATCTCAGCGCGGAACCACGGCGTATTCATTCATGCGAGCGCAGGCCGGCTCCAAGAGTACGGTGAGGACCAAGCAGGGCCTCGCTGGCTGCGACTTCACCTTCGCACTCACAAGTAGAGTCGGCGTGTTCTGCCTCCGATGGTATGGCGGCAGTATGGCGTGGCAAAAACAAAAACTCTCCATGCAAACGCTGCTGCCAGACCTGCAGTCGCAGCCGCCTCAAGCCAACGCATAGGACACGACACCAACGCTACGCAACACTGCACGCTTGACTTTCAACGATTCGCTCATCGCACTAGTCGCCTCCCGTGTCCTACATATTGCTGCTGCGCGACCTTGGGGTTGGCTCTCTGTGCATGTTGCCATGGGAGCTGCTCCTCTTGGAGGTGCTGCTACCACGTCGCTCGCCATGATTATAGCAGTGAGTGTTTGTGTTTACACCATGCACTTTAGTGGATGCGTCCTGTGTGTGATTGGCGATCGATCCCGCCTCACTCCTCGATATCCCCGCGACCACCAAGCTCCCCCCTCGCTGCGCTCGCCTGGCACGATGGCGCACCACCCGACGTACACCATGGGCGGTCTGCTGGCAGTCGGCGGGACGTTCGGCTACCTCAAGTCCAAGAGCCTGCCGTCGCTGGCCGCGGGGCTCACGCTCGGCGCGACCTTCGGCGTGGCCGGCTACCTGCTGCAGAGCGGCCAGATGACCAACGGCCACGGTGTCGCGCTGCTCGCTTCCACCATCACCATGTCGGCCATGGGCGTGCGTGCCATCCGCTCCAGGAAGCCGCTGCCCATCGCCATCTCCTCGCTCGGCGCGCTCTCAGCTGCCTACCACGCGCAGCGCTTCACCGAGTGGATCGGCCAGGAGTAGACCGGCTCGGACGCGCAGTCGCCGACCAAAGGCCGTAACGTGAATCGACGTGTCATTCGCTTTCTCCTCCGCTTCTCTCGTGGGCATTTCCTGCCTCCTGCCATCGTCACACTGCTAAACAGAGTTGTTATCTCTGCACTGGTTGCGTTGCAGCTCAATTTAGCTGCTTGGTGGAGTTCTTCAGCAATGGCCATGACCATGGACGAAAGAGACGTTGCACGGGTCATCCGAGTGCAGCAGCGCGTGCGCTATCGCCTCGCGCGCCGCCGCGCCGCAGATCTCGCACACGGGGTGTACCGCAAGTGCTATGACAGCGTCAGCGGCTTTGGATTTTACTGTAATCTTCGCACAGGTGGGACGTCGTGGCTCAAGCCGACGCTCCTCGGCTCGAATGATGCCGAGTGGATCGAAGCCGATAAAGCCGAGGAACCCCAGAGGACCGAAGAAGCTCTTGAGCGACCCGGTGAACTCGTCAAGACAACCGACGAGGCATTGGCAAAACTCAACTCGAAAGAGTGGAATGAGCGCTTCCAAGAGAGTATTGCTTTTCAAACCAAGTGTCGAGCCGAGAAACTCGCGCTGCAAAAGCGTCACCGGCGCAAAATCGCTCGCGCCATGCGAGACTGGGACCAGAAGAGACTCGTAGAGAAGCAACAAGCCCGTGAGCAGCGCTTGGCTAAACTAGCCGATGATAATTTGCAGCGCAAGCAAAATCTCCACGAAGGTCGTGCAGTGAGTTGTTCCTTTTGAATCTACTTTGTGGCCAAGAGAATACTAATGTGATGTATTTGCCCAGCGTGAGAACACCGAGTCCATTCGGGAAGCAGCGCTGAGAGGCCACATCGATCGAATCCAGGAGCTCCTTGCGATGGGATTCAGCCCTGACGCCGAAAGTGTACGCGAATTTTTCATGTTGCTCCCCGTGAGACTCCATCGAGTTCACAACGTGTGAATACTTCAGGCAATGGGCTTGACGCCGCTTCTTGCTGGATGCCAAAGCGGACACGTGGATGTTGTCAAGCTTCTGCTAGCCAATGGAGCAAACGTCAACCACCTTCATGTCAAAACCGGGAGAACAGCCTTGATGGAGGCATGCAGTCGAACTAGTCGGGCTATCGTCAAGCAGCTTCTGCGATATGGTAAGCGTGCACTATCATGACAATGTTAAGCCGAGATTCACTAAGAGCATGGATGGATGCTTCTACACAGGGGCTCGGATTCATTTGCGAGACGCCAACGGTGAAACTGTTTTCGACGATATGAAAGATCCCGGCATCCAAAACATGATAGCACGTGCGTGTGATGTGTGGACTGTCGAGAACGCTGCTCTCTTTCCCGCAGACTTTCGTCAAGCATCGCTCACCCTTGCACTCATCGGAAAGCGACAGCATGCACAATGGCAACAAGAAAAAAACTGTATTCGCCGGGAGCTCACACTTGTTAAGCAAGCTTTCCAGAGGAAGATTGCAGAAACTCGAGTATCCTACGACGAGCTGCTACGGCATTGCAATATGGCACCGTCCGTGCTCAAAAAGCTGTCAGCATTAGAAGACGCCGACGATCGCTTCGACTCTGAGCGACGTAGTATTCTGATCCAGATACAGGCGGCGGTTGATTCACTTCGACAGTCAGAGCAGCCACGATTCCTTACAGAACGCGTCATCTGCAGGATTCTTTCTTTTTGCAGCCGCCACTGGTTCGAGCGAGCTCACCAGCGTCGATCTCGAGGCAAAAAAGACCGTCGAAAGGTGCAACCCACAGGGCTCTGTCTTGACTTAAAGGCTGCACCGACACGACTTCGAGCTCCTCCAGATCAGCTTCCCGACAACTTGCATAGTGATTGGGAACTCTTTATGCAAGAACTGCAGGTGATTTGGGGACTGCTTTTGCATTTGAAGAGCTCTACAGCTGACATTGAATGCATCCACAGAACACTCGCACGCTTCTCTCGGGGTCGCTTGCTGTCGAGTGTTTTGATTCGGCATCTGGAGTGTCGAGAACAGCGGAGGGCATAAGTCTGGCTGAACTTGACGTGTATGTAGTAGAGGCTGAGAACCTCCCCTGGAGAGATCCTCGCACAGAGGACATGGTAAAGTCTATTGTATCGGCAAAATCAAGTGCTTTGGTGTTGATATCCAGTGATGTGCTTGCAGATGGATCCACTTGTTCGAGTATACCTTCGAGCTGGACAAGCTACTCCAGAATCTCAGAAACCCGCGGCACAAGTATTCGACTCAAGTATTCGTATCGGCACTCGAGATCCCGTGTGGGACTTTCACTGTCGAATCAAGGCTGTTCCGTCAATTCATTGTGACCTTGTGATTCAAATAGTCGACCAGAAACGAAATGAACCCGCCGGCGATGTCTGCATTCCTCTTAGGTCACTGCTGAATCAGCGAGAGCATGACCTGTGGCTTATCATCCCACCGACGCTAAGGCAACAGGTTATTGAAAGGTCTTCTCGCGTGGTCCCAGCACGGCTCCATACCAAAATGACGCTGTCTCACACGAAAGTACGTCTAATACCGATTCTCTTCGTCACGATACTCGATCTAATTGTTCTTACTGTACAGTCGCTCGTCCTAACGCGTGAACTTCAGATGTTGCTGAAGACAAGAGATGATCTTCTGCTCAAACGGCGAAGACACATTCAGCAAGTAGCGAGCAATCTTCTCGAACAACTTCCAGGATGAAGCAAGCGACTGGCAGTCGATCACGAAAAGCCGCTCCTGATGTGATCACTCACAGTGCCTTGCCACTCACATCCTTAGTAAAAAGTGCCTGCGACTCGATAACAGAACTATGCCGGTCTGCCATAAGTCAGCTCCCGGTGAGTGTTGTTGCGGTTTCGTGTTTGATGACTGTGACTCGAAAACAACAGTGTCGTTCGAGTCAAGCCCAAGGCTTTCCAACAGCAAAGTAGCAAATTCTGATCGGAAATAACATTCATGGCAAATGAACCACAACATTCATGGCAAATGAACCACAACATTTCCTTAGGAATGTAGCACAACCTATCAAATCTCTCCCTAACGCATGAATTAGTATCGCAACCTGGAGCACCAAGATGAGGCGACGAGTATGATTCATCTAGCGGTGAAAGCTTCGCTTCGAGTACTTTTCCTCCGCCCAGTCAGGGAGAGTGGGCAACTCTACCTGCTCGCCTTCTTGGCCGAGACGGCGGTAGAGGTCCTCGACGTACATGTGCTTGATTAGTCCAGGTGGTCGTGCGAGCAGGAAAGCAGCTAGTGCATCGGTCACTGTGTAGTTCAGCCGCCGCACGAGGTAATTGACGACGAGGTACCCCGTTCGATTGAGCCCGTGGGTGCAGTGCACAGCAATATTGCCCGACGGTTCCTTGGCCAGAAACTCATCGACGATTGCAATGAATTTGTCGACTTCGCTCTCGCGCGGCGGCGCTTTAAACCCCTCGATCTTGAGCTTGGCGTACTCAATCGTGGAGTCCTGGAATTCGGCCGCGCCGTCGTAGTACTTGAACGTATTGGTGAGGTCGATCACCAGCCGCACGTTGAGTTCCTGCTCGGCCTGCTGCTCCAAGAACAGCTTGGGGCTCCACATCTCGCCGCTATCCTGCTCAAAGAAGCGCGCGTACTTGTCGTCCAGAGGCACACGGATCGCTACGAATCGCGACGTGCCGACCACGGCTCCCATCTTGGGCACGTCCGTCCAGTTCTTGGGGATGGAGATCTTGGGGCCCTTGCCTCCGCGGCCGCCTCGACTCTTCCCCTTCCCTCTCGGCCGGTCCCGCCTGCGTCCATGCCCGCCTCCTTCGTGTGTCGGCGCCGGCGGGGGCGTTGCTGCCGCCTCCTGAGCGCTCGACATGTCGTGCCTGCTGTTTCCTCGAAGCTGCCAGTCGCGCCGCGCCCCTCGCGAGGTGATCTGGAGCGCGACCGCCGCCTCGGGAAGCCGCTCGTCGAGCGCCTGCGCCGCGCCGCCTCCTGCGTCCAGGCGACCGCGAGCGCGACCTCGAGCGCCGCCGGCTCCTCGAGCGGCCGCTGCTGCTCGCACTGGTGCCGCTCCGGCCCCTCGAGCGGCTGCGGCTGCGGCTGCGGCTCAAGCTGCGGCTCAAGCTGCGGCTCAAGCTGCGGCGCCGTCCGCGTCGGCGTCGGTCGCCTCGCATTTGCGACCACGCAAGCCCGGTCGTCGTACTGTTCCGACTCGGATAGGTCCGGAGCAGCCCGTCGAGTGTCATCGCAATTGCAGCGCGGGGGGCCATGGCGCCGCTGCGCGTGCTGTGCCTGCACGGCTTCCGCACCAACGGCGCCATCCTGCGGCTGCAGACGCAGGCGCTGCGCCGCGCGTTCGGGCCGCGCGCCGAGTTTGAGTTCCTGGACGCGCCCATGGCGGCCACGGGCCCCGCGTACGAGTCGGTGCGGCTGCTTTACGCTAAGCAGGCGCCCTACTTCCAGTGGTGGGACGCGCACAAGCGCGAAGGCCAGTGGACCTACGATGGCTGCGAGCTCGCCATGGACGCGCTCGTGGGCCAGGTGCACGCGCTTGGCGCGGTTGACGTGCTGTTGGGCTTCTCGCAGGGCGCCGCCGCCGCGACCATGCTCACGGCGCACTTCCAGAAGGTCTACAACCGCGTGCCCTGGCGCGTCAACGTGCTCGTCTGCGGCTTCCTGCCGCGCAACCCGCAGACAAAGCACTTGTTCGAGGACGCGGCAGGCGTGGAGAGGCCGCTGGATGTCGCATCCGTGCACGTCATCGGCCGTGAGGACGAGCTCGCGCCGCAGTCCGAGAAGCTCTTCCGCCACTACGACAGGGCCGGCAAGAGCGCCAGGAAGTTCGAGCACCAAGAGGGCCACCGCTTTCCGTCGCCCGGCAAGTACAATGACTTGTACGCAGAGATCGTCGACGCGGTCATAGAGCTGGCAGGGCCCTCGCCCGCGGTTTCCCGCGTCTGACCGCCGTGCCACTAGACTACCACTCAGCGCTTCGTCGTCGAGACATCACTTGCAAAATCACAACCTGTCTGCGATGTTCGTCATCACGTTTTGCCTCGCTTTGCAACTAATACTGCTGCTGCAGCTCGCGCAGTGCGTCGAGACTCTTCTCGGTCGCGTGCAACTCCGTCTGTAGCTGCAAAAGACGCTGCGAGTCCTGCGCGCGCACAGCTTCGGGAACTCTAATTGTGTACTGGGCATCGCCTTGGCGCTGCAGCAGCGCGTCCGCCGCCTTTTGGCTCTTGGTGAGCCGCTTCTCGAGTCGAGCAATTTCCAGCTCAACACGGTGCGTTGTCTCTGCGTCCTCGGGGACTGCCAGCATCACTTTCCGTCACAAAGAGCAGAAAAGTTAGAACCCCGCAACAAAGTGATCTGCTGGCACTCGTATCCTCCTCACCTTTGCAAGCATCGGAGACAGAATGGGTGAGAGCGTGCGCCCCCGCGGGCGTTTGGAACCCGGCAGCGTTCACAACGTCAATACCGATTCTGCACTGGGTCTCAACATCGTAGGTTGCGCTAAGCAGCTCGGAGAGAACCTGCTCGTCGGAGCACAACACCTGCACACGTGGAGGTTCTCTAAAGAGAGCTTGATAAGAGGAGATTACTATGCAAAGTAGGAAATCGAGGTTTTACGCACCCATCCGTAGAAGCGGTCGGAGCTAGGGTCTTGACAGTGTGCCGCAAGGAACGAATGCCATGGATCACATCCAAGACAAGCTGCAAGATACTTCCCCATTAGGAACAACTCTAGAGAATCCTGAAGTAGGGAAGTAGGTGGATCGTACCGCCATCCGCCGCTCGGCATCTGCGTCCACCCACGTCTTCATCTCCTCCTCTTCTGGATAAGAAGCGCACAAAATCGAAGTCTCGGAGACATCGCACTCCGTCAGCGGATCCGCTGTACGAATACGTTGCCTGCGTGTAATGCAGTGGCGCGTGAAGTCAGCCTGTTATTCCATGTCTGTATGTCAGGACCAATCGTACCACAGCTCCTCTGTCACAAAGGGCGTAAATGGGTGCAGCAAACGCATCGAGTAGTCCAAGCAGCGATGAAGCGTTGCCTGAGCACTCCGCTTGTGCAATTCACGGGCTTCTTCAGACTCAGCGAGCGTTGAGTGGTTGTCGAGACGATTGCCATACAACACAGGCTTGCTGAACTCGATGTAGACGTCACACAGCTCTTGGATGAAGAAGCGCTGGAAAGACGCTACACTTGACGCCAGGTGATTCGTTTCGATGCCCTTGTTAACTTCCGCTACGACATTTGCCTGCAATTGCATTCAGCAACGCTGTAAGTTTTGGTTGCATGTGAAATGAGCATTCATGGGGGGTGACGCACAAGCCGGCTTAGAATCCAGCGATCGGCGAGACTCATGTCGTTTCGAAGCTTGATCAGGCCAATCTCAGCACCCAGACTTTGCATCGAAGCCTGCTGCTCTTTGCCGACAGACTCAAGCAGAGGCAGAGCGTAGCGGACAGCGTTCCAGATCTTATTGCAAAAGTGCCGGTAGGAAATCACACGCTGAACGTCCATGTTGATTTGGCGGCCTGAAACGCAGTTGGGCAAAACAATAAAAATGCGCAACCATTAGAAACCGCGATTGAAAGGGAAATAATTCGACGGATGAGTACCTTGCTGAAGATATGAGGCCAAGGTAAATCGAAGAGCATCCGTGCCACACGTCGGGATCCCCTTCGGGAACTCCTTCTTCAGCTCCTTCTCGGCCTTCTTGAGCTCGCGCGGGCCGACATTGCCACTCTACCATGGATGATTTTAGCTCATTTTCACGCTCAACGTAAACCAACACGAAAGTGGGCTGACCGCACCATAAGATCGGAAAGCAGTTTCTCGAGCGTGATACCATGAATGACGTGCAGCGGGTCGATCACATTCCCGAGGCTCTTTGACATCTTTCGACCAGCCTTGTCGCGCACCATCGGATGCAGGAGTACCTTTTCGAACGGCACGCGACCCGAGAACTGTGAAGAAATGCAAAGTTAGAAACACGATATGAAATCAAATGCGCTGTGACCATACCTCCTCACAAAGCATTGCCATGCGCGCAACCCAGAAAAACAGAATGTCAGACCCAGTTTCCATGAGGTTCAATGGGTAGGAGGCATCAAACACTTCTGGATCAGCATTTTCGTTTGGCCACCCCTGAGCAATCCAAAATCAATTATTCGGCATCCACATCAAAGAAAAGAGGCCGTCCAATATCTTACCAGAGCCGATAATGGGAGGAGCCCCGAGCTGAACCAGGTGTCGAGCACATCGACATCTTGCTCCATATCTTCGTCCGAAAGCGTAATACCAAGCTCCGATTCAGCCTTCTCTCGAGCCTCCGTGACAGAGCGACCAACAAACCACTGGTCGTTGTCGATTGTCTTCTGAGTTGCCACCAAACGATCTCTGTTCACGCGATAGGCAGGGATACGGTGTCCCCACCAAAGCTGGCGACTGACACACCAGTCTTGGATATTCTCCAAAAAGTAAAACCACGTATGCGCATGGGACTTGGGCTCAATTGTCATCACGCCATTCCGAACATTGTCAACCGCTCGCTTGGCCATAGAGCTGCAATCCACAAACCACTGTGGCATCAGTAGCGGCTCGATGACATTCCCAGAGCGCGAACAGATTGATAGAGTAGTCGAGTGGTCAAGCTGTGGGGTTTCAACATTCAAAGCGTCAACATCAGAAAGCACGACCCCATCAAGCTCCCTCTCAGTCCTACCTTGGCAACATACAAGCCCTTTGCTTGAAGCTCCTCCACAACTCGCTCACGGGCGTGGAAGCGGTCGAGCTGAAGAAATTGCTCGTCAACTGTCACCACACATTTTTCCGTACTTGTCGATGACTTCCTTCTCGGGAAGGTTGTGCCGTCGTCCGCACTCAAAGTCTTTCGGGTCGTGAGCCTGGTGTAACCTTAACAACACCTGCAAATCCATGGGTGATTAGTACACAAAAAGGTTCTCAACAGAATAACAGCAACATATTATCTTCTCACCTGTACCAAGCTCCATATTGACAAGGATGGGATCCGTGACAATAGGAATACGCTCTCCTGAAAACGGGTGAATCACCTCCCCGCCGTGGAAACGTGTGTACCGCTCATCGTCAGGGTGCACCGCAACGGCAACGTCTCCAAAAATGGTCTCAGGACGAGTGGTATCAACTTCTAGGTACTCGTCCGAGTCCGCAATCTAGAGCAAGCAGCTGATGAGTTCACCGTTCATCCCGCAGCTAGCAGAGAAGAAGACAACAACAATACCTTGTACAGAATACGGTGCATGACGCCAAACTCGACTGGCTTATCGTAACCGGGAAGCAATTTCATTGTCGATCCTTCGAGCTGCTCTGCATCCACCTCGATGTCTGAGATGGCAGTCTGTAGCGTGGGACACCTGTTGTAGGGAGTCTACGATTAAAAAAAAGGCAGCTCCGATGATTAGCATATCGACAGCAGCTATGACTTACCAGTTCACCATGCGGCGGCGCCGATAGATGAGACCTCGCTCGTGGAGCTTGACAAATGCATCGATTACTGCTCTTGATCTGTATCATCGATCCGATTGAAACGGAGTAGCAGCGTGAGCAAGTCGCTGAACACTCAAGTCGGAGCAACACTGGACCTACCGCGCATCGTCGAGCGTGAAGTAGGACTGGTCCTTCTTCACGATGGCGCCGAGGTGGTCGATCTGCTCCATGATGCGGCCTCCATACTGCTCGTTCCACTTCCATACCTGGTCCACGAACGCCTCGCGGCCGAGGTCGTGGCGCGTGAGGCCCTGCTCCTTGTGCAGCTTGCGCTCCACCACGCTCTGCGCGCGACCATCTCCATCAGCGGCGTGGTCAGCCCCTGAATTTGCTAGTGCAGCGCACCTGCGTGGCGATGCCTGCGTGGTCGAGCCCGGGCAGCCAGCGCACGTCGAAGCCGCGCATGCGGTGCCAGCGCGCGATGGCGTCCTGGATGGTGATGGTGAGCGCGTGGCCGATGTGCAGCGCGCCCGTGACGTTGGGCGGCGGCAGGATCATGCTGAAGGTCTTTTCCCTGCGCTGGTGCGCGCTCTCGAACGCGGGAGCGTGGCACGTCACCACCTGCTGCCAGTACTCCTGCCAGCCGCGCTCCACCCGCTCCGGGTCGTACGTCGCGGCCAGCGGCGCGCCCCGCACGCGCTCGCGCACGCGCTGCGGCAGCGCCACATGCGGCGCGCTCACCGCCGACCGCAGCCGTGAGCCGGGCGCCAAGCGCGTCCAGGCCCGCGGCCGGCGCCTCGCGAGCAGCGCGCTCGCCATGGCCATCACTCGGGCGCTCGGTGGCCGCACAAACGGAAAGTGCACCCTGGAGTGGACCACAGCGCCATGCGGCCGTGGTGGATGCGGCGGCTGAGCTCGCGCGCCGCGGCGGACGAGGTGGCGCGCTCGTACCGCGACGTGGCGCGCGGCGGGGCGCGCGTGCGCGAGTTGCTGCTGGCGCGCTCGCCCGACTTGGCGTGTAGGAACCTCATGTGCGAGCACGTGGGCGAGGCGTGCGCCTGCCGCCTGGCGCTCGTGCTCGAGCGCGTGCCGGCGCTGCGCCGCCTCGACCTCTCGCGCAACGAGCTGCGCGCGCTGCCCGACGCTGCGTTCGCGCTCGCACACGTCACGCACCTGGACGCGTCGCACAACCGCCTGCGGGAGATCCCGCCGCTCGTCGAGGGGCTGCGCGCGCTGCAGGTGCTGGACCTCACGGACAATCAGCTGGCCGCGCTGCCGGAAACCGCGCTCGAGGCGCTGCCAGACCTGAGAGAAGTGCGCGTCGCGAACAATCCAGCGCTGGACGTCCACGCCATCCGCTCGGAAGCGCTCCGCGCCAAGCTCGTGCTCAGCTGACAAGACACTTCTCAATGCAAACCCACCGACTCTCCTACGACTCGCCAACATGTGCATTCGTGCTGCTGACGCAGCCTACTTCCTCTACAGTTTCGGCAGGATGACGCGGTCGCTGTCTCCTCCACCGAGCACGAGACCCGTGTACTTGCGCTGCGACGGATCCTTCTTGACCACCGCGCCACTGCTCGGCATGTTCCGCAGCTCGTGGTGCCCGCCAATGTTTTGCCGCGTGCTCTTGTGAGGCGAAGTCGTCTTGGACGACCTCCGAATCCCAAGGTCAGTCGCAGAGCTTCCGGAACCGCTGCCTCTGTTGCTCCCCGCGCGGTGGAGCCGCATGCCGCTCCGCTTCTTTGTGGGGGACGCCGTTCGTATCTCGTCCGCCTCAGACCCGTCATCCATTCCTCCTGCCGACCAGTCTGCAGCTCCTTCACTTCCGGTTTGAGACGCAGCTGAGCTGTTGGGCATGTCTAGCTCATCTGCCATGGCGAGAGAGATCGCGTCCACCAGCGAGCTCGTGCTGCCGTCTAATGTCCCGTCAGTCAGCGCTGCTACTTGCTGAAGCCGTGCATCCATAATCTTGACGCGAACCTTCTCCTCGCGCACCTTCATGACCCGAAAGCTGCCGTAGAGCTTGTCCTGCACCGAAACTCCACTTGGAGGAACGACGGGCGACAGAGTCGACAGGAAGGACCGTGGCTCCGCTGGAACAAAGCGCGTATCGTCAATGGACGAGCTGTGGAACACCCAGGACACGGGTAGCTGCGAGCCGGTTCGAAGCGATGTGCTTCCGGGGATGAAGACCCAGTCAGCTGGACGCAGAGGGGGCAAGTTGGCAGGCACTGTGACTGCCATTCGATCGACACGCTGGATACTGATGTGATCTAGCTCAATCATCGCTAACAGCGTCGCCACCACACCATCCTCCATCTCACCCGGGCCTGAATCGGCTCCAGTGGTGTCATCTCCCTCGCCGAGAACGGCGACTTCTCTGTGCTTTCGGCTGTGCTTGATGTGCGCCAGGGCCACAGCACATGCTGGTGCCATTTCCGTCCCGCCGACATTCGCCAGGTGAATTAGCAGCTTCACGACACCACCAGCGATTAGCTTATCGAGAGCTGCTAGCTTGCAGCCCGTGATGTTGTACAGCGCGAGGATGAGATTCTTAAATAGTTCCTTGCTCCCGCCAT
Source organism: Phytopythium helicoides (assembly GCA_024867545.1). NCBI lineage: Eukaryota > Oomycota > Peronosporomycetes > Pythiales > Pythiaceae > Phytopythium > Phytopythium helicoides. The sequence continues at coordinate 1,217,353 of JANFNE010000005.1, forward strand.
TGGTAACGGAGTGGATGAGAGGAATGAGTCGGTCGTCTTGAGTCAGTGCCGGAACGCAGTCACTTGCCGTGGATAGCGTACGAAGAATGATGGAGCAGCGCTCGCCGAGGTGAGCTTTGGGTAGAGTAAGCTTGGCACCTTGTGGATCACTAGCGATCATAGGTACAGCAGCCGCCAACACATCGATCGCGCCGTCAGCCAAGACTTGCACGCTTGCTCTCTCGCATCGAACAAGCTGGCTAAGGGAATACACGCACGATAGCACAGAAGTGGGGGAGCACTGCTGTGATACAGCCTTGAGAACCTTGACTGCACCTTTGGCAATCAGCTCGCCCCACTCTTGTGGATCCTCCGTCAAAACAGCAATGATGTCAACACACACATCGACAACTTCCGGTGAAAGCGTAGTGGTGGAGCTGCGGTTCACGAATACCGACTCAAAGACCTGGACCAGGTTCTTTTCCAACATAATCTTGCGGTGTTTTGGGTGGAAGGTCAAGTTCGCCAGAGTTTGGGCACACGCGAGCAGCACCTCGTGGTGCTCTGTCATTCCTAGTAGCCGCACAATTTGAGCAATAGTGCCGGCTTCTTCTAGACGATCGTGCAGGGCTGGTGCTGTAGAGATATTGCACAATGCGTTGAGCCCAAATATGTTCTGCTGGGCGTCATCGGACGAGATAATTTTGACTATCGTCTCTATGAGATTGTTGGCCGCCATGGCCTCACAATTCGACCTCTGTGAAGAAAGGTAACAGAGCACAGATGCACAGTAGCGCATCGTCGGAGGGTCGTTGTGCTCGGCCAGCACGAGCATGGCGACAAGGGCGCCCCCTTCTACCAGCTTCAGCTCGGTTCCAGGCTTCATTGCGATGTTGGTAAGGCACGCAGCTAATCGTCGGTGGATATCTTGGTTACTAAATTCAATCTCGCAAAGCTTCGTGATTACCTGTGCAACGTTGATTTCCATTAACACATCAATCATTACCGGGTCGCAGGACAAGTTATACAGTGCTGTAACGCATAGTGATCGAATTTCGACGCTCTCGAGTCGGGCAAGCTTTACGAGTGCATACAGGACGCCCTCTTTGATGTGCGCCATTCGGTATTCGTCGTGTGTCAGCAAGTTGTAGAGTGCTCGAGCACAGATTTCTTTTGTTGAATCGCTGTTGATTCGTAGCAGCGAATTGACGATAAAGTCAGGAACAGTTCCTTCCTTCCAAATATGCCGCGAGCGAGAGCGCTCAATTGCAAGATTGCACAGTGTCACAGCTGAGTAAATCTGAATGTCTTCGATTCCGCAGCGCATCATCAACGTCAGCGCAGGGTACAGCTCGGCGCATTTCGTGAGTGTAGGGCGAAAGGTGGAGTTCGACGCAAGCTTTGAAAACGCGATCGCACAAGTTAAGGTAATGTTGGCGTGCGGTGAACTGGATAAGTCAATGAGCATCGAGAGTACAGGTGTTTTCTCGAGTCCCTCAGCAGCGAGGTTGCAGCACGCCGTTGAGCAACATAAGAGCGTATCTTTGTTACTTGAGCTCATGAGTTTGCGGATGAGGCGAATGCCATTGTCTTCGACCATCCGCGCTCGAGATTCAACATCGAAAGACAGGTTGGCAATCACACCTGCACAGAGCTTTAGAACTTCTTCATTCTTGACCGGACGCTGAAAAATGGTAAAAAGTGTCTTGACAACGTCCACGCGAATCAAAATTTTGCGCGACTCATCCACGAATGATAAGTTGAAAAGACAGCTGAGTGCACACTCTTGACTACGCTGGAGAATTATCGGTGTCTTGTCGGCTGGATTCACAGCCGCTTCATCCTCAACTTCAAGACCGTCTTTAGTTATCATTCGCTTGCACAAACGGACGATTGCCTTGATATTCTCGTCCTTCAGTAGAAATCCATGAAGACTTCGCTCGCACGAGATGTTAAAAAGAGCATTCGCACACAGCTCCTTAATCTTCTCATGGGTAGAGCTCGACAGCCGTGCTAGCACCGACGGGATGTTGCTTTGCAGCAACTCGGTGCAGGTTGATGGGTTTGCCAACAAACTGCAGAGTGTAATGATGGCATACTGTTTTGTTTGCACACTTGCCTCTTGCTCCAGGAAGTACAAAAGGAGTGACACAACGCCAAATCTTGCAAGTAGCGGGCGGCTGTCTGGTGTGGCCGACATATTTGACAAGCTCAACGCTGTGTTTTCTTGTACCACTTGGTTTGCACGCTGCCCAAGATCAATTAGTTGCACGACAGCTTCACTGAGCACTAGGTTCTTTAGTGACGGGGCAAACGACGATATGTTGGCTATGGTGACTGCACACCGTTCGCGGACGGAGTCGCTGTCGTATTTGAGAAGATCTTCAAGGCATTCGAGTACACGCACTTGGCTCAGCATCTCGAGGTTAGACTGGAGCCCCGAGAAGTTGCATAGAGCTGTTGCCACGTTCAGTTTTACGTCACTGTCATTGACGCTTTGACACAGCTCGCAAATGTTGTCAAGAATACCATCTTCAACTACTTTGGCGCGTGGGCCGCTGAGAATAGACAAATTGCAAATGGCTTCGGCCGAGAAGCTCACGCTAGTGGGCTCTTTCTTTGATGAAATCTTGAGAATTGTTTGCACAACGCTTTCTGCGACGGTAGCACCCGAGGCTGACGCGATGTTGATGAGTGCTTTTATGCACGCCTCCTTGGTATCATGATCAGGCGAGTTCAGCATAGAGATAATAGCAGAGACACATCCTTCCTGTACAAGTCGCAGCTGCCCTGCTCGCTCATACGATATACGACAGAGAGCCATGGATGTGTTGCGGCGTATTTCCTCGTGTTGGGCCTTGGCAAGCTCGAGAAGAGCAAGTAAAGCACCCTCGTCTAGCATCCGCACGCACAATGAAGATTCACAGGTCAAATTGAGAATCGCGGCCGCGCAGAACTTCTTGACGTCCAAATCATCGAACGTCGATAGCCGGCTAATGGCAAGCATACCACCCTCAGAAACCATTCGTCGCTCGTTACCAGTGACTGTTGTGAACTGCATTCATCACCATCAACGAAAAGTGAGGTCAATGTAACAGTCCTCGATATAAGTCGCCAACGTACATAGTAAATACTGAATGCGCACTCTTGCTTCAAGTGGATCTCGCGCGTCAGTCCATCTGGTAGTGTGAGGTGCTCCTGACTTTTTACACTCTCATCGTCATCATCAAGCTCTGACTTGCTCTCCTGGTTGTTGCTATCCGTCGGTACGTCAAACGGATTGGTCATGTCGATACTTCCAGGCTTCCGAAAACGCGAGAGATAAATCATGCCGTCTTCATAGTCTCCGCGCTGGCTGAATAGGTCTCCGCTATACCCCGACAAGACATTTTCTCGTCTTGGCCCTCTCATAATACCCGCTGGTGATCTTGAAGTCACCAAGATGGACTTTGAGCGAGGAGATTCATTCATGATCGATCCGATGGATAGCTTGCGAGCTGGAGCAACAGGGGCCATCGGTCCGCCAGGATTTCCTGGAGGAGGACTCGGCTGCATGACTCCGCTCGTGCTGCCGTTGGTATTACCGCCATTTGCCCCGCTGCCACCGCCACTCTCCTCCCGGGTTTCCTGCGGGATGATTTTGGTGTTAATATGTCGGTAAAGCGTTCGCACAAGGTCTTCCTTGGTTGTGTGATTCTTCCAAAAGTTTCTTTGTCGGTGCAATTTCCAGTGTTTGACAAGCTCCTTGAGTTCCTCAAAGCGGATAGGTGCGGATGCCGGATCTCGCTTCCGAGGGAATAAATCGAAGCGCGTCAAGTATTCGCGCAGCACCTCGAGCTCCTTGTCGCGCTCCAGCTCTTGCAGCAGTTCATTTGTGTTGCGAGCATTCTGCGACAGTCGGTGGCTCATGACGCACTACGAGACTCACTGACCCATGCGGGTTTCTAGCTTCCCGGGAATTGGTCGAGACGAATAAAGCAGCTCACAAGAGCCGTCAAGCAAGCTCGATATATGTGTCCGTTTCAGCACCGAAGCAAGAACAAGGAGACTACCTATAATTAGGCAACACTAAATGCAATCAGCGTAAAGCTCATAAATCCAGTCATACACCTCAACGCGATTGCTGCTGCTCTCAACTTCGAATCAGCTTCATCACGACGACACGGGGTTCTGATGGCACTCAAGAGCTACCACAAAGAGACCCTCAATGGTTATAAGCAGGCTATTCGGAAACCATGGGAGTCCAAGTGAAGTCAATTACTAAACATTGAAGTGCATCAGACAACTGGTATGAAGAGCGTGCAGCACCGCTCAATGGCGTTCTCCCTCGGGACGGAATGGAATGTAACGCAATGCGGACTTCATCACGTTGTTACAAGTTTGACGGCTTACTGTCTGCGTTCAATTTGCACAGAAAGAGTACGCAACTACCACGGGGGCCGACTTTGCTGGCGCGAGCTCTCTTATCCCGGTACGCAGCCCGCCATTCAAGATGTAATATTTCCCAAAACTATCTAATACGGTGGTGATATGCGCTAACAGCGCCAGCGTCCACGAATGATCAACGAAGGCAACGTTGACCTGGCCCTCCGGCAAACTCTCTGCCCGGAATCCGACGGATTTCGCTCGGTTCTCCCACGTGTAGACCTGGAGCAAGAACGCAGGTACCTGGACTCGACCCATCGAACCTCGTTCATCAACCACTTCCCATCCTCAGCCTACGCTGTCAATGCTGGAGCAAATATCGCGGCTGGGGGCCCAGGAGGGAAAATCGTTGAGCGTGGAAAGGCAGCATCAGGTGCAATGGGGGAGCTCTTCCGCGTCAACGCGGATCCGCAGCGTGATACGCACGCTCAGCGATCGTGGCTGTACTCGGTGGACCCCATGATTCGAGTCATGCAAGAGCGAGCAATGCAGACTCCCTCAGACGATAAAGGGAAACACACGTCGGAAAGTCAATCTGCTCCTGCTGACCACCGGCGAAAGAGCACGTCAATTACCGGAGTGGGATTCCATCACAAGGGCGTGTTTGTTGACGATTAGATAGACCACTTCCCGATGCACATATCACAACACTAAACAAAATGCACAATACCGTTGTGATGCAATTTTTTTTCTTTCTTTATGAGCGAGTATTTCTCGAATGTATTGTCTGTTGTCAATTGAACTCTCTCAAGCTAAGCACATTTGATAACAACTCTGTGCGATCGAGCAGGAGCTGTAGTTAGTAATGCAGAATCTAGTTAGCACTATTGGCACGAGATCCGCACGTACCAAGAACTCTTCCTCCGTCATGTTGAGCAGATCCTCATCTTCCAGGTAGCCGAGTTTCTTGGGGTGTCCGTTCACGGTCACCTCGACATCGGTAGCGCTACCTTCCTCGTCGTCGCACAGCTCCCACTCAATATCCTCCAGTTCTTCATCCTCGGCGGTTTCGCCATTCATTTCCGCGTCCCAGCCTTGCTTGTCTACGCGAACCTCGACCTCTTCGCGACCTCGGTTCTCATCATTGTAGCGCTCAAGTTCAGCCATGTAGGCGCGCTTGAACGCTTCTTGCCTCTGCTCCTCCGTCATGCCGCTCTGGCTGAGCGGGTCCATGTTCTGGATTTTAACTTCCATCTCGGCTTTAGCCTCTGCTTCAGCCGCAGCGGCGGCTGCTTGCAGGTGTTTGGCTGCCATGTGTCCACTAATTGAGCTGCCTTGCAAGAACTCGGGGAGTGCTCGAGGAGCCTTGGCTGGTCGGTTCGACTGGTCGTCATCCTACTCACCATCCATCCATGAGTCAGAGACCAATAAATAGTGCTTACAAAAGGTAATACGAAGGGCTTTGAACGCACCGGTTTCCGCTTCCTGTCTGCCAGGTACTCGTCTTCGGGCTGGTCGGCGCCAGCGATATCAACAATAATTTCTTGGTCCTGGGTAGCAAGGAAGCGTTAGAATGATTCCTCTGACAGTGATCTGCATCATCTCCGAGAGAAGTGTACCTGAGAGCCATATGGATACAGGTACGACTGGCTGTTTTTGCCATCGCCTGGCCGTCCTCCTGGGTTGCCGCCGCCTCCGCCTCCTCCGCGACCGCCCGCACCTGCGGCGTCTCGAGCTCGAGAGCTATTTCCTCCAATCCCTGCTGCTCTGTTCTCGCTCGGGAGGTTGCTGCAGTTGTGGTAGGGTTACCATGTTGAGCGAGCATCCCATTTCGAAGCGACCAGTAATGGAGCTGGCACGAACCTTGGTAGGACATGCCCCTCCTTCACGTAGTCGCCGATGCGCTTGAGGACCTCGTAGATGCCATCGTGCAACCCGGTTTGCTTATTCATTTGGTCTTTGAACTGAGAGAAGTTTTGCACAACGAGTGCGTGATTAGTAGTCGCCCAATGCAAGTCATTCAATTCCGATCCGCAGTGTACCTTGCGTTGTAGTTGCTGAATCTTCTCCAGGCGATCGTTGTTGTCGCACTGTATGCACCCTCGACAGTATGAGCACAAAGTTCACGGGCTGCTCGATGAATTCAAATTGTCGTGTACCTCTACGAGCGGCTCGTTGCAATGACCACAATGGAACTGGAACTGGCCGGGCATGAGTAGTCGCTGCACCTCGAGCGCGGTGTACTCGCGCCCACAGTCCGGGTCCTTGCATTGGAATGTCTGGCGCTCGATCTCAAGCTGCTCGCTGTCCTTGAGCTGCTCGTGCATGAGGTACAAGCGATACTGCACGACGTCCACGAAGTACTTGTAGTCGATGTACCAGTAGGAGGTGGACGAGCTGCCGCCGAGTCGCTTGTCGTTCAAGACCTCCCTTCGGTCGTACAAGGCAGCAACCACGGTCAGCATACCTCCGTCAGGGCAGTCGCAGGCGCCACTGGCGCGACGTACTCGCAGACGAGGTTGTCCTGGTGGAGCTCGTTCATGATCTTGCGCACCTGGCGCGTCTGCAGGTTGACGGCGTTGCCCATGTCGTCATCCTGGGTCGAGAGCAGTCCGCCGGTCAGCCGTGCGCCGCTCCGCCTCCCCCTAGAGACGCCGCACCTTGAGGAACTTTTCGCGGATGAGCGCGCTCAGCACGACCACGTGCTCGTCCGCGTAGAAGGCGCTGCGGCGGCCGCGACGCGGGCCCACGAGAGCAAAGCGAGGCGTCAGAAGAGCGAGACGCGCGGGGAACGCGCCCAGCGGAGCGGGCGGAGGCGCGGGGCCGCGCGGCGCACGCACCGGCCCACGAGGTTGACGAGCTTCTCAACCAGCCCGGCCATGCCGAGCGCCGGTTTGGTGTCCAAAAAAATACTGAATTTCCCACCAAGGCAGAGTGCCGAGCTTGCGCAGGTTTCGCTGCCTGGTGCTCCTCGCCGCCTCAGGTTGGAGCTCCGTGCTGCGAATCGCAGCCTGCGATACTACTTCATTCGTCGAGGAAAGATCCGATGCGAAGTGCTGCTGCCTTCACTTGCTACGAATGGTGTTTCCGGTCAGGACGCGTTGGTAGGGAACAAGTATTTGAAAGTCCCAAGCAACATGGTCATTCATACTTGCCGGGAAAAGTTTGGTCCCTTCCGCAAGATCTACGCTTACACTGATTGCCGCTATCAACCCGTTCAACGAGTCCTTGAGGCACCTCCGCTCCCATAGCTTTGCGTAGCTCTGAGGAACATGACTGTCCGCCTTCCAGGCAACGTTCGCTCTCTTGAGATCGTCAAGCCATGCCGGGGCCGACATTGCCGAGCATTTTGGCGTGCGTCTCGCGCAGCCCTTTGAAGTACTTGACGGTCTTGACGCGCAACTCCATGGTAGCATCCTCATCACAGACTGTGGATCAACTCAGTGAGCACACATGAAGACATCCAACCACCCATCAGGCCGACCCACCAATGCAGGACTTTTGGTGCAGCTGCACCATCGACACGGTCCACATGTGGTTGACGCCCTCCTCCACGACCTTGTAGAGCGCGTAGGCTTTGGCGATACCCGTGATGATGACCACGACCTCGCGCGCATCCATGACGGTTCCCACACCTACAGTCAATGCCATGGTCGGCACCTTGCGCACATCGTTGCCGAAGAACCGCGAATTGGCCACCACTGTGTCATACGCCTGCAACGGTCCAGTTAGAGGGCTCAAATGCTTCCACGCAGTATGAAACAACCGATCTCCACCAGAGTCTTGACACGTGTGCGGGACGTGAGTGACGACCCGGGCTCGTTGAAGGCGATGTGGCCGTCGGGGCCGATGCCGCCGAGGAACAGCTCGATGCCGCCCACGGCCGCGATCTTGCGCTCGTACTGCGATCTCATGAGATACGTTGGGTATCGATCCAAACAGGGCGAGCAGTAGCAAGCCAGGTCCTACCTCAGCACACTCAGCCTCGAGGTCGGACGCGTTCCCATCCAGGATATGCACGTTCTCGCGTCTGCTCGCGAGCGCAATTCACGTGGTGGTGAGCCTTCTTGGTGGGCCAAATGCTCGCAGAGAAGCGCCAAGGAGCCGCACTTGATGTCGACGTGCTGGAAGAGGTTGGTCCACATGAACGAGTGGTAGCTCTCCGGGTGCGTCTGCGGGAGCCCGACGTACTCGTCCATGTTGAACGTCACGACGTGCTCGAAGCTGAGCGAGCCTGCCTGGTGGAACTCGATGAGCTTCCTGTACGTGAGCAGCGGCGAGTTGCCCGTGGGCAGTCCGAGCACGAACGGCCGCTCGGCCGTCGGCGCGAAGTCGGTGATGCGCTTGCGGATGTACGAGGCCACCCACACGCCCACGCCCTCCTGTGTCTCCTCAATGATCAGCCGCATGCTGCTGGCGTCGACTGCTGCGAGGATCTCCGATCCGACTGTGGGCAGCTGGCCAAGCGACGCGCCACACATGTCACTGACGGCCCGCGCCAAAGCCATGAAGCTTAGCTCAGCTCGTCATGGAGGCGGAGAGACTCACTTCCCAATCATCGAGCCAAGCAGCAGTCGAGCAGTCGAGCTCCAGTCGCCATGAGCGTGCTCAAGGTCACCAACGTGCGCGTGCTGCGCGGCGGGAGACTCGTGAGCGAGGATCTGTGGGTGGCGGAAGGCAAGGTCATCGACCCGGAGACGCGCTTCTGGGCGGCCGCGAGTGACGTGGAGCACGCGCCGAGCCGCGTGGTGGACGGCCGCGGAGGCATCGTGGCTCCGGGCTTCATCGACGTCCAGATCAACGGCGCGTTCGGCTTTGACTTCTCCGAGGCGGACATCACCGAGCAGCAGATCATGACCGTGGCGCACCAACTGCTGGCTGGCGGCGTCACGGGCTTCTGCCCCACACTCGTATCGTCCAGACCGGAGCTCTACAAAGACGTCATGTCCGTCTTTCGGCGTGCCATGCGGTCGCAAGAGAGCCAAGAGGGGCAACCCGGAGCACGCATCTTCGGCATGCACCTTGAGGGGCCGTTTATCAACCCCGAGCGCCGAGGAGCTCACGACGAAGATGTGCTCCAAGTGCCAAAAGAAGGTCTCAAGTCACTCGTCGAGTGCTATGGCGGCTCGCTCGAGGATGTTGCGATCGTGACTCTTGCGCCCGAGTTGGAAGGAGCAATGAGTGCCATCAAGGGTCTCAAGGAACGCGGTATCGTCGCCAGCGCTGGTCACTCGATCGCCAACATCAAAGTAGCCGTGCAAGCTGTCGAGAACGGGGTCACCATGCTGACGTGAGTGGGTTTGGCTGGTTGGATTGTTGAGGCAGTTCGGCGGCTAACGCGTAGTTTTGCTCGAGCAGTCACATTTTCAACGCCATGGGTCCTTTTCACCACCGAGACCCAGGACTCATTGGTCTCTTGGGGATCAATACCCGCCGCCCGTACTACGGGATGATCTTGGATGGTATCCACTCCCATCCGACATCGACTCGGATCATCGAGCGGTGTCATCCTGATGGTCTCTTGCTTGTCACGGATGCTATTGCTGGCATGGGTCTTCCACCGGGAACATACGAGCTTGCTGGTCAACAAATGGACGTAAAGGACACCGCGGCGTACATTTCAGGGACAAACACCCTCGCCGGCAGCATCGTTACTATGGCAGCTTGTGTCCAAAAACTGATGGAGTACACTGGCTGCGCGGTAGAGCAGGCGCTTGAGGCAGCATCGAGCCACCCGGCCCAGGTTCTCGGTGGAGAAATCGCCAAGCACAAGGGGTCGCTCGAGTTTGGCGCGGACGCAGACTTTGTGCTCTTGAACGACAAGCTAGATGTCGTTCAGACGTACATTGGTGGTCAACTCGTGTTTGAGAGGGCTTGAGAGAGACGTTTCATAAAGTTTATTGTTGTTATAGCTCTCACGCCCAACCACTACTGCAATCCTACCAGATGAAGTGCTGCAGATCGGCTTCATCGCCCTGGTCAATCTTGCTCTCGTCCTCTGTTTGCGTCAAATGACGCTCCGGCTGGGAGCGCCACATGACCTGCCGACCTTTACGCTTCTTGGGAGCCTGCATGCTTCGCTCCATCGACTTTTTCATGCGCTCCTCGTACATTTTTTGCTGCTGTGAGATGCGTTCTTGGCGTACGCGCTCGCGTCGCTCCTTCTCTTTTTCCTTCTCAGCCTTTGCTACGTACTCTTCTGGCATTTGGTCGATCGCACTCAACAGATCTTCAAGCCGCGCCTCCAAGTCGGTCAGCATGTAGAGCGTCGACGAATTAGTTTCAGCGTCAAAGCCGCAACGCTTATATACTTCTAGAACACGATCCTGGAGCTCCTTTAGCATTCGCTCTTGTGCGTTTTCACCGCTTCCACCAAATGATCGCTGACGGAGCTGACTTGCTTTGCCTTCTTCCTGATTGATCTGCTGCTGTAATGAATCGATATTTGTCTTGAGTGCCTGCGTTTTTCGGTCCATGTTCTTCTTAGTTTCGCGGTAGGTTTGCTTGAGTTCTTCAAGGGTCTGCTCTGTCTCCTGGCTGTTCTGGATCAAAAAGAGATTGCTTTCTTCTAGAGCAGTAAAGATGTCTAATAGCTGTTGTGGGTTTTGAAAGTACATTGGGATCTCTTCTCCACTGCTAGTCAAAGGCATGCTGTCAAGGTTCGGCATCGGCGGGATGTTCGCTTCGCGAGTACGAATGGGCTTGTCTGGGTTTTTCTTCTTGGCAGCCGCTTTATTCGTTGCCGCTTCTTTTTCAGGCTTGTCACGCTCCAATCTCTCTCGCTCCTCGATTTCCGCCATAGCTTTTGCTCTTTGAGCCTCCCATTCAGCTATGAGTTTGTCCTTTCTCTTTTGAAGGCGCTGAAGTTGTCGCTGACGCTTTTTCTCCTTTTGTTCCGCCTCGTACTCGGGAGGCGTGAGCTCATCCAGAAACGCTTTGTACTGGAGGCAGTCCTGCAATTGCTCTGTAAGCTTCGACATATCACTTTGGACAAGCTGGATCTGCTGGTTAAGTTTCTTGATTTCTTGCACCTTGTCCGCTTTCGCCTTGGTCTCTTTCTCGGCACGCTTGATAGCTTCGTGCGCCTTCTTGTCATTCTCCTTGAGAAACGTGTCAAAGCGCACCGCATCTTCTTCTAGCATCAACTCGCTTTTCTTCAGCGCCTCTTCTTTGAGCTGCGCCTTCTCCTCGAGTTTGCGAATTTCTTCTCGCTTAGTGTCCAGCGACATTTGCACGAGGAACATTTCGCGTTTCTTGGCTATGAAGTCGGCCATATTCTCTTTCTCGCGAAGTCGGTCGTTTGAGATAGCTGCGGTGGCTGCAGCGACTAGCCCGCGGGTTTGTCGTGACTGCGAAGTCGTATACCCGTCGAGTCCAGTCGGCTGAGACGCATGTGGAGGTTAGTTCGCGTTCGTGAGTTTTGCTGCATGAGTGCTTGACTACTCACGGGATCTTCGGCACGAAAGCGGCGGATGTTGCCAATCTTGGATGACGCTGTTCCCTTCTCATAGATTTTCAAACTCGCACTGTTGCGCTTCTCCTGAACAAGGTAGCATTAGGGACCAGAATGGAGGCCATTCTCTAAGCATGTCGAGCAGACTACCTCGTCTTTGCGCTGTTTCTCCGTTTCACGCATCCGAAACACCTCTTCATCCGACGGAAGCGTGAACGGATTCGATTCAGGCCCAGCATGGTCTAGTGTGGTCGATGGATATCCCATCAGTTGATTGTCCTTTTCATCAATGTGAACCGCTGTTGCTCACCGGAAAGCATGCGTCGATTCTTCTCCATGATCGTGTCAGTGCTCTCGCTCGCTTGCAAGCGACAGCTCAGCGGGAGTGAGGTCGAGGCAAAACCGCAGGCTCCATCGATCTATTTCTGCCGGCTGGTATCACTTCAACCGTTCTTCTTGACTTGATACACCAGTCCAAAAAAGCACGGAGTTCTGCCATGATGCACGAGATCCCCGAGGAGCTGGCATCGTCGCCTTCCAGCACCTCGCAGCCGCCTGCGCGCGCGACTGCGGCCAGGGGCATGGTCTTCTACCGCCGGCCGGACCTCTCGGGACACCAGCTGCTCTTCCAGCGTCCGCGTGGCGCGCAAATCGGCGACAGCTCGCGCTCCCACGCGCCGCCGGCGCAGCTCGTGGCGCTCGACGGGCAGTCAAAGCTCGGCCTCCCGCTGCACTCACACCAGAGCAGAGAGCACAGAGAGCGCCAGGAGGCGACGTCGGCGGAGAGCGGACGCGCCATGCCCGAGCGCCTGCCGCGGGTGCGCCGGTACGCTAGGGATGCCGCAGGCTAGAGGTGGAACTGAGCTTTCCCATGGCTGCAGCTGCTGGTCGCGACCAATCCGCTGGACGACGAGGCAAGCAAGCTGCGGTTGCGCAGGCTGCAGGTGAGAGTGCCATGAGTGCTGTCGCTAGGGGCAGTGTGGGTTTTCTTAAGGTGAAGTCGATGCAGATCAACGTGCTGATCGCCGCAGCTATCAATCTCCTTGCGACGGTCGCGATGCTCACACCGACTGATCGAGGTCCAGTGCTCAATCTACGGTGTTGTCCACTTGCCCAGCAAACGCGCATCGCTCACTTTCTACTACTCGCGCAGCGGCGTGGTTTCACGTAGACTCGTTCACGTCGATCGTCGGGTCTACAAACATCAACCGCGTGCGCGCTGTTCGCGACAAGCTGCTCGTGATCGCGGCGACGAGCAACATGTTCTTCGTCGTATCGGCGATGCTGAAGCGTGACTTGATGCTCACGGTTTACATTCTCGGTGCGAACCCAGCGATATTTGTATCGGGGAGCATTCAACCTCACAATCTAAACTCCTCCACACGCAGGGCTAGTCGTAGGTGATATTTGGACGATAGTGCTGCTGATGCCTCACGCCTTCTTTGTGCTGCGGATTCTACTGGACATGGTGCTCGTTGCACTCGCTCTAGAAGTCCGGTCCAACTTGGTGGGCGGATCTATTCTCTTTTGGGTTCGAATTTGCGGATGTCGTCTAATGAACAGTGTGCCTATGGCTTGTGTAGGAGTATACATGGTTCCTCACCGGTTTCCACCGGCTGCGGCACTAGGAGCGAATCACACGTCGATGGACTCCTTGCAGGAAATGCACTCGCTGCTCAGGTCGAAGCGCTGCTCCTTCCATCCATACTGCGTCGGCGTCAGCTTCACGACCACGTGCTGAGGGAATTCTCCAGCACCATCTTCGAGTCGTTGCCCAAGCAGATAGCAGTACAGCACCTGTGAAAACATAAATAATGAGAAAGTAGCTAGCCAGTGAGCGATAAATTCCGGGGGACAAGATGTCTTCACCACCAACCTCCAAGTTCAAAAGGTGCGAGACGACTAGTGTCGGCTTCCGCTGACGTTCGAGCTCCACTACAAACGATGACAAGCGCTACAAAAAGAGATTAGACCGTCGAAAAGCAAGGCAGGGTGTACGAGTAAAAATCGTTTACTCACCCGGACGAGATCCCCCACCGATTCGCCACCATGGTCGCGATATGTGAATGGGTCCAGACTGCATTCGTTCAGCTGCTCTGTGATTTCGTGACGAATGTCCCGGAGCGACATATGGGCGTACGCTCCTACAAACATCGATTAGAGCTGGGAGAGCAATAGCCGTAAATGTTTATAGATGATCGTAGCACCTGTGTCGACATTGTTAAGAGCGCTCATAGGGCAGTAGTCGGCTCCCAAGTGAGCGATAGTCTGGAGCGCTCGAGGGTTGGTGCTACAAAGATGAATCAAAAACGAACCTGTTCAGCACACCCCAATCAACCCCAATGAAAGGGTGTTGAGAGTCCCTACCAGGTGTAGACGCGAAGACCGCCAAGACTATGTGCACCTTCCTTAGTGGCTTGACCTGAGCCAGCAAGCTCCTGTACGAAAAGTTCTCGAAGATGGCGAGCAAAGCGCTCGCCGATTGTGCTCAGTTTTGACGGTGGAGAGCGGCTACGAGGCGAGCCTCGTTCACCACTAGGAGAGAGCAGTGACTCGATAAACTCGGAATGGCCCGGGCGGCAAAGATAAATAGGGCGGTCACTGTCCCTTCAGTTAGTTCCCGCAAGTGGTGCCTATTGACTATGAAAGTGCGCAAATCCACTTACACGATGTGAATGCTCATCAAGAACGGTGTGAGCAGGTGAGCTACGTTCCCGTAGATCCGGTTACAGACGACTTTCGACTGCATGTTGATGAGCTTGATATAGCTGAGCTCATCGTCGTCAATCGTCTCGTAAACGCTTTCGTAGTTCTGAATGCGCTTCCTGACGGGGAAATCGTCAGCCAACATTTAGATTTCACACACCGTAGTGTATCTGCCATCTACGTACTTAAGATCGATCAGAGCGGCGTCCACTGGCATGTCCTTGTAATCCGGTGAATTCGTCACCTTCTCCATAAAGTTGGTCTCTAGAACCTGTACGATTACATGTCGAGCAAGGTAAGCGAGCATATGTGTGAGCTGCTTCGACCTGGAGGCTCGCTGGCATTGTGAGTAGGCACGTACCCTTCGGTCATCGCAAATGCTCTCGATAAACACGATCTGAACTTCTGCAGCGTGACCGCGGCAGTACTCCTGCACTTGCAGTCGTCGATGGCGCGTGGTGTTGGTGGCATCAAAGATGGCTACTTCTCCCCCAGAAGCTGCATGAGTTTGTCGATTTGTGAGTCATCCGATCATAAGATTTGTGAAAGATGGTGTCGCGCACCGAGCCAGTCGAGTGCGGCGTCTAGCACCTGGAACGCGAGCTCTTCGCGCTGCTGTTTCGCCTGGGCGTTGTTGGCGTCGAAGAACTCGAAGCTGTGCTTTTCGGTCGAGAGCCGCCGACGCAGCGACCCGACGTTGAAGATATCGGCCTTGACGCCGATCCTGCAAGGGTCCATCAGCTATGACTGCAAGGTGATGGTCGGACCGTCACGTACCACGAGAGAAAGTTGGTGACCTTGTGTGAGATGAAGGACTTGCCCCTACAGTAGTACGGCTCGCGTCACTCCCCCGGCGCGTCTATCCGCGCATATCCGTCCGTCCGTCCGTACCTCGCGGGTAGCCCCACCATGACGAGCAGCACCTTCTCGTCATTAAACACCTCGCGGCCAGTCGCCATGGCGCGCCGAGGCAGCCAAAAACGCTCTGGCGCGTCGCGTTCGTGCGCGCTGGGAGCGCTGGTGGGAGGGCCGCGCTATTCCTGCGCCTGGGGGTTTTGCGCCGTCACGAGATTCGCCGGGCGAGCGTTTCGCGCGTCCACTGGGCTCCATGCGGCAGTGGGATCATCCCCCGCGGGGGCTCCGCGCAGAGAGCGCCGTAAAAAACCCTCGCGTCCGCCGTGGCATCGCGGCGCGCCATCTCGGTATCGGCGGAACCGCAAAGTGCAGGTGCACCCGCCTGTCTGTGCCACACCGCGCCACATTGTGTCGTCCGATTGGCGCGGTGGCGCGAAGGTCGCGCATAAGGAGGCGACGCGAGCGCGGCGCTGATTGGCCCGCGCGCCAGAAAGGGGGACGCCGACTGGCGCCCACTATGCGCGGCGCTTGACTCGCGCCCACTATGCCGCGCGGCGAGAGAGGAGGAAGAACCGCCTACATTTGCCGCTTGTTCGGCGGCAGCGCAGCACCCGCCCGCCCCGCCCCGCCGCCCCGCGCAGCGAGCGGCCGAGCAGCGAGCGACCAGCCGAGCCAGCGCCGCCCCGCGACCGCGCAGCATGTTCGCGTCGAGTCCTGCGGGCCGCCGCAGCAGCGGGAGCAGCAGCGGGGGCAGCGCGAATGCGAATGCGAGCGCGAGTGCGAACGCGAGCGCGGCGCCGACGGCCGAGCCGGCCATGACGCAGGCCGAGCTGCTCGCGCACCAGCTCGACCTGCACCAGAAGATCCAGCAGCAGATGCAGCTGCAGATGGAGATGAGTCTGCAGCTCGGCGCGCGCCAGAACATGGCGGCGTCCATGGCGTCGCGCCCCTCGCTCACGGCCTCGCTGTCGCGCGTCGAGCCGGACCTCGGCGACAACGTCTTCGACATGCTGGACGACCTCATCATGATACCAGGCGGCTCCGTCGCGTCAGACACGCGCGCCAGCCTCTCCAAGCACATGGAGGCAGACGACGACGACGACGCGAACGGCGGCGGGGCCGCAGGAGCGGGGCCGCAGGGCGTCGGTAGCGGAAGCATCAGCGGCAGCCGCGACTCACTCGCAGACATCCTCGAGTCACTCGACATGGACCTCGAGGACTTTGGCGACGAAAACAAGCTCATTGACACGAGCCACCTCATGAACGCCAACTACAACGACGAGGAGCGCGACTCGTTCGACGACGACCTCGACGATCTCGACCTTGACCTCGACCTCGACATTGACGACCACGGCATCGACGACGACGACGACGCCGGCAACAATCTCGACGACAGTATCGATGCTGTCGATCCGAACGAGCACGCCGTCGAGGAGGACTTTGTGCACATGCGCCGCTCCTCGCTCGACATGCTGGCGTCGGTCTCAGGCAGCGTCAGCGTCTCGCAGAGCACCACAGGCAATATGTGTACGTTAATCTGGGAAGGAGGTCTGCTGGGCCTGCGTCTGCGGATGTCCCAGTCGCGCATGATGCCTGCCGTGTCCAAGATCACCGGCAAGAGCTCGATTGTCGGCATCCACTTAGTGGAGGTCGGCGACCTGCTGCTGCAAATTGGCGACCGCATTACGCGCGACATGGAGTTCATTGATGCGATCAACTACCTCAAGGAGGCACCAAAGCCGTGCAAGCTCGTGTTCCGCCGCTTGACAAGCGACCCGATGATTGTCAAGCCGATCCAGCCGCAAGTGTCGAGCGCGATTGCGCTCAAGCTGGCAAGTAAGTTCGAAGAACTGACCCAGGCTGATAGCGAGAAGAATCCAGCGCCTCCAGCGGTCAAGCTCGATGAGAAGTACGAGATCAAGTGGCTGGACGGTCCGCTCGGCATCAGTCTCATTGCGAGTAAGGACGTGCCGTATCCTTTGGTCACTCGCATCACCGGCAAGAACCGGTCTCCTCAAGTGCAAGATGTGCAACCAGGCCACTACCTGGTGCAGATCGGCAACTACAATACTGCGGATGGAAACTTCAATACGGCCATCAAGTTCCTGCAAAAAGTGACGAAGCCCGTGTCACTATACTTCTGTCCTGGCAACAAGAAGGTGTCGGCACGTCCGGATGCTGCTGACGACGAGTACGATCACATTTGGGAGAAGAAGCAAGCGCTCTCATTCACAGTCAAGCCCGATGCCCATGGACGCATGGTTGTCGCCGACGTCGGCAGCGCAAAGTCCATCAAGGTTAAAGCAAAGGGAGTTCCGAATATTGCGGCATTCATCAGCTCTGGAGATCAGATACGGTGGATCAACGATGACCCGACGGAGGGTCTAACGTTCCATGAAGCTCTCCTCAAGCTTCGCACTGCGAAACGCCCGCTGGTGATTCGGTTCAAGAAGGGTCCTCTCGGCGCTCCAGTCGATGCACCGACTCCTGTGCCTGCACCTTCGCCCAAGTCGGTCCCGCTGACAGCGAGTGACATGTCGATGTCCCAAGCTTCTCCAGCGAAGAAGCCGTTGTCATCAACAAACGTGCCGCCGCCCCCTCCGCCGCCTCCTCAGACACAGCCGCCTCCGCAACAGCAGAAACCGGTGCCACCACCTGCACCTCGAAGTTTCAATCCGCTCAAAAAGATTGCTGCTCTCGGGGCGTATGCCAAGGAGAACTCGATGAACTCTGGAAATGGGAAGAACATTTCGAACGATGGCAAGAAACCTTCCCCAGACGGAGCGCAGACGAAGAAGCACACCTTGTTTGGAAGCAATGGAGAATCAGATAACCACACCAGGAAGTATCACGAGGCAGCTGCAGCGGCGGCAGCAGCGGCGGCTGCTGCCGCCCAGGCCAATGCTAACAATGGCCGTGCACCAAAGTTGGCACCTCCCAGTGGAAACAACACCCGATCACCGACGGCATCCGGAAACGAATACCAGCATCATCAAAAAGCCAGCTCTAACGACGGACGCCATAACAACAACGGTGAACCGCACTCTCGGATCATGAACCTGGACACTCTGTCTTCGCAGCAACACCGAAAGGCAGGGCTTCAGAAGTCGCCAAGTGACCCAGCTGTGCAATCCAGCAACAGCTCCGACCCTGCGGCGAACTTGCGTCCACTGTCGCGCGGCTCTGCGAAGAACATCCCCGCTGCTAGCCCACCCTCGGACGAAAACAGTCGGTACCCTTCGCCCTCGTCGTCGGCGTCAACGGCATCGTCTTCCCGATCCTATGACAAGGACAGCGACGTGTACGAAGTCGTCTGGCCAGAGGGAACTGCGCTGGGTCTGACACTCCGCGTGCACCCAACGACTCGGTTCCCCGTTGTCGCGCGCGTCACGGGCACAAGCAACCTGAAGAACATCGAGCACGTGCAGCCGGGCGATATTTTATTTGCGGCAAACAATATGAACATCGTGCCGCAGCCCAAGTTCAAGCAAACGCTCGAGAACTTGTCTCGGCTTCCCAAACCCGCCGTGCTGCGGTTTCGTCGCGCTCAGTCGAGCGGTGCTGGCAATGGTACTAGCTCCAACACTCCCCGGGCTGAAGATACCGATCACGCGCTTCCTCGTGGTCCACCACTGAAGCCAAGCGAGTACGAGCTGATCTGGAGAGAAAACGCGAACCTCGGACTCGTGTTCAGCTCGGACAATGACGTGCCGAAGGTGACCAAGGTGGACTTAGAGTCGGGCGGTCCAATGCTGCAAAAGGTGGGCGTGGGTGACACGCTTTCGTGGATTGGGCCGATGGATATCCATGGATCGTCATTCCATCAGTCAATGGCAACGCTGCGCGCGATCAAGCGGCCTGTGGTACTGCGATTTCACAAGCGGCAACATCGGTAGGAGAATTGTGCGTTGAGCCGGTGTCGGCAGTCAAGACGACGACAGCGGAGCGAGGTCAATGATAGAGTTGCGTGTTTGCTGTTTGGGTTTGAGGACAGGCAAGGAGTCGTGCGCGTATCACCATGTAAAAGTGTAAACCGATCAAAGTGGGCAGGCAGATGAACGTGTCCTGCTTGCTGCTGCGTTTTCTGCATCCGATGCCGATATATTATTGATCCTACCAGTGGTGATGTTGTCATGCAGGTTGCGAGCGAGCACTCGCTCCACTAATTCAAAACATCCCGCCAACGCCCATGGGGGAGGACGAGTTCTGCCGATCGAACTTGGCGGCGAGCGCCTGCTTCTTGGTCAGGATTTCGTTGCGAGAGTTTCGGATGTCGGTCGACACGTCCGTAACGTTGATGGCGTCCATGAAGTTGGCGAGCAGCGGGGCCTTAACGTTCGAGGACGGCAGCGCGCCGCCCATAGAGGTCGTGGCGTTGAGGAAGTCCTCGATGGCGAACGCATAGTGGTGCGCGACGGCGAAGCCGAGCATCTCGACGCAGATGACAAAGTCATTGAGCGCAGACGCGATCTTGTTGGCGTCCCAGCAGTTTGGGCAGCCAATATCCCACTTCTCCGAGATGACGCCGACGGTCTCGAGCAGGCTGATCATGAGCGACTGCCAGTAGGTAAAGAAGATGATGGCCTTGATGGCGAGGAACTTGGGCAGCGGGCGTACGGGTGCGAGCTCCTCGTAAGCGCCGTGGAAGAAGAGCACGAGGCAGTAGAGCGCCCACGTCTGCGAGATAGTGAGGATGAAGCTGACGTAGCCGAACGAGACGCAGGGGTTGAGGAAGTCGCCCTCGCCGTAGACGCCCGCGAGGCTCGTGATGAGCATGATGAAAGACATGAGCAGCTTGGTGGGGATGTACTGCAGGATGCCGATGGTGGTGAGCCGCAGGAACTTGCCGCCCATGGCCCACGGCTGCAGGCAGCAGAAGGGCATGACGTGCGCGATCTGCGCCTTGGAGCGCAGCGTGGAGGCTAGCACCGACTGTCCGCCGAGGTACTCGACGAGGAAGCAGTGGAACGAGTAGAGCGCGAAGGCCTCGTAGCAGTCGCGCACGGTCTCGAACAGCAGCTTGCGGTCGTTGAACACGAGCGCCAGGTACGACGTGAGTCCGTAGATGGGGACCATCATGAGGATGCGGATCACGTGCTTGCGGATGCCCGGCGACGGGTTGTACAGCAGGTGCGTCCAGATGATCCAGCCCGACAGGATGATGGACAGCAGCGTGAACGCGCCCGAGATCGCGAACCCCAGCGTCTCGACCTGCATGGCGCCGCCTCGCCTCGATCGACCGATCTGCCCTTCTCGTTCTCCCGTGTCAGAGCCTGCGACTTTCAATAGCACCGTACGTTGCCATGGGGTATAAGCGAGGATGCAAACACTGGTCGCGCGACGCCGTCCACACTACCTTTGGAACATAATAATACACCACACGCCTCTCTTCCGCAGCACTTCTGCCGCGCAAGAAGTATACGGACACGGTATGATCATGTAATCAATTACTGGTTATCGCATGGGGCGAGTCCACTTCAACTTGCCACCTCTCGATGCTCTTCGTCGCGGTCGCCTAGCGCCGCTTCTTGGAGCCGCCGCCGCCGCCGCCGCCGCCACTACCGCCCGACGTCTTCTTCTTCTTCTTGCGCCGGTAGTCGTCATCGTCCTCATCGTCCGACCCGCGGTTGCGCTTCTCGCTCGCGTGCAGCCGGTCTGCAGCTTGAGCCTCCTTCTCAAGCTCCTCCCACGACGGCGCGTCGTCGTCGTCCTCCGACGGCGCACTTGACGACTCCTCGTCCACCAGCGACTCAAAGTCCGACTCGTCCGATCCGCTCGACTCACTGCCCGACTCTTCGTCATCCTCGCCGCTCTCCTCTGAGTAGTTGCTGTCCTCGGCCTCCTCCTCGTCCTCATCCTCATCGTCCGAGCCCTCCATCTTGAGGAACTCCCAGCCCGCTGGCTTGGGCACACCGTCTTCATCCGTCTCGAGGTAGAATCGGTTGTCGGCGCGGATCGTCGCCATGATACTCTTCCAGTTCAAGTTGGCCGTACCCGACGTGAAGCAAATATCAATGTCGTCCAGCCACTCCTTAATGCGCTCGAGCTCGGCGGTAGACACAGCGCTGATGCGCATCGGCGGCACCTCAAAATTCTTGAAAATGAACACCACATCAAAGTTCTTGGACGAGAACATGACGCGCTCAAAGTGTACGTGCTCCACCTCGTCCAGCGAGATGATAAAGAACGGCATGTCTGTCAAGCTCACGAGGCAGTGCACGGACGGCTGCAGCAGCACCATCTCCTTAAACGGAGTGCCCATGAAGCCGAGCTCACGATAAGGGATGTCAAATACCACGGGCTTGCCATAGCGCTCCGACACGCCTTCCATCTTGTGACAGAACTCCTTGAACGTCGTGTTAAGCTTCTCACGCAACGCACGCTCACGGTTCTCCTCGTCCAGCTCGTCCGGATCGTACATAGACCGCCTCCGGTTGTCCAGCGCCTGCGATCCCTCAATCACCTCGGTGTAAAACTGCACGTCATTCTGCTTCTTCTTGCCAATCATGATGTGGTTCTTTAAGTGGAAGTGGATCAGCACCACCAACTCCTTGTCGCACGGCTGGAAAATCGCGTGCTTGATGTTCGAGTACAAAATGTCGACCTTCTGGTTCTTGTTCGTCATAAAGCGCACACCATTCGTGTGCGCCTCAAGAGTACCGTGGGTCTTGCGGCCCGTGAGGTGCGGTCGCGCCGACAGGTCAATCAGGCGCGGAACACGACGGTCACGCGTGAGGATCAAGTCCTCCTGCACCACAAGGTCCGACTCCTCCTGCTCGCGCTGCTCGCGCTGCTTGACGCGCTTCTGCAACTCCTTGATCAAGCGGTACTGGTTGTTCAGGTTGTGGGCATCGGACGAGCGGAACCCAAGCTCCTTAATAAACATCTTGTTCGGGAACTTGGCAATCATGTTCTGCATAGCCGGTAGTACATCGCGACCGAGCGACGTGCCAGGAACGTAAAAGTTGATACGCAGATAGGTCGCCTTGTCCTCTTCCGACTTGCTCACGTTCTTGATGGTGGAGATGTGGAACGGCACGGGAACACCGTTGATCGGGAGGATTACGGCTTCTGCTCGCATGTCGACCATCACCTGGCGTTCGCGCAGCTCTGACGGATAGTGCTGGGGGCCAGCGTAGGCAAGGATGTTCTTCTCCTTCTTGCGGTCCTCCGACTTGTCGTTGCTTTGCTCCTCAAGGCGTCGCATCGCCTCCTCGCGCTTGCGACGCATCAGCTCAGCCTGATGGCGATCGCGGCGCTCTTGATCGGTCTCAATTCCCTGAAGCTGGCGCTGCTGGTCGCGCAATCGTGACTGAAGCACCTGGTTGCGAGTGCCCGACAGAGTGGTGTCCACGGGCGCATGAATCGACTTCTCCTTCTTCTTTTTGCCGTCAGAGGACGACTTCTTTTTCGCAGGCTCATCATCGTCATCGTCACCGTCATCCCCGCCGTTGTCGTCGATGTCGTACCGCACCTTGCTCCACGCCTTGGAGACCTTTGTATAGTACTTAGTCTCGTCCTTCAGCACGACG
This sequence comes from Phytopythium helicoides, assembly GCA_024867545.1. Classification (NCBI taxonomy): domain Eukaryota; phylum Oomycota; class Peronosporomycetes; order Pythiales; family Pythiaceae; genus Phytopythium; species Phytopythium helicoides. The sequence continues at coordinate 1,240,243 of JANFNE010000005.1, forward strand.
ACTGTGTCAGCAAGGAAAACGGCATAGCTGTCCAGCTTCTTCTTCTTGCGCTGCGACTCTGGGATCGGAATTCCCTGGAACCCAAACGCCACATTAAATGCCATACCCTCTTCAATCACCGTCGTGTTCTTGACAGTGAGAAGGTTGCATGACTCGCGGAACTCGAGACCAATGCCGAAGCCAAGGTTCTTGGTCAGTTTCTCGTAGAGACTCGCGTTGCGGGACTGGATAAACTTGCGGACCTTCTCCACCACCTTAGCGATAGTCTTTCCTGGCTGGAGCTCCTTGACACACAGTTCGTGGGCCTCGCGCAGCAGCTCATACGCCTTCTCCATTGAGCTCGTCGGGTCGATAAAGAACGTACGACCAATATTGGAACAGTACCCCTTGTAGCGCGCGCCAAGTGAGCAGATAATGACATCGTACTTCATCGCGTTCTTGTCGCTCTGTGCACTGGGCTTGAGGTCGTACTTGCCACCAGACTGCACAATCGGCGGGTAGCACGGCTCAATGTCGACGGGGTCAATCGACACCTTGATGCGGCTCGGGTCCTCGAAGATCTCCTCGATGTTCATCGAGATCTTTTCGTGACTCACCGACTTTTCGTCATCGATGATCTGCTCCATGTCCTCCATGAACTTCTGCTTGAAGATCTTGCTTGTGAGCGCACCAGCCCAGCGGATGTTCTCGATCTCCTCGCTTGCCTTGACGGACAGCGCCATCTCGATGCCCTTGGTGACGTCTACTTGCTCGACGCCCGAGGCCTCGAGCTCTTTCTTGAAGGCCGACACTAGCTCACCCTGAGGGTCCTCCTTGGTCAGCACACCGACCTTGGGGCCGCTCGCCTTGATGGCGTCCACGAGCGCCGCGTAGTTGGCGGCATTGTTGTCGGCCTTGTTGCGCTTGAGCAGTTCCAGCTTGACCTCCGAGGTGTCGTTGCCGCCCATGATGGCCTCAAGCATCGTGTCTGTTGAGGGTAGCAAGGGGGCAAGCGTTTGTCAGCATGAGGCCACGTCGAGCAAACACCACTCGCTTCAGCACAGTCGCACGCACACTTCTTGCCGCTCGTAAGCACGAGGAGCTTCTGCGGCGTGAACACCATGAGCGTCTCTGGGAACTCGAGGAAGCCCAGGAGGTAGATCTGCAGCACGGCCGACTTGCGGTAGGCCGACTCGTCCTGCTGCGCGCGGCCCGCCAGCACGCAGAAGGCATCTGCGCCGCCCCACGCGGGCTCCTGCTTGCGCTCCTGCGCACCAAGAAGAGAGAGCGTCAGTCGCCGCCGCCCGCCGTCGCAGCTCGCTGTCCACCGCGACGCACCTTCCACAGACGGTAGAGGTTCTGCAGGCGCCGGAAGAACATGGTGCCGTCCAGCTGCGGGCCCGCCGACCGCGCGCCGCCCTCGGCCTTGACCTCCGCCTTGACCTCGGCCTTGACCGCCACGGGCTCCGCCTTGACCTCCGCCATGTCGGCCGCTCCTTCCGCTGCGCGCTTTCTGCTGTGCTTGGTGGCCCGTCGGGGGCCACCAGCGGACCTGCGAAAACGAGGGCGCCCTTTGGAACTGGAATAAGTGCATGCTCTTTCGCAGTTACTCATGCTTGTACTTGATATTTATAAGAAGTGAACCTGTTACTATACATACCCTCGTATCTATGTTTCCATGCATCAACATTGATTTCCGCAGGGAGTCGGTTTTGGCGCCAATTGCCACCCTGGCGTGGACCACCCCACGCCGAACGAGTCGCCATTCCGCCGCAGCAGCATGGGGCGGCGGCCGAGCGTGTTGCTGTTCGCCAGCGAGGTGCCAGTGGTGGCGGCGCTGAACCCGTACCGGCGCGTGGAGGACGTGTTCCTGGCCGCGTGGAAGCGCGCAGACCCCGAGCGTGTGGCGGCGCTGAGCCGGCGGCTGCGCGTGGCGCTGCCCTCGCCCGAGGAAAAGATGCAGCAGGTGGTAGCGGCGCTCGGCGCGGCGCCCGCGGTCGAGGCGCTCGTGCAGGAGGCCAAGGCGGCCGCGACCACGCAGCAGGTGGCCAAGGCGCGCGCGAGGATCGCGGCGGCACTGCCCGCGAGCGCGCCTGAGCCCGTCAAGGCCGAGGTCGCGCAGTTCGTGGCCGGCGAGATGCACAAGTCCTTCGGCGCCGTGCACGAGGCCAGCGCCATCCGCCAGTACCAGCAGGAGCAGCGCGTGCAGGTGCGCGAGCGCAATCTCGTCTTCTCCAAGCGCCGCATCGCGCGGCTCAACGGCTTCGACGTGCTCGTGGGCGGCAAGATCGACGGCAAGGCTGGCGGCAAGGTCATCGAGGTCAAGAACCGCCTGCGCAGGTTCATCTCGCCCCTGCCAAGGTACGACGTCGCACAGTTGCAGACGTACCTGTTCATCCTCGACGCCAAGGAGGGAGAGCTTGTCGAGCACTTGCGCTCCGACGCGGCCGCCACCAAGCTCACGCCCGTGCCGTGGGACGAGCGCATGTGGAAGGCAGAGCTAGAGCCGCACCTGCTTCGCTTCAGCAATGCGCTCACACTGCTCATGAAGGATGAGAACGCGCCAGAGCGACTTTGTGCTCGCCGAGCCAGACGGCCGCCGCGACATCATCCGCTACTTCTGGGGGCAGGACCTCGTCCTCGAGGACATCTCGTAGATTAGAGTCGCCCGTGATTCAGATAGATGTTGTGGATATGTCCCATGCACCATGTATCCATCGCCATGATGAGTGTTAGGAGGTGAGGTGACAACAGATTTGATATTTTTATCATCGGAGTAGTTCATTAGCGTCCGTTTCGCGCATATGAGGCACGACGATTGCCATCTCTTCCTGTGCCGTCGAGAGCAAACGCAGCAGCAATGTCTCTCCACGGTCGTCTCACGGTTGATGTGGCTGCTCCTCCAGCCCCAATACCCACTCGAAAGGAGAGTGCCGAGCGCCAACTGACGGTAGTCGAGGCCCATGCCGATAGTCAAGTTCTGGCAGACGTTGAGCACGTCTTGCGACACGATCACCATGGTGCCGTCGACCTTCGGCGCGTTATCACGGCAGTGTGGACGCGTCGGGCTGACAAGGAATTCACAGCCGAGTTGTGTGCCCGGATACCACTCCTAAACGTCACGAAGCACTTGCTAGATCAGGCCGAATTCTTCCTCCCACAGCTAGCTCACATGATCATCCACTTTGACAAGGAGTTGCCTGTAGAGCCGCTTGAACGCTTCGTGCTGATGGTATCGCAGAGCAGTATCCACCTGGCGTTGCAGTTCTTCTGGACAGTATACGCGACTTTGGACGAGAACCGACCCAAGCGTGCTGGCGCAAACCCGCGGACTTTCGCGAGATGTGCCCAACTTCTTTTAGCGATTGAGCAGTGCGTGGTATATGGCACACCTGCCCCGGAAGAGGTTCGTGTGTGGTTGTCATTTGGCTTATTACGAAAAATCCTTCATTTAATCTGAAGTGTTTGTTCACGAAGGAAAAGTTGGCTCAAACGAGCCCCTCCAAGGATCTTGCGACCTCTGAAAATGCGGGTGCCACCGAGGCTGCTCCTGCAAGTGCCGTGCATCCACTACCAAAGATGACTGCAATTGAATGTGTGGGCCGCAAAAGCGGATGGCTGCTCAAGAAAGGAGGTGGAACCAGTACGATGGGGCGGCGCAATTGGAGCCAGCGCTGGTGTCGAATTGAGAATCGGATCCTGCTCGTCTTCAACAAGCCGACCGACGCATATCCACGCGCAGCTGTTCCGATCAGTGGCGCTGAGATCGTATTGACTGAGAACCCCAAGCACCGCCATTATTTTGAGATTATTCACTCCCTGAGTGAGACCTGTGTGAAGTTTGCTGCACTGAGTGAGCAGGACTTTACGGAGTGGATTGAAGCGCTGAAGCGGACGGCAAGTGCGCCAGAACCTCCGGCTGGTTCGAGCCCTATCAAGGCTCCTGGGAGTCCGTCCCGAGCGATCTCTCGGATGTCGCTTGCCATGCGCTCGTTTCTGCTGGACTCAGCATCATCCAACTCGATAGTTGGAACGAACACTGAAATTGATGCTGCTAATGGAGGAAACGATGTCAGATCCGGAGAGCCTGTCGGTCCGGGGGAACCGCAACAGGAACTCAAAGATAGCCGAGACCATTCAAATGAGCAAGTTCTTGAAGAAATGGACCCGTACCAACCTGAGTCACCGAATTTGCAGGCCATTCGTAGCGAGTTCTTCACCGGCATGGTTCGATTTGTCAAGTCTATCACTGATGTCGCGGAAGTATTGCGGAGAGCTGAGCCGCTGAAGCGAAAGATGCTGTTGCAACCGCAGCTCGAAAAAATCAAGATTCCACTACATGCATACATCCCGCTGTGCAAGTCGACTGATGTGCGTGCTTTAGCCCTCTTTGTTTCGGGTTCTATGTTGGAAGTTGGTTTGCATGCTGACTTTGGCTGTTCGCACAGCCGTTTTGCGCTGTCCACGCAATATTAACGACTGAGGGTCGCGTTTTCAACACCAATGTAAGCCAGTAATCTTGCTAGCACAGTGAACAGAGCTTCTAACTGGCTCGTGGAATTTGCGTAGGAGAGAGCTCCCTGTCTTCTCTACTTTGAGACTGTCGAGAGAATGCCGCCCAGAAGCGTCGCCCAGACGCTCTTTAAAGATTTCTATGATCCGTCGTGTATCTACTTGGAGGATGATGAAAACACAGAGGGTGACGTAGAGGACCGCTCAGAAGGAGCAGATGATGGTGAAGCAACAGAGGCTGATAAGACGACCCTCCACCACTCTTTCTTGAGCCACATCCCCATTGAGAGCGCTGCCTTTGTATCCGCGTTACTAGCTGTACGTTACTCCTAGTCTGGATCTGTCAAACTTGAAATTGACGTATGGTGCTAATTGCTGCTTTAGGACAAAGCTCGAAAGAAGCAGATTGAGCAGATATTTGGCGAGCTGAGCTTTTCTTCAACCGAGCGGCTGCGCTCCACTTCGACGTGCGACCTCAAATTTACGCCACAGTGGCGCCTGACAACTTTGATTGCCAAGAGCTTCGACGACCTTCGACAAGAAGTGCTCGTGATGCAACTGCTTTCTTTCTTTCAACAGATATTTGAGCAGGAGGGATTGCCGCTCTGGCTGAGACCATACCGAATCCTTTCTACTGGTGCCAGCACTGGACTCATCGAAGTTATTCAGAACGCCACTTCCCTGGATAGCATCAAGAAGACACCAGGCTTTAAGAACCTTCGGGGGCTATTTGACCAGGTATATGGTAATGAAGTTGCTGAGCAGTCCGAGTCAGGAGACCATCCAAGTGGCTCGCCACTGCGCCGGCAGGCGGAACTGAACTTTATCCACAGCCTGGGTAAATAATAGTTAAAAGTAGTATTTCTGCAGATGTATCTCCAGCTTGACTCATTGTTTGGTCTCCTCTGTGTGCAGCGGCGTACTCCATCGTGTGCTACATCCTGGCAGTAAAGGACCGTCACAACGGCAACATTATGCTCGATATTGAAGGTCATATCATGCATATTGATTTCGGTTTCTGTACGTATTTCTCGATCTTATTCGGTATGTCTAACCACGCGCACAATGGACTAATTCCGATGGTGGTATTGCTAGTTCTTGGACGCGCTCCTGGGGGAAGCTTCAGCTTTGAGACGGCGCCATTTAAGCTGACTGCGGAGATGGTCGAAGTATTGGGTGGTCGAACATCCTCCAACTTTGAGTACTTTTCCGAGTTGTGCGCTCGTGGCGCCTTGGCCATTCGCAAGCATGCGGATACGCTCTACGTGCTTGTGGAAACCATGAGTACGCACTCAAAAATGCCCTGCTTTGCTGGGGGCGCTGTGGCACCCCTGGCGGGTCTGCGCGAACGTCTCTTCTTGAATATGCCAGAAGAAAAGGTGCGACCCGCAATTAAGAGCATGATTCAACGCGCGTATGATCATTTCGGGACCAACAAGTACGATCAGTTCCAAGTTTACTCAAACGGCATCGCGAAGTAGTCGCAAATGATATCTCGTTTATTACTGCGCTGGAGGCGACTATTTCTCGTCGGACCCCGAAGAATCGTAATACACGTACTCATCCTCATCTTCATCTACAATGCCTCCGTTTTCAAATTTTCGGGATCGAACTAATGACCGATTAGGCTTGGGCTCAGCATCCATTTTTGAGATGGCATCGCTTGGGGTTGTTTTTCCGCCATCACGCGCTCGCTCGTAGACCTCTAATTCAGATTCTACAATTGTGGCCTCAGCAGTCTCTTTCTCGTTCGTACAGCTCTTCACGATGCCGATTTGGGGCATATTATTGTTTGATTCTGACTTTGACGTTGTCGCGGCAAGCGATGCGCGAAACAACTTCAAGATACGGCGATTGGTGACCACCGACATAGATTCAGAGACTGCATGATTTCCTTCTGAGTCAACAGCCTTGACTCGGAAGTAGTACGCTTTCCCAGGCTCTAGTCCACTCACGAGCGTTGATCTGTCATGTATTCAAATATGTTAGCGGCAAGATAAGTGATATAGTGCGACCATGAAACGCACGCACGTTATATCGCCGTCACACTGATAGACAGGTGTCCACAAGCGATTTGACGCTGACAATGACTGGTACACAATCCAGCTGGTGGTTTTGAAATCGCCTTTCCATTCCAGTTCGACCGAGTCCTCAGACTCTCGGACAGCTTTCAGATCTGGTGTGCTCATACTTGCTGTATCGCATCAGCATGTTAAGAAAGAAATCTGAAGTCAGCCGATCAGACACAAATAAAAACGTACCGCGCAAAGTCTTGACTGGTTCAGATGGCTCGCTGAAATCACCGATACCGCTTAGGTTCACTGCAGCGACCATCACCGAGTATTTGGTGTCGGCATCAAGAGCTCCTACGTTTGCTTCCGTCTCTGCTGTTAAGGTCTTCAGTACGATGGGCGAAGCAGATCCGGTTAGGACCTTGAGTTGATAACTTGAAACAGGGAGCTTGTCGTCGATTCGGAGAGGTGGGGCCGTCCTGTTGAACAAATGCTTCGTATTAAGTGGCGACAGCTTATCACGGTATGCTGAACATTTTCTAACCATTTTACTTGAAGCTCAGTCGAGGAAATCGCTTGTGCTGTAGGTCTTCCCGGGGGAGCTGGAGCTGTGTAAGCATGCACAGTCAACATCTTGACCACAGCAAAGTTGACAGAGGCAGCGCAATCGTACCTTTATCTGCCAGCGTCTGAAACAGCTCAACTATGGCAGGCGATGTAGCTACATCAACAGCGCTCAATTCACGCTGATGTGCAGAGCATTAGGAGGATTGCTCGTTGTGATGTTTTGAAAGAGTACCAATCTGACCTGGTTTTCAGTCATTCTGGCATCTGCTCCGTGCTAAGTGTCGAAGAGTTTAGCTGCCGAAGAAATGTCGACACCCCAACAAATTGACCAAACCTCAAGAAGAAACTTGACCACGTCAGGATGAGATTGCTGCGCCGCGTAGAACAGCGGCGTGCAGCCTGTTTTGTTTGTTGAATTCACCTTGGCTCCTTTGGAAGTCTGTGCATGTGCAGATACAGCGTAAGTTCTAGCAAAACCACCCGACAGAGAAACTTCTCACAAGCAAGGAGCAGACTGCAAGTCTCCCCTGGTACGCGGCATAATGCAGTGGTGTATTCATGTCCTAGACATTCACAGTCAAATTATCGAACCGGAGCAACTTTTTACCGATTGGATTACGAAGACGCACACCGTAGTCCGTTGAATCCTTTTCGTTGACCAGCTCTTCGTTCGCGTCGATCAAGCGCTCGACCACTTCGTCTGCTCCACCCCACACTGCTGTGTGAATATCCACGTGGAAGCGCTGACGGCCGATTTCTTTGAGCTGTGCGAGCATGCCTTCCACCCCGCTTGAGGCTCCTTCTTTCTGGCTCGACCACCAAGCGACAAACTCGTGCTGATCGATCACGCCATTGCCGTCGCTGTCCAGCACTCGTAACGCGTCGCGGACATCGTACTCGGTCATGATACCTCCCAGGTCTGACACGAGTCTTCGCAGTTCCCGTACATCGATGCTACCACTGCTGTCGTGGTCATAGTGAGCAAACGCTGCGCGAACGGTCTCTTCCAGTTCCATGCTGCCGATGTGGAATGCCAGGTGCAGCTGAAAACCCCTTGTGTTTTCGGGATCTTCCCGACTGGTCACGCGTTACGACTCTAGAGATGTTCGTGCGGCGTCGACACCTTGAGCTCTCGCTCACGCTTATGCTCCTTAGCATGAGCCGCATCTGGACAATCGCTTGTGCGATCACGAGCCTCCTTCGGGAAGACATGAGGCAGTTTTCTCATCCAGCAAAGGCTTCATCAATCGACGCAGACGCTCGGCAACTTGTACTGCAGGGTGTTGCAGCAGAACTGCCCGAGTCGCTGTACCTACTGGCCATGATGAAGTTTTACGGCCACGGCGAAGAGCGAGACGTATCGGCAGCGGTGCATTTGCTGCGACGAGCAGCCGAAAAGCGACACCACGATGCGCAGTTCGCTCTAGGCGTTCTCTACGGCTCTGGAGACGGTAGTGTGGTCGAGACTACTTGATCTGTGGCATCAGGAGAAATATGCTAACCGCCGACTGCAGGAGTGGTGAAAGACGACCGCCAGAGCGCCTCGTGGCTGTCGGCCAGTGCGAGTGCGGGTCATCGCGATGCCAAGTGGATGCTGGCCATGTACGTCGAACCGAGCGCCTTGGTTTTCTTCTCACTCGAACTCACAGGATTCCATTGATACCAGCCTGTACAACGAGGGTCGTGGCGTTAAGGAGAACGCTGGCCGAGCAGCCAAGCTGCTACTAGAGGCTGTAGATGCGAACAGCGCGGACGCATGCTTCCACCTTGGCGTCATGTTCGAGTACGGCCGTGGCGTGCCGCAGAACTTCACGCGAGCAGCTCAGCTGTACGAGCAAGCAGTGGGTGACGACCGCAGACGAGTGCCGGACGCGAGCTACTATCTCGGGCTTCTCCACTCGCAAGGCCGAGGGGTGCCGCGCAGCTCGACTCGGGCTCGCGAATACTTCTTCGAAGCTGCTGAACTCGGCCATGCACCAGCCATGTTCGCGTTGGCGCAGCTGTACACGTCGGGACAGCCTGGTGCGGTGGACCTGGACCTGGCCAAAGCACTGTACTGGCTCAAGCAAGCAGCCGAAGCCAGCGACCCGCGAGTCAGCGACCAGGCTCGAGCAGCCGCAGAGCAGCTCGAGTCGGTGCTGGAGCAAGGTGGAGCGCCGAGTCGGGAGCAAGAGCGCCTGCTGGGTGTTCCTCTACGAGTATCGGTCGGTCAGATTCAGGACAGCAACTAATAGGAGCGCACATGAGTCGTTTTGCCGTTGGGCTGTGTCTTCTTCATCTCTACACTGCGTCAATTGCCATTCGTTTGTTTCTATCGTACCAGCGCGGCGCGCGAGCAAAGCCCTCGTCGAGCTACTTACGCCTTGGGCTTGGGCTCGGCGGCCAGCGCCTTCTCGAGATCCGCAATGATGTCGGGCAGGCCCTCAATGCCGATTGATAGACGGATGAGGCTGTCTGAGATGCCCAGCTGCGCGCGCACCTCCGCTGGCACCGACGCGTGCGTCATGATGGCGGGCGACTCAGGCGAGCGACTCGACGGCACCGAGGCTCTCAGCCAGCGTGAAGACCTCGAGGTTCTCAAGGAATGCGCGCGCCTTCTCGAGCCCGCCCTTGACGTAGAAGGTGATCATGCCACCGTGGCCCGAGGACTGCTTCTTGGCAATCTCGTGCTGTGGATGCGACTTGAGGCCCGGGTAGTAGACCTTGTCGACGGCCGGATGCGCCTCGAGGAACTCGGCGACAGCTTGAGCGTTCTTGGCGTGCGCGGCCATGCGCACGTGCAGCGTCTTGAGGCCGCGCAGCGCGAGATAGGCGTCGAAGGGCGAGGGCACAGCGCCGAGGCCGTTCTGCACGAACCGCAGCTTGGTGTTGATGTCCTCGTCGTTGGTGATGACGACGCCCATGACGACGTCGCTGTGGCCGTTGATGTACTTGGTGATGCTGTGCAGCACAATGTCAGGCGCCGAGATCGAGCGGGTTCTGGAAGTAGGGCGACATGAAGGTGTTGTCGACGACGAGCAGGATGCCGCGGGCCTTGGCAACGCGCGCGACGGCCGCAATGTCGGTGATCTTGAGCGTGGGGTTGGTGGGGCTCTCGAGCCACAGCATCTTGGTCTGCGGGCGCAGCGCAGCCTCGACCTTGGCCACGTCGGCCATGTCGACGAAGTCGAAGTCGATGCCGTACGTGGGCTTGACGGTCTGGCGGAAGTAGCGCTGGGTGCCGCCGTAGACGTCGTCGATGCAGAGCACGTGGTCGCCCTGCTTGAGCAGGTGCACGGCGGCCGTGATGGCGGCCATGCCGGACGAGTAGGCGACGGCGAAGCGGCCGTGCTCGCAGGCCGCGATGGCGCGCTCGAAGGCGCCGCGCGTCGGGTTGCCCGTGCGCGAGTACTCCCAGCCGCGCCCGAACGAGTTGGGCTGGTCGCGGCCGTACACGACGCCGGGCGACGCCTGCGCGAACGTGGACGCCAGGCTGATGGGCACGGCCACGGCGCCGGTCTGCGCGTCGGGCTCCTGGCCCGCGTGGATCGCGGTCGTGCCGAACCCGCGGTGCTCGTCCGTGTACTGGCTGGCGGCGCTCATGGCGGAGGTCGCGGCGGCGGCGGCGGGGGCTTGCGCGCAGCGGGGCGAGTTGCGGAATGAGCGAGCTCGCGGCGGCCGGATGCGACGAGTCAGGAGCCGCGCGATTGCTGGCTCGGCGGCTGATGGCGGCGCGATTCGGGCGCCGATTGGCGGGAATGCGGGGTGCGTGGCGGAATAGCGCCGCGCGATTGGCCTATAATCGGATATCCCTGCGCCACTTCAACCAGTGATGACCAATCAGCCTGGATTGGATGCGCGGCCGCATTGATGCGGATTGCCGCCGGAGACGCTCGCGGCCGGCGCCGGCGCTCGACGCTCGACGCTCGACGCTCGACGCTCGACACGCTCGCGGGTAAGGAGAGCACGCGCTTGCGTCGCTGTGGGCCGCTCCGGCGTTTTCCAATCGCGAGGCGCGGAGCTCCCTCGGCGCGCGTAAACCTTCTTGACTTGCGCGACGCTGGCTGCGTGCGCTTCAGAATCGGCTCTCCGATGGCATAGCATCCATTTGAGGCGCTTGAGACCCGTCCGCGTTGCGAGAGGCGCACAAGGAACGCTCCTTGGTGCCTCCGGCCTGCAGGCTTGCGTCTCCTGGGCTTCCGAGAGCCCCCGCGTAAAGCTGCGACTGTCAGACACCAGCTAGCTGCACGCAAGCTGCAGTGCCGACTTTGAGCGGCACGACGCTACCGGTTCTGCGCGGCGGGCCTCGCAGCGCTCATCGCTCGCGGGCACCGCGCTCGCCTGTGCGCCTCGCTCGTAGTCGCCGACTACTTCTAGTCGGTCATGCAGGCGCTGCATATCGGCCTTGCCTGGCGCGCATCCGCTGGCGCCCCTCATATATCGAACTCGCCCTTCCTGCAAGGCCCTGCGTGGGTGTAGCGCTCCGCGAATTGCTCCGCCTTGCACCGCCCCACTGCTCCTGCTGGCGTCGGGAAGATACGCGTTCGTCGACATGAAGCGAATCTCCTCCGCTCTAAATAGAGCGCCTTCCACGTTAGCGGGTGTTAGCGGGCGTTGCGACGGCGGTGCTTTCCTGACCCACCAAGCGCGGGACACGCACGTCCGCTCCGCCTCCGCTCGCTCCTCGCCATGCGTGCGCCTGCCGCTCTCTCGCGCGCGCTGCGGCGCTCCCCGTCGCCTCTGGCGCTGCGCCCGCCGCACGCGCCGCTGCCGCTGCCGCTCCCGCTCTACCGGTCGGTGCAGCGGCGCCGCGCCGCGAGCGCCAGGGACGAGCGGCTCGCCACACGCGCGCAGCACACGCGGTGCTTCGCCTCCTGCCTCGCGCTCTCGACTGCGGTGCGTCCGTTCCGTTGGCCGTCTGCGTGCCCACCCTCCGCCGCACTAACGCTACGCGCCTCCGATAGCAAGCGGCGATCGCAGACACAGCCGACGAGTCGCTGGCGCGGCGAGCCAGGCGCTGGCTGCGGGCGGCGCTGCACCTGAGCAAGCAGCTGGGGCTCGCGCTGCCGCTCGTGGCCACGCGCCTCTTTGTGGAGGCCGTGCGCGCGCTCGCGTCGCCCGAGCTGGCCGCTCAGCTCGAGCGCAGGTGGCTCGACCTCGCGTACTGGGCGGCCGAGCGCTCGTCGCCCGTGGTCATGAAGTTCCTGCAGTGGGCCAGCACCCGCCGGGACATTTTCTCGGCCGCCTTCTGCGACCGCTTTGAGTCCTTCCACGAGCACGCCCCGGCCCACTCGTGGACCGAGACCGAGGCAGCACTGCGCGACGCGCTCGGCGACGACTGGACCAATATCCTCGCGATCGACGAGCACGAACCGCCCATCGGCTCGGGTTGTATCGCACAGGTATACAGCGGGACGCTGCGCGAGACGGGCGAGCGAGTGGCGGTCAAGGTTATTCACCCGAAAGTCAAAGAGCTCGTCGAGTTCGACCTCGAGCTCATGAGGTTGGCGGTCCAAGCGGTGGAGGCGCTGCCGAGGCTGCACCTGCTAGGTGGACGTGAGAGTGTCGACGAGTTTGCGGCCCTTATGGCGCGCCAACTCGACTTGCGTGCTGAGGCGGAAAACCTGGTCAAGTTCAAGCGCCATTTTCGAGACCGACGCGGCGCGCTGGGATTCCCGACGCCACATCTAGAGTACACCACAAAGAGCGTGTTGGTCGAGTCGTTCGAGGACGGCCTGCACTTTAGCGAAATGTGTACTCAGCTGGATGAACCCCGACGCAAGGCCGCCGCGCGAGTGCTACTTGAGTCGTTCCTCCGCATGGTGTTCCTCGACAACTTTGCGCACGGAGACCTCCACCCAGGCAACCTGCTATTTGTGATTCCGTCGAGGGACCCGAATGCCGAAAACGACAAGTTTGAAACTAGTTCCACCCGACAGGATGCTTGCTTGGTTTGGTGGCCATGCTCACCAGGAAGAAAAGAAGGCGCGAGTTGGTTCCACTCCGGTCGTTGCGGTTGACGCTGGGATTGTTACTCGACTCGAGCCTGAAGATCTGCGAAACTTTGTTGAGCTATTCCATGCGGTCGCTACGGGTGATGGATACAAAGCCGGCGAGCTTATCGTTGCGCGCAGTAAGCCGGCGCACTCGCCGAAGGAGTTGTTGAGCGCCAGGACACAGCAAGATGGATCAAGTGCAGTTAACGCAGATATCGCGTCCAAGTGCAACGATATTGAGTCCTTTTGCACCAAGATGGAGACTATCGTGAACGAAGCTCTGCGGTGGCGTTTGAGTCTGCGCAAAGTTCACGTTGGTGCGCTGCTGCGAGACGTCATGGAGTTGTGTTGTGCCCACGAAGTCAAGTTAGAAGGCAAGTACGCGTCTATTGTCGTTTCGATTGCTGTGCTAGAAGCCGTGGGACGCAAGCTGGATCCAGATATCGATCTCTTGGCTGTCGCCCTCCCCATCATCGCTCAGTCGCTCATGCAAAACGTTTTGTCGGGAAACTAAATGCGTGTGGAGCTGCGAAGCGATTATGTCCTTGCGGTACATGACCTCGTATAGCAAGATCGCAACGAGGTGCGAACGCAACCGCTCGGCCATTTCCAGCGCTGTCTCGTTGGTTGAGATCGTCCGCGCTTTGACGTTGATGTCGAATTGCACGAGTACTTCTGTCGCTAGCGCTGCATCCGTGGCAGCCGCTAATGGCTCATCACGTGGAGTGATAGAAACCACGGTAAGAAACAAATAAATGCATGTACATTGGTCCTTCGACTCACCGTAGTGAAGAGCACTCCACCCATCCTCCTGTTGCAGTGGGAAAACATCAAACGGGGTGAGCTCGTTCAATCGTCTGAATGTATTAGCAGCTTCAATGAGGTTACCGTACATCGGTCTCGTCAATGAAAGCCTTCTTGCGAAGCAAGAGCCGAGCAATATCGGCGTGGTCCTCCCCACAGGCCTGGGGTTGAGTTTTGTGTCAGTTTCAGTCTACAGCAGAACAAGTTACGTACATCAAGGGAGAAATAGCGAACGCACGAGCATCAGCGGCGTCGTGCCGTTCTTCTATGTGGGCAAGGCGCAGTTTGCCGTTAGCGGTAACAAGTACGATTCCACAGCCAAACTGAGAAAGTAACACGTGCATCCTTGCGATTGATGGTGATTCGGCGCACAGGAGCCTTATCCAGCAGCCGAGCCACAATCTGCTCATGACCGCCCATGACCGCGAAGTGCAATGGCGTCCAACGCATTTCCAACTGCAGTTTTTTTTTTCCCTCAACCATGGTCAGTTGATCAAATATCGATCGAGAAAAATGAAAAGCGCAACGATTCCTCACGTCAGGATCATCGATGGTTGTTTCCTCGTAGATGAGCGTCCTGACAGCAATGTCAGCTCCCTACACGATGGGTGAAGTGCACCCGGTTAGCTTCCGTGGTATCCTTTCAAGGAACCGAGGGTACGAACATATCGGCACGCATAGTGCAGGGCTGTTCGACCCTTTTCCTACGGCGGTCAAATACGTTTCTGTGAGTCCAGATGAAGATAAACGACAAGAGACCTTTATTTTGCTTCCCCGTACGTCCTTGGCGTTGGGATTTTGTTTGTTAATCCGCAGCTGATGATGGATGTATCCATTGTGGTCCAGCTTGGCTGGTACAGCAATCGTATTATTGCTCCCATCATGTCCAATGAGTTAAGCCTAAAACACTGACCGTGGATGTGGAAAAAGATGGAGCGCCTGTAGTTGCGCAGTCTTTGGCGAATCGAGTCGCCATCTACTTGGCGCAATACTGGAGCATTTGTGCCAGCTTTGCGCTGCTCCGACCAGGTCATCTGCATGAAGAGCTTTGGTGCTTCGTCCTCTCCTTCCACATGCCTTGCACGGAGCTACTTCCCCGCAGCTGCGGCTTCCGCGGCTTCTTTGGCCATAAACACCTCAAGCTCTGCGTCGCTCGCATCGACGCCTTGAGAAGTTACCGACATGCTCACTCGCCGCAACACAGTCTATTGGAGCTAAATCTAGTGCAACCAAACAGTGGTGACTCCTCCGAACGGTGATCGTAATGAGATGTTATCGTCCGACGAAGAAAAGTCTCAATCTACTCTGACCTCTTGCGTCTACTACTTGTGACCTGAGGCACTTCGCGCGCGATGGCGTCGGCGAGGAGGAGACGCACTTCTCGAGGGTACCGACGATGCTGATGAGGCTGATCTTGAGCGACGATGGCCGCGACGGCTCCGGCTGCGCCGTGGGCTGACGCTGCAAGGGTAGAGAGAGTCCGAAACGACTCAGCCGACAGTCCAATCGAAAGCATGACGCTGGCTCACACCTACCTTCGACGTGACTCTCGACGGCGAGGAGGCGAGCTGCGCGATCGATTACGCGATCGAGATGGCGACCTGCTTGTATCCCAGTGTTAGCTATTGGTCTCCACTCGGATCATTGCACTACCAACTTCTCACCTCCTGTGGTCGCGTCTCGACCTGCGAGCGAGAAATCGAGCGTGAACGTGAGCGTGTCGGATATCGCTCACGACGCCCATATCGCTCTGGAGAGTGGGGTCGGCGGCGCTCCGAGCGCGGCTCCTGCTCTCTGTCCCTCGATCTCCGCTGGGAGTCGAATCGCGGTCTCTCGGGGGATCGGCGCCGTCTGTCACCTTCTCGATCCGGTTGAGCCTGGGGGCGTCCGCGATCTTCTGGCTCCTCCTTGATATCACGACCGAATGCGTCACGACGGCGACGAGCTGGCTCCGCATCGGCGCGCTTGCCATCGAGGACCTGGCGCAGCTCGGCCTTGTCGGCCGCAGGCGCGCTCCAGCTCCTTCTTCTTCTTGTCGAGGATGGCGGTGGGAATGCCTGTGGGGTTGGCCTGCGCGCTCAGCAGAAGCTCCCATAGTTCCTCCGTGAATCCCGCGGCGTCCTTGCCCAGGAAGCCCGTAACGGCGACCTGCAGCTGACGCGGGTCCAGACGCTCGTCCACCTTGGGCTCGAGCAGGTTGATGACCATGGACACGACGATGTCATCCTCAAAGCCCAGCAGCTGCGTCAGGCGATCGGCCACCCACTGGCTGATGACCTCGCGCTGCACCTTGGCCAGGTCCACGCGCTGGTCGAAGCTCTTGGGGAACGCCATGGAGGCCAGCAGCTTCTTCTCCTGGTTGAAGAAGCGACTGTCCTGCTCGATCGAGGTGCCCTGGGCCAGCGCAGGCCACGCGTCGACAGTCAGCGCCCGCCCGAGTTAGTCACCAGCGCGCGCCAAAGCCGCAGAGAGCGCGCGCTTACCCGGAAGCCCGCCATGTTGCCTCGCTGTTGGCTCCGAGAGGAAACGAGGAGAATGTGGGCCATACAAAAGCCAAGTGCAAAGTCGCACCAGGCAAAGGAAGCCTAGACGGTTGCGTGGGGACCTGCAGATGGCGTGGAGCCCAGCAGCTGCATGGAGAAGGACACAACGTAGTCGACACTCATGGGCCAGTAGACAGAAGAGCATTGTTCATTCGGGGTGCAGGAGCGGCCGGCGGCGCGCACGGCGCCGGCCTCCGCGTGTTTCGCCTCGCGGCACTGAAGGCCCGCGTGATGGCATGCAGACTAGTTGTACAGACCGCGGCGCGGCTCAGTCGGCGTGCACGAGCCAGCTCTTGTCGGGGATGTTGTCCAGCACGTCCTGCACGACCTCGAAGGGTGCGTCCGTGAAGAGCGAGGCCGGGTACACGGCGCCACCCCAGAGCGGGTGCAGCAGGATCTTGCACATGCCGGCACTCAGGCAGCGGTAGCGCAGCAGCAGCTCTACGCCGTCCACCTCGCTGTAGACCTTGTTGGACTGTAGCGTGAGCATCTGTGGCGGCGGCAGCAGAGGTTAGTCCGTCGCAGCATCCACACGCGACGAGCACCACCAGAACGGACGTACCGGCAGCCCCGAGCACGGGTCGATGAAGTCGGCCCAGTACTTGCGCGCGATGAGCGCGGACGACACGTACTGCGCGAAGGCCACGAAGGTCTCGAGAAGCCGGTCCTTCTCGCGGTCGGCGTCCACGCCGAACTGGCTCAGGTCCATGAGCGACCGCTGGCACGTGAGCACGGCCAGCACCTGACCCTCGGCCGGCCGCCGCTTGAACTGCCCAGGGAACACCAGCTGCAGCTCGCGCAGCAACAGCTTGGGGCACCCGTGCACCGACACCTGGAAGCCCTCGCGCAGCTCCGTCGGCGGCAACAGCGGCGCCAGCACGCGCGCGCGGCGCCCGTCCGTCATGGCGAATATCGGAGAATACTGTGTCGCATCCGGTCTCGCAGGTGGCGCTATCCCTATACATGTATAATAATAGCAATGCTGATCCATCTGTATAAGAGGTGTATGGCTTTACAGAGGCTTGCCGTCGGCAACCAACCGACAGTTCAGCGCACTTTCAATCTGCGCAGCCATGGCGGACGCCGAGCCCGCCCCGGGCGCCGACGCGCGTGACGCGGCCGAGATCAAGGTGATCGTGCTCAACTACGGCAAGTGGAAGGACGCGGCGGCGCTGCAGGACGTGCTGCGCGCGCGCGGCGTGCCGTTCCTCAAGGTGAAGAAGTCGCGGATGCTGACGTTCGGCTTCGTGCACTTCCGCTCCGAGGCCGAGCGCGAGGAGGCGCGGCCGCTGCTGGCGGACATTGAGTGGGGCTCCGAGAAGCTCGAGGTCAAGGACGCGCGGCCTAAGCGCAGCCTCAAGCCCATGCGCTCGGGCAAGCGCAAGGCGCGCGAGGACGACGCCGACGTCGCCAGCAACCACGAGGAGGACGACTGAGCCTACAGTCACTGACGCGCGCCAGGTCGTGACTCCGTGGGCCGACGTGCCGTACCGTGAGCAGCTTGAGCGCAAGGAGGCCGAGATGAAGAAGGTGCTCACCAAGATTGTGCGCAACACGCGCAAGGAGTACGGCAAGAAGGAAAAGCGCGTGGCGCAGGACCAGCGCAACGTTGCCAAGAAGAAGCGTAAACAGGAGCAGGAGCAGGAGCAGGCCGCGACTATCGACAGCTGATACAACCGTGCCAGCTGCTGCTGCTGCTGCTGCTACTGAGACCCCCAAGGACGACGGCAAGCCAAAGTATATTGTGCAGATCCCCGAGTGGCTCACGAGCCATGGGTCGCTCTACATTGTGGCCAAGAACACGCTGTACTCATGTGCCCATGAGTCTGTCTTGACCACTACATGGTCACGCGAAGTTGAGGCCGAGAATGTTGTGGCCATCGTCTCATTCGGAAGCGAGCTCGTGGCTGTCAAAACTGACGGTCACGCCTACGCCCTCAAGACGACCCCTGCTGGGCGTGTGTGGGAGAAGCTAGTCGATGGGCCGGGTGAGGCCATTTTGTCTCTCGCTTCACTCCGTGGATCTCTGCTGTGTTGTACCGAGAGTGGCAAGATCCTCGCTCAGGACGGCGCTGGCGCATTCGCCTCGGGTGCATGGCGACAAATCGGACAAGTAGACGGTGCCAAGATTATCGCAGTCCACAACGGGTATGTGTACGTCCACTCTCCTTCGGCTTTTACCCAGTGGTGGCGTGCTCCCCTGAGCTCTGACGCTCTAGATCAGCTCGCTTTTGAGGCCCACGAGTTTCCAATTTCAGGTGTCTTGGGCATTGCGTCGCACAACACTCAGATGATCCTGCTCAAGGAGGATTCGTTGATCTATGCGCTTAGTGACGGCACTGTGGAGGCGACGTACCCTCTCGGACTCGAGTCTCCACTTCTGAACTGACTGCGTTCGCGAGTCACAAGGGACTGTGTTGCCCCATGGACTCGATCCACGCCTCTCCAACCCTGGAGGGTTACCGCAACAAGTGCGAGTTTAGCGTGGGCTTTGATGCGGACGGAAAGCCTTGTGTTGGGTTCCGCCTTGGGCTTTTCCGCAACGGCTCTGTGGTGGTTAGCAAGCCCGACCAGTGCATTAATGTGTCCACCACCATGAAGGAGGTCTGCGCAACTATGCAAACCATGATCGAGACCAGCGAGTTTCCTGTTTATGACGTCAAGATTCAATCTGGTGTGTGGCGCCAGATTACTGTTCGCCGCGCCGAGCGCACTGGTGACTTGATGGTCATCGTCATGATAAATCCGAACAAGCTGTCGGAAGATGAGAAGGTAAAGCTGAAGGCGTTAGTCATCTCGACGCTGACGAACCCCCAGCTGCCGTACCAGGTGAAGTCGCTCTACCTGCACGCGTACGGTGGAGTATCAGCTCCGACGGAAGACGATCCTGTTGAGAAGGTTTTTGGTGCCGACACGATCGAGGAGCGGATGCTGGGCATGCGCTTCTCTGTGTCCCCAAACGCATTTTTCCAGGTCAACACGGCTGCTGCCGAAAACCTGTACTCTCTTGTGAAAGCCCATGCTGCTGCCGACGAGAACACGCTGCTGTATGACGTCTGCTGCGGTACCGGCACGATTGGTATTTGCTCATCGCAGGGCGTTGCAAAGGTTGTTGGCATTGAGATTTGCAAGGCCGCAACGGACGACGCGGCTGTCAACGCCAAGCTCAACAATGTTGAGAACGTGTCATTCATCAACTCGAAGGCTGAGGACGTCATGAAGGACCTCCTTAAGACGAAGCGAAGCGAGAGTGACCAGCATCTGAACAAGGTGGTCGCCATCGTTGACCCACCGCGTGCTGGTCTTCATCACCAGGTCCTCCGCGCACTCCGAGGCTGCCCGCCTGTCCAGCGCATCGTCTACGTTTCCTGCAACCCGACAAACTCGCTCATTCAGGACGCTGTAACACTCTGTGGTCCGAAGACCAAGTCGGTGACGGGTGAGCCGTTCCGGCCGGTACACGCGATTCCCGTCGACTTGTTTCCGCACACGCCGCACTGCGAGATGATCATCGTGTTTGAGCGTGTTTAGACAACCGCCGAGTAGATTCTAGTGTGAATGCAACTGACTCCACTTTTTTTTTTTTTTTTTTTTTTTTTCGTATCCAAGAATTCTTTGGCTGACCCGCTGAATGAATTCCCATGCACCATCCTAAGCAAAATCCTCAAAGTCCTGCAAATTGAACGGTGGCGGGTCATCCATCATACGAGACTTGGGAGGCTTAGTGGCTCTTTTGACTGCTGCGCCAGTCACTTCGTTGGAAGCACTTGCTACTGGCTTGCGTTTTGCTGCAGGAGAGGTCGCGGTTGCAACTACTTTGGGGGTTGTCTTGACTGGGACCTTCCGAGCGACCTTAACCTTGGCCGACTTATTCAATGCACGCAGCGACTGGATGTCCATGATAACTGGGGAAAATAGCGCCAATACTCGGTTGAAAACGCGGTTCCGCTCCTGACGCGGGTTCAGCTGAACGTAGTCTGCTTCAACCATGCTTTTCTTGTCCTCTGTTTTGAGCATTTGCCTGCGTCATCGCATTTGCAAGTTCGTTGGACGTCAGGTGAATGATCGAAAATAATTGATAAAGCGCATTAAAATCGCACCGGTACTCGTTCTCCTTCGCAACCCACTCATCGTGAGCCCCCATCAGAGCATGGAGGTCGGCTCCTAACTGTTTGTCTTGAAGGAGATCTGTTTGTCCAGAGAAAGCATGGATGAGAACTAGACGCGTGGGGACCCGGAGCCTTCATAAATCACGTACCATTCTTGACAACCTCTGGAGGCTCAGTCATCGATCGAATGTTGTACACCCCAATCTGAGCATTGTGCATAGTGTCAGCGCCATCAAAGTAAGGGTGCTGTGGTTGTTTCGACATACTGCCTGCTCAAAGCTTTCAATTGCTTTCTCGACTCGGTCTTTCGATGCTCGCGCAGTGTCACGCGCCTCCAATCGCAGCATGTTGGACTGCGAGAGAAGTTTTGATGTTTGAGATCCATTTGGAGTTACACCGCAATTCCAGTAATGCATGTCAATAGCCGCACCTTGAGGTACTGTTTGGTGAAAGGCAGGAACGTCATGAGCGTCGCAAAGTATCCGTTCACCCGCCACTTGTTTGGGTGCGACTCAACCACTAGCTTGTCTACTGCACGAAGTGCATCATCAAGCGTGCGTGGAAACACCTTGGTGATTGGGGTCGTCGTCTCGACTGCGTCAACCATGTCAAATGTCAAGCCATTGCATCACACAGAACGGCATCACATTGCAACTTACGTTCTCTGACCTCACTCCGGAGCACTTCGAGCCCCTGCTCGACTTCTGGCCCCGGCTGCCAGTCGCTTGCAGCCTCAGACCACTCGTCGAGGAATGCACGCGACGACTCACCCGCGACCTTCTTGCCCCGCCGTGCCTTGCTCACACGCGCCTCCTCATCGCTGCGGGCATTTAACAACGTCAGAGTCAAGCAGTAGCACCTGTCGAACGCAGATGCAGCCAGGACCTATCGTCGCGCGCTAGCGTCTCAATCTCGTCGCCCGCATTCACGAAGAAGCCGCCGTGTTTGGTCTTGACCCTGGCTAGCGTGTGCACCTCCTCGATGTTTTGCTGCAGCTCGGCGTCGTCGATGAACGGGTCGTCCAGGTCGTACAGGTCGTCGTCGTCGCGGCGATTCGCGCGCTTCGGGACGCGCGCGTCCTCGTCTACGTCGTGCAGTACGGCGCCGGACCCGTAGCGCTTCTCCAGTCGCTCGATGATGTTAAAGCGCTGCGAGCGCGCGCTGCGCGGCTCTGCGGCCGCCTCCGCCGTGCGCTCGGGGGCGCCGGGCGCCTCGCCGCCGGTCGCTGGGCCTTCAGCCGCACGCACCAGCGCCTTGAAGTCGACCACCAGCGAGCTGGCGCCGTCCAGCTGCACGCGGAACGCGAGCTTGCGCGGC
This sequence comes from Phytopythium helicoides, assembly GCA_024867545.1. NCBI lineage: Eukaryota > Oomycota > Peronosporomycetes > Pythiales > Pythiaceae > Phytopythium > Phytopythium helicoides. The sequence goes on from JANFNE010000005.1 coordinate 1,262,061, forward strand.
TTGGCCACCTCCATGGCTGCTGGCGGGACAATGGGACTCTGAGGGTACGATTGGGGGTACGACAGGGGAAGAGGGGGTACGCTAGAACGCGTTGAAGAAGAGCCGTTGTATTTAATTGCTCCACTGAGATGGACTCGGTGGATTGCAACCACCTCGAAGCTTTTAGAGCCTTTGACAGGCTACCTGAACGATTCGGTATCACCGCATGGCTAGACGCATTGGAAGGAGTCGCAGCCGACTACGATCTCAATATCGCCCAGCGTCGGTGCGCACGTGCAAGTCTCCGAACGAAAGGCAGCTGCCGCTTTCAATATCACAGTTAATGCTGCCGTGGCGCTCACGCCCGTCCGATAAAGTCTGCCGCAGCGTACACAATGCTTTTAAGCACGACTCACGTACCGAACGCATTGGTTTGGGGACGTACCTCCATCTCGACGAGAACGTCACTCGAATAGCCTCCAGATCGGATGGAGACATTCCCGCTTTCCGATCGCAAGTAATACATGCCGATGTAGGTCAGACTCTGTCGCGAATCATTGTCATTCAGTTAGCTCTGGCAAGTCGAATATCATGGCTGAGGTACATACTGCAAGCTGGACTTTCACATTCCCCGACCCGGATTCGATATGCACGTTTCCACTTGCGTCAAGCTGCTGGATGGTAATATCGCCTGAAATTGTAGTAACTTCCAGCCGACCCATGAATGCTGAGCTCCCCTGTCGTATACCAACAGATCGCAAGGTGATGTTAGCAGTGTCGTTTAAACGGACCAACAATCAGGTGGACGAACCTCAGAGACAAGAGAAGTAGCCGTAATACTCCCCTGACCATTCGCGAGCTCAATCCAGTTGGCATCAATGTCCTCTGCGATGATACTTCCAGACGAGCTTTTGACGCTTACGAAGCTTCTACCAGCGAAGACTGAGCTGTCACCGTTTCACATATCTTGTGTGAGGCACTCAGGCGGGTGCCGTATCAAACCAATCAAACAACTGTACCTCTGGATAGCTGTGGCTTGGATTGTTCCGGCACCTGTTTCGATTTGGAGGTCGCAGTCTAACAGAGTCGCGTTCTGGACACTGATGGAGCCAAGTGCAGTGTACAAAGATGTCGAACTCTCCATGCCTGTGCCGCCCATAGTGTTGATATTGACACTACCCATGGCGATGTCTCCTGCATTCGAGCGCGCCGTGACGGACCCTTTTGCAAAGTCGACGTACGCACATGAGATCGGAGATTGATACGTCTCGATGAATGCCCCAAGGATGGTAAGGATCGACGAAGGATCTGGGTAGTTGATGTTAACCGAGGTGTTGCTGCTCACCGTGATCGTCCTTGGAGTATCTTGAGGAGGTCCACGGCCATTGCAATCCGCTGCAATTGCACATAACAATTAGAAACTTATATGTTGGGCACGCAAAGAAGTTCCTCTTACCTGGCATGAGCCATCTAGCCAAAGGACTCGAGTACGATCGACAGGAGATGTTAATATTTCGATGGCGTCTTCGAGATAAGAAACTTGATAAAAGTCATGAGCTCCTCCTTGCTGTTGAGAATTAAAAAAAAAGGCTTAGCGCGCACCAACAGCTCATTGTGAGTGAATGCAAAGAACATCTTACATCCGCCCCAAACATCTTCATGCTGACAGCACCATCATTACTCGGGTATATCGCCGTATATCCTCTTGAAAACGCGTTATCGATGTTGAGTCTCAATACACTCGCGGCACTTGTGGTGTTCAGAATCGAAAAGCTTGTTGACCCCAACTCGCCTCCGATACTGTTGCATTGAGCCGCAAACACGACACTGGCGCACATCAGGGAGGCTATGAATGCAACAGCGAGAATGGCAATCGCTACTGCGACCCTCATAGCTATCCGCTGCCGGCGCTTTGAAGACGCGAAGCGCATGACCCACTACAATTCAGCACAACTCGTTAGTTTTAGCTTTACAAATGTCAGAAGGGAGGTCTCACCTTGAACCGCTTGTCGCTTCAATGTAGGCTGCCGATTGTGCCAAGTGAGCCTGGGGAGCAGTCACTGCACGCTTGTCTCTGGCAAAGAGGTGCTTCCCGATCGACGTGTGGTGTAGGAGTGTCATGCACGCATTCGCCTCTCCGAGAATGAAGAGTCCAGCTCCGACCCCAACGCACGCAACAACCTTCAAATATGAACGCATAGTTGCTTCAAATTGATCGCGATCATAGAATCCACGTGAAGTTGGTGGGAGGACGACTCGGATTTGCTCCCAATTCGCTGCGATGTTATCGTGAATGGAATTTCTCATAGCAAAGTACGCGATTGAGAGACCAACGAAGCACGCGCCAACTACGATCGACAGCATGTAGCATATCGACAATAATCGTCGATATTCAAAGTTGGCGCCGATGAAGCTCAATAGCGCAATGGTGAGGAAGAGCAACCCGCTTGAGAAAATTACGATACCAGTGTAGGGTGCTGTCGCTAGAGTGGCTGTGTCAACTACATATTGTCCCCCCACAATCAGAAAAAGCGAGAACGGTAAGGCAACGAGGCTGAAGGACTGGAACAAAACAAGGTCAGTTGGATCGCCGAAGGATTTAGAGTCAGTAGATACTGCTCAATACCTGAAGGAATGCCACTGATCCCCGCTTTTCTCCAACTATTCGATGGAGATGCCACGCCAGGAAGGCGTGCAAACCAGCTGAAAGCATTAGCGTGATGGCGGCACAGTAGAGTACAGCCTCTGCTTTTGACACAAGCTATGTATCGTTTGCACACCAAAAGTAAGCTGGCTAGTTGTAACATACACCTTCTCAAAGCTCCCTTACCTTGTCTTTGGTTGTTGCAGTGATCGGATCAAGAGACTCGTCGAGATGATTTGCAACTGCAACTCGTGCGTCAACTGCAAAGATGACGCATATGCCGCCTACGATGGCACCAATAGGCGCTCGCTCCGACCGCTATCGCCAGACTGAGACCACTGGAGGAGTTGACCTCGCCAAACTCTGAGATATCAAAACACACCTATCAGCTTCGCACTTGGGACGAGATACAATTCCAATCCAGCAATACATACGAGCGCGCCACTTGCGATAGTCACAAAGTGAAGGAGCACGGCGAAGAGCAGAGTGTTGCGGCGAACGGGGGCAGCCAAGTACAGGATAAAGGTGATCACAGTTGCAGCAATCTCAGCTAACACCAAGATTGCACCAAGGCACGTCGTCTTCCAGCTGAATACTGGCAGTGTGACAAGCTGGAGGCGAACCATTACCACCGAGAGAAACAGTAGCAGAAGTCCCAGTTCGATGACAAATGCGGGCAAAGGAGCCCAAAGCGCCAATGCTTGGTGTCTGAAAGCCGGAAAGACGCATTTATAGCTACACTAGAAAGTGAAACGCAAGCTTGCAGTTCTTCTCAGCATTGGTTGAGGAGTTGGTTGGCAAAATGACAGATTGGAGCGAGGCCAACACGAGACTGATTTTCCTCGCCCTCGGATGCGGTGTCGGAGTGTTCGTGCTAACGTTCGGCACCTTAATGCTCCTGACTCGTCTGCACTTTTCGGCTGAGAGAGACGGCACCTCGAAGGCAACAGCAGACCCACTCGAACTGGTGTTAATCAAGCGACACACACGCGTCGTGAGGCTGCTAGCAGCACTCTGCATTGCCCTTCAACTCCCGCTACTAGTAGCCGCGACGAACGTTCCAACCACCAGCACTCCGATCCCATACTCGCTTCGCCTCGTCCGACCGATAGTGAACATTTGTGGATCGTTACTGGGCTTCACCACCAACACGCATGCTGCTTTTCGTGTCATCTACCTGCTCGTGCTGGCTCAGATGGTCGTTGTTGACACGGTGTCCGAGGTGCTCTTTGCGATGTCCATTGCTTGCCTCGAGCTCCAGCGTCTCCAGTGCGGCCCCGGGGCGGCAGCTGGTCTTTCACTGCACTCTCTACGCCTACTAGAAGTTCGCGAGCTCGCGGTGATGACGCTGAGTCCGTGGCTGATGCTGGAAGTTGGGTACCTCGCCGTGAGTATCGGCCCATGGACCTCCAGGTTTTCAGCCCGCCAGCTCTCGCTCTCTCGCCCAGTCTTCAACCTGCGCGCGACTCTTGCCGAGCACTACCCGCCTCGCGGCAAGCGGCTGTAATAGGACGGTACACACAGGCATCAAGACCGTCGGGGACACTCACATCGTGACATTCAAAACACTGAATTGCGCGCCATCAAGCAAGCTACTCCTGCTCTGCCTCGTCGTCGCCTGAGCCGTAATAGAAGTCGAAGTATGCGTCCATGAGCGGCGGCTTGACGTAGTGGAAGCTGATTGTGTCAGGGTGCGCAGCAATCCTTGCCGTTCTTCCATCCGATGCCGTTATGATCCGAGAACCAGTTGTTCTCTTCGTAGATGGACGAGAAGAGGTTGTGGTCGTACCCCTCCTCGTCGTACGGCTTGAAATACAGATCTGCGGGCTCGTACTGGTGGAACCGCTCGCGCTGAAGCTCGTCGCGAGTGTCAACCGGCAAGATACCGTGGTGGCGCATGCAGAACGATATCGCCCAGTCGTCTGGCACGACTTTGTTGGGAAGGCAGTACGGCTCGTCGAACGACGCCTCGAGCTGGGTGAGGTAGGCCCAGTTCATAGCGTAGCCGCCACCACCGGGTGTGTAGTAGAGTCCCCCATGGCCTTGGGTCTCGGCCTTGGTACGGAGCATCGCGGCGACCTCCTTGGGGTCGAACTCATCAAACGGGTGGAAGGAGCGCTCCATCTCCCACCATTGCAGCGTCATGCGGTGGCCCAGCAGAACAGGCCCGGCCTTGGCCGCTGCCTGCACGTCGGGCGACAGCAGGTACTTCTTGAGGTTCTCCATGATGAGGAACGTGTCGTCGTCGCACTTGAAGACCCAGTCGAACTGGCTGGCGCTGTACTCGCGCGTGATGAGGCGCACGATCTCGCGGTGCTTCTGCCAGAGCGTCTCGTGCAGCGGCGGCGCCATGACACGGACCGTGGGGATGTCGGCGTCCTCCTCGTCGCTCATGAAGAGCAGCTTGTCGCATCGGCGGCCCCACGTGCGCTTGATGGCCAGTAGCCGCGCCTCGTGGTTCTTGTGGTACGTGTTGACCCAGCAGAGCACGCGCACGCTGCGCTCCTCGGCCACCGTCAGCGGCTGCACCTGCACCAACTCCATGGCGTTGATGTTGCGCCCCAGCGCCTGGCGCAGCGTCTCATTGCCGCGCGCAGGCAGCCGCGCTGGCCGTGAGCAGCGCAGCGAGCGCAACGCGCAGCAGCAGTGGCAGCACCGCCATGTTGGAGACTCCAACACGGCGGTGGTGTCACTCTACCATTGGACGAAAATCATTTTAAGACGTTTCGATTGGCCAAAACCCATCGATCTTTCCGCTCCGACCCCCTCGAGGAAAAGGCATCCTCGCTCACTCCGCGATCGAGCGACCGCCGCGCAGCGCTGCGCTCGACTAACCCACTCGCCCGCCTCGCCCCTGCGCTCGTCTCGCCCGCCGACCATGTCGCTCGAGGCCGTCGTGACGGGGCTCCCGTCCAACTCGCTGGCCTTCACCAACTGCGTGTACGTCAACTTCGACGACTTCATGGAGCTCGTCAAGCACACGCCGCCGGGTGTCGCGAGCAAGGAGCAGCTGCGCGAGCACGGACTCAACGTGTGGGTCAACCACAAGTTCGTCTTCGCGGCCAAGCCGCAGAAGCAGATCCAGCGCGGCTTCGTGGCCGTCGGCAACATGCAACGCCTCTGCGCGAGCCTGCCGCTCAACCAGGCCTGCCACCTCGCCGTCTACGTGCCCGACCGCTCCAAGAGCGTGCTCAGCACCGTCACCTTTGAAATACAGCAGGTGCTCACGCGCGCGCAGGGTGCCGAGGCCCGAGTCGTCGACTGTAAGCTGCTGCAGAGCGCCTTCGAGTCGCAATATACGCACCAGGTCTTCTCCGTCGGCCAACTGCTTGCTGTCAACTGCGACGGGTTGCCGTTGCGTCTGCAATGCGTCAGTCTCGATACGGTAGACGCGCCGAGTGGTATCAAGCCCTCGGCCGCGTCCATGAACGGGCCCTCTGTTGGCGCCTACCTGCCGGGGGCCGTACTGCAGTTCACCAAGAGCAAGGAAGCCCCTGTCCGCCTCACGAACCAGTCGAGCGGCCAGAGCCGCAGCGTGTTCAAGCCCGACTTTGACTTCTCCAAGCTCGGCATCGGAGGCCTCGACAAGGAGTTCAACGACATTTTCCGCCGCGCGTTCGCGTCGCGACTCTTTCCGACTGATGTGATCCAGAAACTCGGCATTCAGCACGTGCGCGGCATGCTGCTTTATGGCCCTCCGGGCTGCGGTAAGACGCTTATTGCGCGTAAAATCTCCCAGGCACTCACTGCCAAGGAACCCAAGGTTGTGAACGGCCCCGAAATTCTGGACAAGTTTGTTGGTGAATCGGAGCGCAAGATCCGCGAACTGTTCGCGGACGCGCGCCAGGACCAGCAAGAGCTCGGCGACGAGAGTGATGTGCATATTATCATCTTCGACGAGATTGACGCCATCTGTAAGTCTCGTGGTAGCAGTCGCGATGGAACGGGCGTGGGCGACTCGGTGGTGAACCAGTTGTTGACCCAGATTGACGGCGTCGACAGCCTGAACAACGTGCTTGTCATTGGTATGACAAATCGAAAGGTGCGTTGCGTGGACAACACGAGTTCCTAATAGAGAGAGACTCAATCTAACAACTTCAAACGAACAGGACATGCTGGACGAAGCTCTGATGCGTCCTGGCCGTCTCGAGGTCCAGATTGAGATTAATCTCCCCGACGAGAGAGGCCGTGCGCAGATCCTCAAAATTCATACGGACCGTGCTCGTGAGAAGGGTGCGCTGCATCCGTCCGTTATTGCCGACCTCGACTCCTGTCTTGACCCTTCGAAGACTGTGAACAATGACCCGGACTACCGCAACCTCGTCCAGCGCACAAAAAACTTTTCTGGTGCTGAGCTTGAAGGTTTGGTGCGTGCTGCGACGGCTCATGCGCTCTCGCGCGGCACAGACGGCAAGACGTTCCACGCAATCTCCAACTTCAACCCTGAGATCACTCTCGAGGATTTCGCGCTCGCGCTGAATGAGGTCAAGCCCAAGTTTGGTGCCCCGAGCGATGAGCTATCATTGTACTACAAGAACGGGTTGATCCCATACAGCAAGAACTTCACTGATGTGCGTGAAGCGCTCGTGCGCGTCATCGAGCAGGTCCGCTCGAACGAAAAGACCCCGCTGATGTCGGTTCTATTGCACGGCGAGCGTGGCGCTGGTAAGACAGCTCTGGCGACGTACTGCGCCGTGGCGAGCGAGTTCCCGCTTGTGCGTCTCATTAAGCCGGCTGAGCTCATTGCGCGCGCCGAGAGCGCCAAGTGCTCGCACATTTACAACGTGTTCGAGGAGGCATACCGATCGCCGCTCAGCATTATCATCCTCGACGACATCGAGCGTCTGATTGACTACGTTGGTACGGCCAGGCATTCGCTGTTTATGTTGGAGGTTGCTGCAGTGGCGTACTGACCGTCGTCTGCTGCTGTTGCTGGTTTTGAACAGGTCTTGGCCCCCGCTTCTCGAACCTGGTCTTGCAGGCGCTCATGGTCCTTATCCGAAACCCGCCGACCGTCGCAGGCCGCAAGGTTGTCGTCATCGGGGTGACCTCGAACTACACGGCGCTCCAGGGCCTCGAGCTGTCCGATGTGTTCGATCTGTCGCTGGAAGTGCCGCAGCTGACCAAGATGGACGAGCTGGACGCCGTGCTCTCGCACACAAACCTGCCCGTGCACGACCTGGAGAAAACCCAGATCCTCGAGATGATGGCGAACCGCCCGATCTCGGTCAAGAAGCTGCTGCTGATCGCCGAGATGGCCAAGGAAGAGCTATCCATCTCGGGCGAAGACATGATCACATGCTCGCGCTTCATCGACTGCGCGTACAAGTTCATCTAGGCGGGTCATTGACGCGCGGCAGCCGCGTCCATGTGCTCCACACTAGAGGCAGCATGGCAGCGCGGCATCAACTTCAACACAATGCGTATCATTTTCCAGAGGTCTTTTTGTATGTTTTATGTTGGGGGATCTCTCCGCACCTTTTTAAGTATGCGATTTCACGATCATTCGCTCGCTCGCCTTGAAGCTCCGCGTGCTCTTCCTCATAATCGGATTTAAGATCTCTCCCTCAAGCGCCGAGCGATGGGGAAGAAGGCCAAGCGCGCGAACGGCGGCGGCGTCAACTCGCCGGCCGCGACGCCCAAGAGCGCGGCCGCGGGCTCTCCGCCTGGCGCGGCGCGCGTGGGGCAGAGCCCCGCCAGCATCAAGGACGCGTCGGGTGCGCGGCGCGGCCGAAGCTGCTGGCGATGGAAAGGGTCTGACACCGTGTTGGTTCCGAGCAGCCAGAGTGGACAAGGCGACTGCAGCGGCGCAAGTCGTTCGAGGAGGTGCACGACGCGGGCATTCTGAGTGCGTCGGGAGCTGCGACTTGGAGGGGAGGCTGGAACTCACACCAGGTGGTCGCAGAGACGGAGGAGGACGTGGAGAAGATGGCGGCGATTGTGGAGAAGGTGGGCGAGAAGCTGGAGACGCGCCCTGACCAGGATGAGATGCTCAAGGTCAATGAGCACATTCTCAACCCCACGGGTGAGCGACTCTTGGGCGGTTTATGGCGGTAACTCTCTCCCTCGTATTCATCCCCTTTTGTTGTGGTGGCAGGCGCGAACCGCCGTCTTTCAGGGGACACTCGCGTCCACTGCCAAGGAACTGGAGAAGAATATCACGGCTGACAAGATCGACCGGCACCTGACCTCGCGGCCGGATGCTGAGGACCTCGAGAAGAGCAACGTCATTCAGTCAACGACGGTGGCTCCGCAGCTCCAGAGCGTACAGAAGAAACTGCAGCGCAAAATGAGCGCCGATGAGCTCTCCCATCGTCTGGACAGCCGCCCTGATGTGCAAGAGTTGCGTGACCACGGCATCGTGCTCAACGGTGGGCCTCGGAGTGGCAGTTGAGGTTAGCCTGGGATGAGGCGAGGTACTCATTTCGAATTACTTGCAGATGGGGTTGCTCCAAGTCTGCAAGCCACGCAAGAAAAACTACAGCGTCAGCTTAACGCCGACAAGGTTAGCCAGCAGCTGACGAAGCGCCCACCAGTTGATGAGCTGCTCTCAAGCGGCGTACTGGACAGTAAGTGCATTTTCACGGCTCCTGGTCGATAATCTGGAGGTGATCGATTGATTGAGCGAAATCCATTCAAACAGAGGCGGACGCGCAAATCGCCCCAGGGCTCACGGCAGCCGCCAAGAAGCTGGAGCGGAACTTGGTACAAAACCAAGTTTCTCATTTGCTTGAGTCTCGCCCTGAGCGAGATGATCTCGTCACCCAACACATCATTGAAGGTACGAGCTTCGCTTCCCTTCAGAAGCAAACCAGCAGCTTTCTTACCGTTTTTTTTTTTTTGCGCGAAGACCCGACGGCAACGGTGGCCCCCATTTTGCAAGGACCAAAGCACCAGCTCGAGCGTCAGCTAAAGGCGGATACCGTTGCTCGCCAGCTGCGAAAGCGTCCGTCTTTGACAGAGCTTGAAGAGAAGGGCATCATCTCGGGTACGCGAGCTTACAGCCCACAAGAGCCTGGCCACAATGGAATCATTCACTCACGGCTATGAATCTGAACTTGTTTTCAGAAGGAGAGATTATCAGTGATGCCGACAAAAAGAAGCTATCTCTATCCCAGCGCGCGCGATACACTCTGGCGCTCAAAGCCGCTACCCGCATTGCTGCCGACAACTTAATTTCGGACAACGAAAAGTCCCGCTTGAAGGACTTGATCCTTAGCGACGACGAGAAAGTGGTCGCGGCGCTCGAGTGCTATGAGCTCGACGAGGATATTGAAGAGCTCTTGGACACTCTCTACCGAGTGGCGAAGATAGCGGCTTGATTTCTTTGCGACCGGCAGTTCTTTGCTGAACACATGTGTGCATTGTACGGCTGTCACTTCATTGCTGAAGCATGACGCCCAAGTTAGGCGGTTAACGCTAATGTTCTTTCTAATTGAAGTTATTGGTTTGCACTGCTGCGCTCTAATGCCGACAAGGATTCTAGTCTAGGCAAAGCGTGAAGCCATGAACCTATCAACGCCATCATGCAGCTCTTTGATCTGGAGGAGTGAGTCCACGATACCAAAGAACTCGCGCGACTCGATCGGCAGAGATTGCGTGGCGGGAGGCTCAGGGTGTTGTAACCACGCGGAGAACAGTACAAGATGCCCATTGAGCCCAACAAACTCAGCTCGCAAGCTATCGGACCCGGGCGGTGAATGCGCAATTGACTGTAGCGCAAATCGGCACGGTCAGCAGAGAAGTGCGCACTCATTGATGCGACCAGCACTTACGTCCACGTAGGTATAGCTGGATCTCGGGAAGCTTTCTTTATCCCGGTTCCTGCAGCAATCGGGCTTTAGACGCTGAATCAGCATGGCACTTTAACCCATTGCTTTCCATCTATACCAGCTCTCATCATCGCGCAGCAGCCCGTAGAGTTCGAGGGCAGCACCAAACATCTCCTTCTGGCGCTCACCTGAGAGCTGCATTCGAGTAGCAAGAGTGATTAGTGATCTGATGAAGAAGCGAGTTCATGGCGGCCGTACCTGGTCAAAGTCTTCCGTGAAGAACCATCCTGGAAGCATTGAGGCGTCCATGGCGAGCGATTTGGTCACTCCGACCACTGTCGGCTCACTTGATGCTTTTACACCCGCATCGCTCCACGACAGTACCTGCAACAGTTCCTGCAGCCTGACGGCCAGGCGTGTGAGTACAGATTGGCTCCACAAAGAGCGCCCGAGTCCAACGTACCGAGAGTTGCTCGCAGCCGCATCTCGCTTGGTCTGCTGCTCGGCGGACCGCTGCAGCGTAGAGATGACGAGGCACTCGCGCTTGTGGAACTTCCACGCCTTCTTCTGGCAGTCGCGGCCGCAGAAGAGCGCCACGTTGCAGCTGGAACATTTCTTAAGACCCACGACAGAGTCAAAACAGAGTCGGAACAGAGATATCTAATCACCTGGGCGGCCATTCGCACCTTGAGCGCGCTCAGAGCGCCACTCTTGACGCGACAGCCCTCGCACCCGCTGCCAATCTCCCACACCTCGCCGCCGAATTGTTTCTGCAAGCGACACGCAGCGTCAGCCGCAGGCAACGACAGCCAGGCGGGCGAAGCGACCGCGCACGAAGTGGTCCAGCAGCCGCAGCTCCGCGGCGCTCGAGGCGGACGCGCACAGCTCGTCGTAGCTCGTGGACATGGCGTCTGTTGCAAGTTGCTTTGACACCCATCCACTGGCCTTAAATCGGCCATGTACCGGTATTGATATGTTGTGTGTCATTTGTGTGGCTCAATCCATTCCAACCAATCCCATGCTGTCCGAACTCTGGTGGACTCAGCTCGAAGCATGAAAATGAAAGCCAACTGTTACTACATCATGGGATAGAATTGAATACGCTTGTGAACCAAAATGTTCACTGGGTATTCGCTAATGGCGACCTTCAGTCATCAGCAACCTTCTTCATGCAGGAGCCTTTCACGATAAAAGTCAGTAGGCATAATATTCGCCGTTCAAGCGATAAAGCTTCACCTCAAACGTGATCACGAGTAGAAAAGACCGGTAATCTCGGATCTCTGCCTTCAGGCACGATTCACATTGGATACGCAACATCCTGCAAGCTTCAACGCTACACCTGGGGAGGTTAATCCAATCAGCAAGGATACCAAGCTTACCGGTTTCCCGTGACGCTGGATTTGCTTTGGTTCGGATATCCACCCGCATGTTCTAAGACTTGCAATTTGACTCGATAGTTTCCTTGTTGGAATAGTACTTTGAGAAGTAACATGTTTCTTTGTATCCTTGTAGCAGCACTTAGTTATGTTGCCAATTCTTGGGGTTTGCTGCACAATTTTGAAGATGACGTTGCTACCCCCACCATCAATGAGAACTCTCCACGAGGTAATTTATGGACGAGATACTGAATTAATCGATTAGATTATCTGTCTAACACCTATCAGATTATCACTGTCTACATAAAATATCCAACAGAACCTTCAACAGACACGGAACTGGATGGCACGAGACACCTTGGGACAAGATATTGAGGGTGAAGTAGAGCCCAAAGATCTACCGTGTTAATCTTGGTTAGTATAGTTCATCGTGCTCGCAAGCATTTGCATACCACAAACAGATTTCTTCAATCCTTCAAAATGAATTCAAGTAATGATGTCAAGGTAGCTGGACAGTGACTCCGTCTTTGTCAACTCCGTCACCAACATAAATTACATTTAACATACCATAGAATTCGTCGCCTGTCGCAGCGATCCATTTCGAGCTGAACAAGCCCTCGGAATTTGATTTCGCGGCAACCGCTTGCTGATAGTGCCTGTTGGTGCTCGCACGCGTGGAGAAGCGCGTGTCTGGAAGTACCAGACAACGTCACCGATCTCACACACGCCAACGTACCGACTGACGTAGCGTTTACCACGATCTCAAAGTCTTCACGTTACGTACCTGTCTGCTTGTGGTTGACGCTCGGTCACAAACTCGATGGGAAGTGCCCACGCTGGTGAAAGATGAGTAAGTGGGGTTGATTTGGTGGCACCCTCACACTGTCCGCCTGTCTCACTCTGCTAATGTAGCTGAGCAGTACAAATTCAATGCCTTTACGATTCCACCACGAGCACTTCTAGAAGGCATCGACCTGATAAGCTAGTGAAGAAGTCCAAAGAAGGCAAAGACTTGTGTCCTTCATGGAAGATTACCAATTTAGATGCTAAACCTCCCACGCATCTGAGCCTACAGTCCACTAGTTTCTTTCCCCTGGTACAGCTATTTGAGCAGCGCAAAATGTGCCCATCCCCTGTACTGACTGGCTACCGGCAGCCGCCGATCGTTACTTGGCCTGGCTCTACCTCGGTGGTTGAACTCCTGAACATCGCTGGCTAAACATCGCTGGCTGAATATCGTCATCAAAGCATCGTTAACTGAACTTCATTATCTGAACATCGTTGATCGAGCATTGTTGACCGGTCATCGTCAGCTGAACATCGCTGATTGGGTATCGTCCCGTCTGACTTTGTGTCCGACCGTTGTCGTTGGACATTGTCGACTCGCTGATAATGCACTGACAGTTGACGGTTTCGGTGAAGTCGTTCGTCGAAGACCGTCAGTTGGACATCATTGACTAGGTATACTTCATTGACAATCATGGGCGGGCATCGTCTAAAGACATTGTGAGGCAATCTTTTCCAGTTTAAATATCGCCAGTCGAAAGTCAAAGGTGTCGATGATGCCGACTATCAGTGTCAGCGGATATCGCTACGACATCCAAAACCTAACACATCACACACCAACTCTGGGTACAACTGGCACTTGACTCCTCACCTGGCGCAAACTCCAACTGCCGCTCATCTACTTATCTACTATCACTCAATTTTGTCTTGAAAAGATCCGCACATCGTGCGAAACGATGCGAGCTGAAAGGCGCCATTTCGCCCAGTGGCTGGACCACCTGTTGGGCATGAAGAAGCTCAACTACACTAATTATACCACGGTGGCGTCCAGGTTCGCAGTCATCGCCCCACCCCCCCCCCCCCCCCCCCCCCCCCCCCCCCCCCCCCCCAGAGCTGTCGCTGGCACGGATCACGAACTCGACCAAGCTGCAGCGCTTCTTCAACGACCAGCAATGAGTGTCGGCTAAACCTGTGGGGTTGCCAGGCTTTGGCCTGGCAACGACGAAAATATTGTCGAGCTCACGCTCCACTTCACCAGCCTGCAATCCCACCACGCGGTCGTTGTTAGTCAGCTGTGTCGTGAGCAAAGCCAACGTCGTGGTAATAGAGGTGAAGTCTACCGACGAACACGTCAAAAAGCCGGAATGCTCAAACAACTCAGTGAGTGGCAAGGCTTGAGAGACTATAGACTGGTAACTTGCCTCACTTTGGCATTTTAATGCATTTAACAGATAACACGAACATCGGATCATGCATCATGTAGCGAGATAATCCAACCACACACTCCTGCTCCAAGTTTGTTGCTGAGTTTCTAATGGGATCACAACCTAGAATATCGTCAATAATTGAAGCTTCGTGGTCTTAATATGTGACTCGGTGCACTGCAGTCGAGTTGCAATTATTGTGGCTTTATCATCTTTTTCTGCGAGCTCTAGCGCTGCTTTAGTTACTTGAACGCAAGCGGTAGCCTCTGTTGTTGCTGTTAGGTGAAACCCGAGGATTCAAGTAGGCGACCCACATCAGTTCTGTTTCATACACCTACGAAAAGCTGTGGGCAAATAGGTTGAGCAGTTGCTTGCGGCACTCGCTCATCGTGTACCGAGTTTGATTGACATACTCTTCGGCACCAGTCGCAGACAAAACAAGATCGAATAATCACGATTACCGAAATGACAGCGCAGACTTGCTATTGCTGGCTTCACAAAGAATACCAGGTAATATTAACCACCGAGTGTTTCAGTGTCATTCATGAATGGCTTCAGTAAAACTTTTAAGCAATCGATGACTAGTCAATCGGATGTATTAAGGTGAAATAGCTCGCCAACCACGTCTTAGAATTCTCGTGCACCAGCTGCAGTTCCTAAATAGCCAAAGAATAGGTGAAGTGGTGCGCCAAGTGCGTTGGAGCATATTCCAACAACTATATCACCTAGTAGGGTAGTCGAAAATGAGTTGAAGCGCGCTAGATTTAGTTTCTCCAAGCACCTCGCTTGGATATGGCTGAAACGATGACGGGCCATTGGTGACTTGCGAAAAAAAAAACGGCTAGAGACTGTAATTTCTGCACAGTCGTGTGATCTGTAGCCATCTCATCGCTGCACAAAAGACGGAGTGCTCAATCTAAAAAAATCATCCAGGTGGCAGCAATTTCTTGAAGCTCTGTGCCGTACTCGTTAATATTTGTGGTTTCCACTGGTTGGGCTTCGCTCTCATTGTCTGTGATCTCTGGAGCTTTATCCACAACACTAATATCATCACCATAGCTTTTGTCGACTGCGGTGGTATTGCTTTTCTTTTCTCTTCCGCTTAGGCTTGCTCTGTAGCCCAGACAGAACAAGGTGCACTGAGTTTTCAATGCACGACATGTTGTTCGTGTGGAGTTTGTTTGCCTCCTTCGCCATATTAGAGTCTGCATCATGCAACAACATAACACAGGCTAAGCAGCTCTTTGGTAACGCCCACTGCTTTATGATAATCTCCAAGTCTCTGCGATGGCTTCGCTACCGTGCATTCCAGGAAGTTCAGCCACTTTTAAGTCTAGTTCTTCTTGTCAAATGAATCATCAACATAATGAATAGTTAACACAATAAACCTTCGCGCAGTCCGAGCTGTCCCAATATCGCTCGGTATGGCATAAAAGTCGTAGCCGTGCTGAATGGTGTTGTGAAGGAGTCACACAGCACTATACTCCGAGGAGGTGTTGCAG
This sequence comes from Phytopythium helicoides, assembly GCA_024867545.1. NCBI lineage: Eukaryota > Oomycota > Peronosporomycetes > Pythiales > Pythiaceae > Phytopythium > Phytopythium helicoides. Next base: position 1,277,544 of record JANFNE010000005.1, read on the forward strand.
CTCGTAGGTACGAAGTACCGAGCAAGCAGGCCAAACGACCTGAAGGCCTGTGTGGTAGGCGATAAATAGAGACTGTGTATTTGTATGCATTACAACCCATTCGAAATGGGTGGTTCCTACAAGGACTGTTCGAAAATGACTTGACTACTGTATGCGAGGCTCATGAGAGCCACTTAACCTCCGGGTAAGTACGAGCCGGAGGGCAATGGGTATACAACCCAGTGAAGCCATGCTACCCCCATCGGTACATACCCGTGTAACCCCGTCACAGATGTCGCTGAGCAGAGCTCGCATCTCTCGTGCTAGTGCTCTAACCTCATATGCTTATCTGTGTGTGCTTCGAGAGGTCGACAGCAACATTCCCTAGATTGATTGTGGTGTTTTCACGAAAGAAATGAAACTGGCGTCTTAGACAATGCGGATCAGGCGAAAATGAGATGCAATCCACTGAGCCAGAAACCGACGCACATGCTTTTGCTCAGCCTTTAAGTGAGTGTCCGTGGCGGGATCTTTTTACTTGGCTCGCGATTCGCTTTTGCTAGATTTCATGCGTTGTTCACTAGCTATGTTGCACGATCTTTGCTATTTTGGACATTGCTGTTGCTCTTAAAATTTGTTCATCTCTTTGACATATAGCTCGGTCATATGAGTAGTCGCATAGCTCGACGGCGTAGTGTGCCTAATCGGTGTTTTGCAGAGCAAATAGTACGCACATTTTTCGTGTCAAATTTTCATCTCGTGATAGACTGACTCGTGATATTCGTCCCGGCGACCAGACGAACAAAATTTTAAACTTCATGTCATCTTTGCTGCCTTATTACAAACGATCGCAACCCAGAATCAACTCTCGATGGTGTGTTGCGCTACCTGCTGTTTAGTTGCGGTTGCCGGTGGCTGCTGCTGGGAGTTTGCATCGTCAAACTACCGCTCTCCGCTCACTGAGAGCCTGCTGAATCGACTGGAACATCGACTCCCGAACTTGGCTTCCGTAGTGATGTATTTGGAGACGCAAAGTACTTGGCGATATCGCGATCGGCTAGATCAGCTCAAGTCGGGCTCTCCACGATGAAATGCTTCCCACCACATGCCACACAAACCTTGGAGATTGTATGTCATACAAATTTCTTGTATATTGAACGGGAGAGCGAAAGTTGGGAGGGAGCAGGGAAGCTGTCAAAAGTTGAGAGACAGTTAAAAAAAGTTGAGTGTCACGTCAACTGCAAGGCTGATCAACTCAAGAATAATTTCTAACTGAATATCAAACATCGCGATTTACCTCATCAAATCCATCAATAGTTTCTTCAATCCCGTGTTGAGGGCAGCCGGTTTGACCTGGACCGACTAGCCCGAGGCAGTCCAATGCGATCCCATGTTGATTACGCTCGTCGATTACGCCAACTCGTGGGTACGAGATTGTGGGTACAGGATGGGATCCACATGGCACCCTCTGATTGGCTGCCGTGAATCAGTATCCAGGAAAAGATCAAGTAGAGTGAACCCAGTAAAGGACAGGCAGGCTTAGAGGTAGCAAGTAGTTGCGAACTAAGGACCTCAATCGAATCACTTTCGAATCTTCCTTCTACCTCTCAAGTGGTCTTCGCTCCGGTCTTCTGTCCAAGTGAAGAACTCCCTCCGCTCTGCCCAAGCTTCGTGTCCAAGACCTCACTACCTTCAACAGGTTATGAGCCCAACCACCATGTCCTCTGCGCAAGACGCCTCGACCAAGGTCTCCATCGACAAGTTCAACGGAGACAACTACGCGACTTGGAGCCGCTACATGCGTGGCGTGTTCCTGACCAAGTCGACGTGGCATGTCGTGAACCGCGAGACGACTCCGAGCTTCACGGATCCGCGGGCCAAGGACGACTATGTCAAGGCAAGCAACATCGCGTTCGGTCTGATGCTGCTCCACATGGACGCGGACTACCATCACGTGGTCGACGACTGTGAGGAAGCCTGGGTGGCGTAGGAACGCTTGAAGACCCTCTACGGTGGATCGCAGAAGGCTGGCCGCATCTCCTTGAAGCGACAGCTCTTCAGCATGGAGATGGCGGAAGGCGGCAATGTGTTGCATCATTGCAATGAGGTCCTCAACATCAGCGCCAAGCTCAGCAGCATCGGCGCCAAGATGGAGGATGAAGATGTGGCGATCTGCTTGTTGCGCAGTCTCCCCAAGAGCTACGAGAACGTCGTGCTCAACTTGGAGATGAGCAACGCAGAGCTGCGAACGCGAGACGTTGTGAAGGTGCTCGCAAATGAGCATATCAAGCGGCAAGGCGAGAAGACTCCGGCGATGAAGACTGAAGACGCGACCAAGGCGTTCAGTGTCGACCGAGAGCCTCGCCAGTGCACGTACTGCGGCAAGATGGGGCACTTGGTTGACAAGTGCTGGACCAAGCAGAAGGACGAGAACCGAGGAGGTCCGAGACGCGGCGGCAATGGCCGTGGACGCGGGGCCAACAGCGCTCAGTGGAGGAACGACGACTACGACTACGACAACCAGCGAGTTGCGTTTGCGGTTTCCCTCGAGTGCGGAGTTTCAACGGGCAAGAAGATGCCCGGGATGTGGGCGGTCGACAGCGGCGCAACGCACCACATCTGCAACGACAAGACCAAGTTCGCCAGCCTGATTGAGCGAGACGACGGCGAACTATCGGTGGCCAACGGCAACAAGGCGGCTATCAAGGGTGTGGGAAGCATCTTCGAGCGAGTGCTTCTGCCCAACGGTGAAGAGCGTGAGATTGAGATCAAGAACGCGCTGTATGTTCCCGACATGAGCAAGAATCTTCTATCGGTGCCGCAGATCAACAAGAGTGGCCAGTTCCAAGTGATCTTTGACGGCACCAAGATGCATGTCGCGCGCAAGGCTTCGAAGCAAGTGGTGGCGACGGCAGACCTCGTTGACGGGCTTTACTGGCTTCGCACGCCTCAGCGATCGGCTAACGCGGCAACCAGTGGAAGAACGATTGATCTGCATGCGCGCATGGGTCACGCTCCAGTCGAGGTGCTTCGCAAGATGGTCGACAACGGAATGATCAAGGACGCGAAGCTACCCTCCAGTTCGAGTGGACCAAGCGTGTGCCGCGGCTGTCAAGAAGGAAAGATGGTCCAAAGGCCATTCCCAAGCAACCGCGACAAGCGCCACTACGACACATTCGAGTTGCTCCACTTCGACATCTGCGGACCCATGGAAGAAGACTCTCTGGGTGGAAGCAAGTATCTGCTGTTGATCGTCGACGAAGCCAGCGGATGCATGAAGGGATTCTGTCTGTGTCGGAGAGCGAGGACTGCATCAAGACGTACATCACCAAGGTCCAGAACTAGTTCGTCAAGAAGGTCAAGTTTGTACGTCATGATGGATTGCGACCAACTCGCTCAAGATATTCTACGAAGACGAAGGCATCGAGCAGCAATCGACGGTTCCCTACGCGCACCAGACCAACGGCACGGCAGAGCGAGCCATCCGGACAATCGTCACGATCGGATGCAGCATGCTCCACCACGCCAAGATGGACAAGATCTTCTGGGCTGAGGCAGCGAAGACAGCCATCTACGTCAAGAATCGTCTACCGTCTCCCAAGTTCGAGCACAAGACTCCGTTCGAGATTCTGTACAAGTCCAAGCCAAGTGTGAAGCACATGCGTGTGTTCGGTTGTCGCGCTTACGTGCTGACTCCGAAAGAGAAGCGGCTCAAGTGGGACCCGAAGTCTCGTGGTGGGTTGTTCGTCGGATACGAGGAAGCGTCAAAGGCCTATCGGGTTTATGACATCGAGGCGGGGCAGGTGGTCATCAGTCGCGATGTCACCTTCGACGAATCGACTTTCGGCTTCTTCTCAGCGCCCTCCGATGAAGACGTGGAAGATCTCGCCTTCGATTCTCTCGAAATTGCCGAAGACGGACCAGGACAAACGGACTACACGCAGGCGGGGAAGCGCAAGAGCCGATCGGCAACTGAAGATGACACTGCTGGAAGATCGCGGGCTGTTCGACACCGAGTTGGACTGGAAGAAGTAAGTGCGCCGCGCAGTGCTCCCTCGCGCCAAGAAGATGAGCGCCAAGAAGATGAAGAAGAAAAATATGGCGGCCAACACGACGGCTCGGACCTCTCGACTCCTCCTGTGTTTTGGCGAGCAAGCGCCAACGCTGTTGAAGCCTCCGACCTCTCCGAGCCAACAACGTTCGAAGAAACAGTGAACGGTCCGGATCAAGCTCACTGGCGCAAAGCGATTCGCGCAGAGCTGGAATCGATGCGACTTCGCTGGACAGTGGCTTCGACTGCCTTGAGCTGGTGAAGGCGATCTACGGCCTCAAGCAAGCTTCGCGTGTGTGGAACGAGACCTTCGACGAGTTTGTGTGCTCCATCGGCTTCCAAGTGTCAGCGTTCGACCCATGCCTCTACATCAAGATCGTCAACGACCACTGCGTGCTCATCTTGGTCTACGTCGACGACGTTCTGGTGACGGGAAGCTCGATTGAGCTGATCGCACGCACCAAGTGTTGAGGGTAGCCGGTTTGACCTGGACCGACTAGCCCGAGGCAGTCCAATGCGATCCCACAATGATTACGCCCGTCGATTACGTCAACTCGTGGGTACGAGATTGTGGGTACAAGATGGGATCCACGTGGCGCCCTCTGATTGGCTGCCGTGAATCAGTATCCAGGAAAAGATCAAGTAGAGTGAACCCAGTAAAGGACAGGCAGGCTTAGAGGTAGCAAGTAGTTGCGAACTAAGGACCTCAATCGAATCACTTTCGAATCTTCCTTCTACCTCTCAAGTGGTCTTCGCTCCGGTCTTCTGTCCAAGTGAAGAACTCCCTCCGCTCTACCCAAGCTTCGTGTCCAAGACCTCACTACCTTCAACAGGTTATGAGCCCAACCACCATGTCCTCTGCGCAAGACGCCTCGACCAAGGTCTCCATCGACAAGTTCAACGGAGACAACTACGCGACTTGGAGCCGCTACATGCGTGGCGTGTTCCTGACCAAGTCGACGTGGCATGTCGTGAACCGCGAGACGACTCCGAGCTTCACGGATCCGCGGGCCAAGGACGACTACGTCAAGGCAAGCAACATCGCGTTCGGCTTGATGCTGCTCCACATGGACGCGGACTACCATCACGTGGTCGACGACTGTGAGGAAGCCTGGGTGGCGTGGGAGCGCTTGAAGACCCTCTACGGTGGATCGCAGAAGGCTGGTCGTATCTACTTGAAGCGACAGCTCTTCAGCATGGAGATGGCGGAAGGCGGCAATGTGTTGCATCATTGCAATGAGGTCCTCAACATCAGCGCCAAGCTCAGCAGCATCGGCGCCAAGATGGAGGACGAAGATGTGGCGATCTGCTTGTTGCGCAGTCTCCCCAAGAGCTACGAGAACGTCGTGCTCAACTTGGAGATGAGCAACGCAGAGCTGCGAACGCGAGACGTTGTGAAGGTGCTCGCAAATGAGCATATCAAGCGGCAAGGCGAGAAGACTCCGGCGATGAAGACTGAAGACGCGACCAAGGCGTTCAGTGTCGACCGAGAGCCTCGCCAGTGCACGTACTGCGGCAAGATGGGGCACTTGGTTGACAAGTGCTGGACCAAGCAGAAGGACGAGAACCGAGGAGGTCCGAGACGCGGCGGCAACGGCCGTGGACGCGGGGCCAACAGCGCTCAGTGGAGGAACGACGACTACGACTACGACAACCAGCGAGTTGCGTTTGCGGTTTCCCTCGAGTGCAGAGTTTCGACGGGCGGGAAGATGCCTGGGATGTGGGCGGTCGACAGCGGCGCAACGCACCACATCTGCAATGACAAGGCCAAGTTCGCCAGCCTAATTGAGCGAGATGACGGCGAACTATCGGTGGCCAACGGCAACAAGGCGGCAATCAAGGGTGTGGGAAGCATCTTCGAGCGAGTGCTTCTGCCCAACGGTGAAGAGCGCGAGATTGAGATCAAGAACGCGCTGTATGTTCCCGACATGAGCAAGAATCTTCTATCGGTGCCGCAGATCAACAAGAGTGGCCAGTTCCAAGTGATCTTTGACGGCACCAAGATGCATGTCGCGCGCAAGGCTTCGAAGCAAGTGGTGGCGACGGCAGACCTCGTTGACGGGCTTTACTGGCTTCGCACGCCTCAGCGATCGGCTAACGCGGCAACCAGTGGAAGAACGATTGATCTGCATGCGCGCATGGGTCACGCTCCAGTCGAGGTGCTTCGCAAGATGGTCGACAACGGAATGATCAAGGACGCGAAGCTACCCTCCAGTTCGAGTGGACCAAGCGTGTGCCGCGGCTGTCAAGAAGGAAAGATGGTCCAAAGGCCATTCCCAAGCAACCGCGACAAGCGCCACTACGACACATTCGAGTTGCTCCACTTCGACATCTGCGGACCCATGGAAGAAGACTCTCTGGGTGGAAGCAAGTATCTGCTGTTGATCGTCGACGAAGCCAGCGGATGCATGAAGGGATTCTGTCTGTGTCGGAGAGCGAGGACTGCATCAAGACGTACATCACCAAGGTCCAGAACCAGTTCGTCAAGAAGGTCAAGTTTGTACGTCATGATGGATTGCGACCAACTCGCTCAAGATATTCTACGAAGACGAAGGCATCGAGCAGCAATCGACGGTTCCCTACGCGCACCAGACCAACGGCACGGCAGAGCGAGCCATCCGGACAATCGTCACGATCGGATGCAGCATGCTCCACCACGCCAAGATGGACAAGATCTTCTGGGCTGAGGCAGCGAAGACAGCCATCTACGTCAAGAATCGTCTACCGTCTCCCAAGTTCGAGCACAAGACTCCGTTCGAGATTCTGTACAAGTCCAAGCCAAGTGTGAAGCACATGCGTGTGTTCGGTTGTCGCGCTTACGTGCTGACTCCGAAAGAGAAGCGGCTCAAGTGGGACCCGAAGTCTCGTGGTGGGTTGTTCGTCGGATACGAGGAAGCGTCAAAGGCCTATCGGGTTTATGACATCGAGGCGGGGCAGGTGGTCATCAGTCGCGATGTCACCTTCGACGAATCGACTTTCGGCTTCTTCTCAGCGCCCTCCGATGAAGACGTGGAAGATCTCGCCTTCGATTCTCTCGAAATTGTCGAAGACGGACCAGGACAAACGGACTACACGCAGGCGGGGAAGCGCAAGAGCCGATCGGCAACTGAAGATGACACTGCTGGAAGATCGCGCGCTGTTCGACACCGAGTTGGATTGGAAGAAGCAAGTGCGCCGCGCAGTTCTCCCTCGCGCCAAGAAGACGAAGAAGAAAAATCTGGCGGCCAACACGACGGCTCGGACCCTTCGACTCCTCCTGTGTTTTGGCGGGCAAGCGCCAACGCTGTTGAAGCCTCCGACCTCTCCGAGCCAACTACATTCGAAGAAGCGGTGAACGGTCCGGATCAAGCTCACTGGCGCAAAGCGATTCGCGCGGAGCTGGAATCGATGCGACTTCGAGGAGTGTTTCGTGCGGCCAAGCTTCCAACGGGACAACGCGCCATCGGCACCAAGTGGGTATTCAAGATCAAGCGAAAGGCCGACGGATCCATCGAGAAGTACAAGGCACGCCTCGTGGCCAAGGGATTCAAGCAGAAGTACGGCATCGACTACACGGAGACGTTCTCGCCCGTGGTCAAGTACGCGACGCTGCGCATCGTGATCGCGCTCATCGTCTTCTTCGGTTGGCAGCTCGACCAACTGGACGTGGTGACGGCATTCTTGTACGGCGTGATGAAGGAGGTCGTGTACTGTGTGGTTCCTAAAGGCGTCGAGCTGGACAGTGGCTTTGACTGCCTTGAGCTGGTGAAGGCGATCTACGGCCTCAAGCAAGCTTCGCGTGTGTGGAACGAGACCTTCGACGAGTTCGTGTGCTCCATCGGCTTCCAAGTGTCAGCGTTCGACCCGTGCCTCTACATCAAGATCGTCAACGACCACTGCGTGCTCATCTTGGTCTACGTCGACGATGTTCTAGTGACGGGAAGCTCGATCGAGCTGATCGCACGCACCAAGTATGATCTGAAGATGCGCTTCGAGATGACCGACAGCGGCAAGTGTGCGTTCGTGCTCGGCATCGAGTTGGTCTATGGACCCGATGGAAGCATCACACTGTGCCAGCGACGCTACATCAACGACATCCTCACGCGTTTCAACATGCTCCAGTGCAAGGCTGTGGTGAGTCCGGTCGACATGAGTTCACGTCTGGTTCCAAGCGACGCATCTACCAAGGTGAACGCTCCGTTTCGGGAGGCGGTCGGCGCCTTGATGCACCTGATGACAGCGACTCGACCGGACATCGCGTTTGCCGTGGGCTACGTCTCGGGCTTCATGGAGAACCCTCAAGATGAGCACTGGGTTGCGGTCAAGCGTATCTTTCGCTACTTGCAAGGCACCAAGGACCACGGAATCTGCTTCAAGCCCGGCAACGCCATTGACTTTCGTGGCTACTTTGACGCCAACTGGGCTGGTGACCTCGCTGATCGCAAGTCAACATCCGGCTTCTTGCTTCCCCAACTGACCTGCAAGGCCATCAACATGAAGCAGTCAAGTGTGTCTCTGTCAACAAGCGAAGCGGAGTACATCGCGCTCAGCCTAGCCATCCAAGAAGGCAAGTGGATTCATCGCGTGGTCTGTGAGATTCTTGCAGCGGCGAATACATCGGGACCAGAGCTCGTGATCCGTGAAGACAACCAGTCGTGCATCAAGATGACCAAGAATCCGGTCAACCACGGTCGCGCCAAGCACATCGACATCAAGTACCACCACATCCGCGACGAAGTCAAGCGTGGTGAAGTCAAGCTCGAGTACTGCGAGACTGCGACGATGCTGGCCGACATCATGACCAAGGCGCTCCCGGGACCTCGCCACACGGAACTCACGGCGGCTCTCGGCATCCATGGGACTTCGCATTGAGGGGGCGTGTTGAGGGTAGCCGGTTTGACCTGGACCGACTAGCCCGAGGCAGTCCAATGCGATCCCACGATGATTACGCCCGTCGATTACGTCAACTCGTGGGTACGAGATTGTGGGTACAAGATGGGATCCACGTGGCGCCCTCTGATTGGCTGCCGTGAATCAGTATCCAGGAAAAGATCAAGTAGAGTGAACCCAGTAAAGGACAGGCAGGCTTAGAGGTAGCAAGTAGTTGCGAACTAAGGACCTCAATCGAATCACTTTCGAATCTTCCTTCTACCTCTCAAGTGGTCTTCGCTCCGGTCTTCTGTCCAAGTGAAGAACTCCCTCCGCTCTACCCAAGCTTCGTGTCCAAGACCTCACTACCTCCAACACCAAGTATGACCTGAAGATGCGCTTCGAGATGACCGACAGCGGCAAGTGTGCGTTCGTGCTCGGCATCGAGTTGATCTATGGACCCGATGGAAGCATCACTCTGTGCCAGCGACACTACATCAACGACATCCTCACGCGTTTCAACATGCTCCAGTGCAAGGCTGTGGTGAGTCCGGTCGACATGAGTTCGCGTCTGGTTCCAAGCGACGCATCTACCAAGGTGAACGCTCCATTTCGGGAGGCGGTCGGCGCCTTGATGCATCTGATGACAGCGACTCGACCGGACATCGCGTTTGCCGTGGGCTACGTCTCGGGCTTCATGGAGAACCCTCAAGATGAGCACTGGGTTGCGGTCAAGCGTATCTTTCGCTACTTGCAAGGCACCAAGGACCACGGAATCTGCTTCAAGCCCGGCAACGCCATTGACTTTCGTGGCTACTTTGACGCCAACTGGGCTGGTGACCTCGCTGATCGCAAGTCAACATCCGGCTTCTTGCTTCCCCAACTGACCTGCAAGGCCATCAACATGAAGCAGTCAAGTGTGTCTCTGTCAACAAGCGAAGCGGAGTACATCGCGCTCAGCCTAGCCATCCAAGAAGGCAAGTGGATTCATCGCGTGGTCTGTGAGATTCTTGCAGCGGCGAATACATCGGGACCAGAGCTCGTGATCCGTGAAGACAACCAGTCGTGCATCAAGATGACCAAGAATCCGGTCAATCACGGTCGCGCCAAGCACATCAAGTACCATCACATCCGCGGCAAAGTCAAGCGTGTTGAAGTCAAGCTCAAAACCTGATAACCACCTCTTTACCAAATCTGCTGACGTACAGTCCACCGCTACAGAAGTTCAGCTTGACAAAGCAAACACTAAGACAGGCTGCAGCAAGCAGCTACAGCACACTTCTGACTTCCAAATCTTCTTTCTGAGGGGGCAGCAAGAATTACCGAGAAAAAAAAAAACAAAAAATCCATGGGCGGCGTTATATGGGACAGGACCTTGAGGGAGGACGCGAGAAATATAATATTTATTAGTGGGTTTTGTGTGGAGACATGTTAAATATGAGAGTAAGCGATAGAAAGGGTATCAAAACTGGTTAAGGAGGACAGGACTAATTGAAGCGAACATGAAAAGCCATCTCCATTATAGCATGGTGGTGATGGTCGCGGATGGAGCTGCCACGAGGACCGGCGCGCGCAGAGAGATCGCGCGCGCCGATATGGTCGAGTAGAAACGGCATTGGCGGACCTCCAAGTGCGACGAGTCCAACATGACATGGTGGTGATGGTCGCGGATGGAGCTGCCACGAGGACCGGCGCGCGCCGATATGGTCGAGTAGAAACGGCATTGGCGGACCTCCAAGTGCGACGAGTCCAACATGACATGGTGGTGATGGTCGCGGATGGAGCTGCCACGAGGACCGGCGCGCGCAGAGAGATCGCGCGCGCCGATATGGTCGAGTAGAAACGGCATTGGCGGACCTCCAAGTGCGACGAGTCCAACATGACATGGTGATGATGGTCGCGGATGGAGCTGCCACGAGGACCGGCGCGCGCAGAGAGATCGCGCGCGCCGATATGGTCGAGTAGAAACGGCATTGGCGGACCTCCAAGTGCGACGAGTCCAACATGACATGGTGATGATGGTCGCGGATGGAGCTGCCACGAGGACCGGCGCGCACCGATATGGTCGAGTAGAAACGGCATTGGCGGACCTCCAAGTGCGACGAGTCCAACATGACATGGTGGTGATGGTCGCGGATGGAGCTGCCACGAGGACCGGCGCGCGCCGATATGGTCGAGTAGAAACGGCATTGGCGGACCTCCAAGTGCGACGAGTCCAACATGACATGGTGGTGATGGTCGCGGATGGAGCTGCCACGAGGACCGGCGCGCGCAGAGAGATCGCGCGCGCCGATATGGTCGAGTAGAAACGGCATTGGCGGACCTCCAAGTGCGACGAGTCCAACATGACATGGTGATGATGGTCGCGGATGGAGCTGCCACGAGGACCGGCGCGCGCAGAGAGATCGCGCGCGCCGATATGGTCGAGTAGAAACGGCATTGGCGGACCTCCAAGTGCGACGAGTCCAACATGACATGGTGATGATGGTCGCGGATGGAGCTGCCACGAGGACCGGCGCGCACCGATATGGTCGAGTAGAAACGGCATTGGCGGACCTCCAAGTGCGACGAGTCCAACATGACATGGTGGTGATGGTCGCGGATGGAGCTGCCACGAGGACCGGCGCGCGCAGAGAGATCGCGCGCGCCGATATGGTCGAGTAGAAACGGCATTGGCGGACCTCCAAGTGCGACGAGTCCAACATGACATGGTGGTGATGGTCGCGGATGGAGCTGCCACGAGGACCGGCGCGCGCCGATATGGTCGAGTAGAAACGGCATTGGCGGACCTCCAAGTGCGACGAGTCCAACATGACATGGTGGTGATGGTCGCGGATGGAGCTGCCACGAGGACCGGCGCGCGCAGAGAGATCGCGCGCGCCGATATGGTCGAGTAGAAACGGCATTGGCGGACCTCCAAGTGCGACGAGTCCAACATGACATGGTGATGATGGTCGCGGATGGAGCTGCCACGAGGACCGGCGCACGCAGAGAGATCGCGCGCCGATATGGTCGAGTAGAAACGGCATTGGCGGACCTCCAAGTGCGACGAGTCCAACATGACATGGTGGTGATGGTCGCGGATGGAGCTGCCACGAGGACCGGCGCGCGCAGAGAGATCGCGCGCGCCGATATGGTCGAGTAGAAACGGCATTGGCGGACCTCCAAGTGCGACGAGTCCAACATGACATGGTGGTGATGGTCGCGGATGGAGCTGCCACGAGGACCGGCGCGCGCCGATATGGTCGAGTAGAAACGGCATTGGCGGACCTCCAAGTGCGACGAGTCCAACATGACATGGTGGTGATGGTCGCGGATGGAGCTGCCACGAGGACCGGCGCGCGCAGAGAGATCGCGCGCGCCGATATGGTCGAGTAGAAACGGCATTGGCGGACCTCCAAGTGCGACGAGTCCAACATGACATGGTGATGATGGTCGCGGATGGAGCTGCCACGAGGACCGGCGCGCGCAGAGAGATCGCGCGCGCCGATATGGTCGAGTAGAAACGGCATTGGCGGACCTCCAAGTGCGACGAGTCCAACATGACATGGTGGTGATGGTCGCGGATGGAGCTGCCACGAGGACCGGCGCGCGCAGAGAGATCGCGCGCGCCGATATGGTCGAGTAGAAACGGCATTGGCGGACCTCCAAGTGCGACGAGTCCAACATGACATGGTGATGATGGTCGCGGATGGAGCTGCCACGAGGACCGGCGCGCGCAGAGAGATCGCGCGCGCCGATATGGTCGAGTAGAAACGGCATTGGCGGACCTCCAAGTGCGACGAGTCCAACATGACATGGTGATGATGGTCGCGGATGGAGCTGCCACGAGGACCGGCGCGCACCGATATGGTCGAGTAGAAACGGCATTGGCGGACCTCCAAGTGCGACGAGTCCAACATGACATGGTGGTGATGGTCGCGGATGGAGCTGCCACGAGGACCGGCGCGCGCAGAGAGATCGCGCGCGCCGATATGGTCGAGTAGAAACGGCATTGGCGGACCTCCAAGTGCGACGAGTCCAACATGACATGGTGGTGATGGTCGCGGATGGAGCTGCCACGAGGACCGGCGCGCGCCGATATGGTCGAGTAGAAACGGCATTGGCGGACCTCCAAGTGCGACGAGTCCAACATGACATGGTGGTGATGGTCGCGGATGGAGCTGCCACGAGGACCGGCGCGCGCAGAGAGATCGCGCGCGCCGATATGGTCGAGTAGAAACGGCATTGGCGGACCTCCAAGTGCGACGAGTCCAACATGACATGGTGATGATGGTCGCGGATGGAGCTGCCACGAGGACCGGCGCACGCAGAGAGATCGCGCGCCGATATGGTCGAGTAGAAACGGCATTGGCGGACCTCCAAGTGCGACGAGTCCAACATGACATGGTGGTGATGGTCGCGGATGGAGCTGCCACGAGGACCGGCGCGCGCAGAGAGATCGCGCGCGCCGATATGGTCGAGTAGAAACGGCATTGGCGGACCTCCAAGTGCGACGAGTCCAACATGACATGGTGGTGATGGTCGCGGATGGAGCTGCCACGAGGACCGGCGCGCGCCGATATGGTCGAGTAGAAACGGCATTGGCGGACCTCCAAGTGCGACGAGTCCAACATGACATGGTGGTGATGGTCGCGGATGGAGCTGCCACGAGGACCGGCGCGCGCAGAGAGATCGCGCGCGCCGATATGGTCGAGTAGAAACGGCATTGGCGGACCTCCAAGTGCGACGAGTCCAACATGACATGGTGATGATGGTCGCGGATGGAGCTGCCACGAGGACCGGCGCGCGCAGAGAGATCGCGCGCGCCGATATGGTCGAGTAGAAACGGCATTGGCGGACCTCCAAGTGCGACGAGTCCAACATGACATGGTGGTGATGGTCGCGGATGGAGCTGCCACGAGGACCGGCGCGCGCAGAGAGATCGCGCGCGCCGATATGGTCGAGTAGAAACGGCATTGGCGGACCTCCAAGTGCGACGAGTCCAACATGACATGGTGATGATGGTCGCGGATGGAGCTGCCACGAGGACCGGCGCGCGCAGAGAGATCGCGCGCGCCGATATGGTCGAGTAGAAACGGCATTGGCGGACCTCCAAGTGCGACGAGTCCAACATGACATGGTGGTGATGGTCGCGGATGGAGCTGCCACGAGGACCGGCGCGCGCAGAGAGATCGCGCGCGCCGATATGGTCGAGTAGAAACGGCATTGGCGGACCTCCAAGTGCGACGAGTCCAACATGACATGGTGGTGATGGTCGCGGATGGAGCTGCCACGAGGACCGGCGCGCGCCGATATGGTCGAGTAGAAACGGCATTGGCGGACCTCCAAGTGCGACGAGTCCAACATGACATGGTGGTGATGGTCGCGGATGGAGCTGCCACGAGGACCGGCGCGCGCAGAGAGATCGCGCGCGCCGATATGGTCGAGTAGAAACGGCATTGGCGGACCTCCAAGTGCGACGAGTCCAACATGACATGGTGATGATGGTCGCGGATGGAGCTGCCACGAGGACCGGCGCGCGCAGAGAGATCGCGCGCGCCGATATGGTCGAGTAGAAACGGCATTGGCGGACCTCCAAGTGCGACGAGTCCAACATGACATGGTGGTGATGGTCGCGGATGGAGCTGCCACGAGGACCGGCGCGCGCAGAGAGATCGCGCGCGCCGATATGGTCGAGTAGAAACGGCATTGGCGGACCTCCAAGTGCGACGAGTCCAACATGACATGGTGATGATGGTCGCGGATGGAGCTGCCACGAGGACCGGCGCGCGCAGAGAGATCGCGCGCGCCGATATGGTCGAGTAGAAACGGCATTGGCGGACCTCCAAGTGCGACGAGTCCAACATGACATGGTGGTGATGGTCGCGGATGGAGCTGCCACGAGGACCGGCGCGCGCCGATATGGTCGAGTAGAAACGGCATTGGCGGACCTCCAAGTGCGACGAGTCCAACATGACATGGTGGTGATGGTCGCGGATGGAGCTGCCACGAGGACCGGCGCGCGCAGAGAGATCGCGCGCGCCGATATGGTCGAGTAGAAACGGCATTGGCGGACCTCCAAGTGCGACGAGTCCAACATGACATGGTGGTGATGGTCGCGGATGGAGCTGCCACGAGGACCGGCGCGCGCAGAGAGATCGCGCGCGCCGATATGGTCGAGTAGAAACGGCATTGGCGGACCTCCAAGTGCGACGAGTCCAACATGACATGGTGGTGATGGTCGCGGATGGAGCTGCCACGAGGACCGGCGCGCGCCGATATGGTCGAGTAGAAACGGCATTGGCGGACCTCCAAGTGCGACGAGTCCAACATGACATGGTGGTGATGGTCGCGGATGGAGCTGCCACGAGGACCGGCGCGCGCCGATATGGTCGAGTAGAAACGGCATTGGCGGACCTCCAAGTGCGACGAGTCCAACATGACATGGTGGTGATGGTCGCGGATGGAGCTGCCACGAGGACCGGCGCGCGCCGATATGGTCGAGTAGAAACGGCATTGGCGGACCTCCAAGTGCGACGAGTCCAACATGACATGGTGGTGATGGTCGCGGATGGAGCTGCCACGAGGACCGGCGCGCGCAGAGAGATCGCGCGCGCCGATATGGTCGAGTAGAAACGGCATTGGCGGACCTCCAAGTGCGACGAGTCCAACATGACATGGTGATGATGGTCGCGGATGGAGCTGCCACGAGGACCGGCGCGCGCAGAGAGATCGCGCGCGCCGATATGGTCGAGTAGAAACGGCATTGGCGGACCTCCAAGTGCGACGAGTCCAACATGACATGGTGGTGATGGTCGCGGATGGAGCTGCCACGAGGACCGGCGCGCGCCGATATGGTCGAGTAGAAACGGCATTGGCGGACCTCCAAGTGCGACGAGTCCAACATGACATGGTGGTGATGGTCGCGGATGGAGCTGCCACGAGGACCGGCGCGCGCAGAGAGATCGCGCGCGCCGATATGGTCGAGTAGAAACGGCATTGGCGGACCTCCAAGTGCGACGAGTCCAACATGACATGGTGGTGATGGTCGCGGATGGAGCTGCCACGAGGACCGGCGCGCGCAGAGAGATCGCGCGCGCCGATATGGTCGAGTAGAAACGGCATTGGCGGACCTCCAAGTGCGACGAGTCCAACATGACATGGTGGTGATGGTCGCGGATGGAGCTGCCACGAGGACCGGCGCGCGCCGATATGGTCGAGTAGAAACGGCATTGGCGGACCTCCAAGTGCGACGAGTCCAACATGACATGGTGGTGATGGTCGCGGATGGAGCTGCCACGAGGACCGGCGCGCGCCGATATGGTCGAGTAGAAACGGCATTGGCGGACCTCCAAGTGCGACGAGTCCAACATGACATGGTGGTGATGGTCGCGGATGGAGCTGCCACGAGGACCGGCGCGCGCCGATATGGTCGAGTAGAAACGGCATTGGCGGACCTCCAAGTGCGACGAGTCCAACATGACATGGTGGTGATGGTCGCGGATGGAGCTGCCACGAGGACCGGCGCGCGCAGAGAGATCGCGCGCGCCGATATGGTCGAGTAGAAACGGCATTGGCGGACCTCCAAGTGCGACGAGTCCAACATGACATGGTGGTGATGGTCGCGGATGGAGCTGCCACGAGGACCGGCGCGCGCAGAGAGATCGCGCGCGCCGATATGGTCGAGTAGAAACGGCATTGGCGGACCTCCAAGTGCGACGAGTCCAACATGACATGGTGGTGATGGTCGCGGATGGAGCTGCCACGAGGACCGGCGCGCGCCGATATGGTCGAGTAGAAACGGCATTGGCGGACCTCCAAGTGCGACGAGTCCAACATGACATGGTGGTGATGGTCGCGGATGGAGCTGCCACGAGGACCGGCGCGCGCAGAGAGATCGCGCGCGCCGATATGGTCGAGTAGAAACGGCATTGGCGGACCTCCAAGTGCGACGAGTCCAACATGACATGGTGGTGATGGTCGCGGATGGAGCTGCCACGAGGACCGGCGCACGCAGAGAGATCGCGCGCCGATATGGTCGAGTAGAAACGGCATTGGCGGACCTCCAAGTGCGACGAGTCCAACATGACATGGTGGTGATGGTCGCGGATGGAGCTGCCACGAGGACCGGCGCGCGCAGAGAGATCGCGCGCGCCGATATGGTCGAGTAGAAACGGCATTGGCGGACCTCCAAGTGCGACGAGTCCAACATGACATGGTGGTGATGGTCGCGGATGGAGCTGCCACGAGGACCGGCGCGCGCAGAGAGATCGCGCGCGCCGATATGGTCGAGTAGAAACGGCATTGGCGGACCTCCAAGTGCGACGAGTCCAACATGACATGGTGGTGATGGTCGCGGATGGAGCTGCCACGAGGACCGGCGCGCGCCGATATGGTCGAGTAGAAACGGCATTGGCGGACCTCCAAGTGCGACGAGTCCAACATGACATGGTGGTGATGGTCGCGGATGGAGCTGCCACGAGGACCGGCGCGCGCAGAGAGATCGCGCGCGCCGATATGGTCGAGTAGAAACGGCATTGGCGGACCTCCAAGTGCGACGAGTCCAACATGACATGGTGATGATGGTCGCGGATGGAGCTGCCACGAGGACCGGCGCGCGCAGAGAGATCGCGCGCGCCGATATGGTCGAGTAGAAACGGCATTGGCGGACCTCCAAGTGCGACGAGTCCAACATGACATGGTGGTGATGGTCGCGGATGGAGCTGCCACGAGGACCGGCGCACGCAGAGAGATCGCGCGCCGATATGGTCGAGTAGAAACGGCATTGGCGGACCTCCAAGTGCGACGAGTCCAACATGACATGGTGGTGATGGTCGCGGATGGAGCTGCCACGAGGACCGGCGCGCGCAGAGAGATCGCGCGCGCCGATATGGTCGAGTAGAAACGGCATTGGCGGACCTCCAAGTGCGACGAGTCCAACATGACATGGTGGTGATGGTCGCGGATGGAGCTGCCACGAGGACCGGCGCGCGCAGAGAGATCGCGCGCGCCGATATGGTCGAGTAGAAACGGCATTGGCGGACCTCCAAGTGCGACGAGTCCAACATGACATGGTGGTGATGGTCGCGGATGGAGCTGCCACGAGGACCGGCGCGCGCAGAGAGATCGCGCGCGCCGATATGGTCGAGTAGAAACGGCATTGGCGGACCTCCAAGTGCGACGAGTCCAACATGACATGGTGGTGATGGTCGCGGATGGAGCTGCCACGAGGACCGGCGCGCGCCGATATGGTCGAGTAGAAACGGCATTGGCGGACCTCCAAGTGCGACGAGTCCAACATGACATGGTGGTGATGGTCGCGGATGGAGCTGCCACGAGGACCGGCGCGCGCAGAGAGATCGCGCGCGCCGATATGGTCGAGTAGAAACGGCATTGGCGGACCTCCAAGTGCGACGAGTCCAACATGACATGGTGGTGATGGTCGCGGATGGAGCTGCCACGAGGACCGGCGCACGCAGAGAGATCGCGCGCCGATATGGTCGAGTAGAAACGGCATTGGCGGACCTCCAAGTGCGACGAGTCCAACATGACATGGTGGTGATGGTCGCGGATGGAGCTGCCACGAGGACCGGCGCGCGCAGAGAGATCGCGCGCGCCGATATGGTCGAGTAGAAACGGCATTGGCGGACCTCCAAGTGCGACGAGTCCAACATGACATGGTGGTGATGGTCGCGGATGGAGCTGCCACGAGGACCGGCGCGCGCCGATATGGTCGAGTAGAAACGGCATTGGCGGACCTCCAAGTGCGACGAGTCCAACATGACATGGTGGTGATGGTCGCGGATGGAGCTGCCACGAGGACCGGCGCGCGCCGATATGGTCGAGTAGAAACGGCATTGGCGGACCTCCAAGTGCGACGAGTCCAACATGACATGGTGGTGATGGTCGCGGATGGAGCTGCCACGAGGACCGGCGCGCGCAGAGAGATCGCGCGCGCCGATATGGTCGAGTAGAAACGGCATTGGCGGACCTCCAAGTGCGACGAGTCCAACATGACATGGTGATGATGGTCGCGGATGGAGCTGCCACGAGGACCGGCGCGCGCAGAGAGATCGCGCGCGCCGATATGGTCGAGTAGAAACGGCATTGGCGGACCTCCAAGTGCGACGAGTCCAACATGACATGGTGGTGATGGTCGCGGATGGAGCTGCCACGAGGACCGGCGCGCGCCGATATGGTCGAGTAGAAACGGCATTGGCGGACCTCCAAGTGCGACGAGTCCAACATGACATGGTGGTGATGGTCGCGGATGGAGCTGCCACGAGGACCGGCGCGCGCAGAGAGATCGCGCGCGCCGATATGGTCGAGTAGAAACGGCATTGGCGGACCTCCAAGTGCGACGAGTCCAACATGACATGGTGGTGATGGTCGCGGATGGAGCTGCCACGAGGACCGGCGCGCGCAGAGAGATCGCGCGCGCCGATATGGTCGAGTAGAAACGGCATTGGCGGACCTCCAAGTGCGACGAGTCCAACATGACATGGTGGTGATGGTCGCGGATGGAGCTGCCACGAGGACCGGCGCGCGCCGATATGGTCGAGTAGAAACGGCATTGGCGGACCTCCAAGTGCGACGAGTCCAACATGACATGGTGGTGATGGTCGCGGATGGAGCTGCCACGAGGACCGGCGCGCGCCGATATGGTCGAGTAGAAACGGCATTGGCGGACCTCCAAGTGCGACGAGTCCAACATGACATGGTGGTGATGGTCGCGGATGGAGCTGCCACGAGGACCGGCGCGCGCAGAGAGATCGCGCGCGCCGATATGGTCGAGTAGAAACGGCATTGGCGGACCTCCAAGTGCGACGAGTCCAACATGACATGGTGGTGATGGTCGCGGATGGAGCTGCCACGAGGACCGGCGCGCGCAGAGAGATCGCGCGCGCCGATATGGTCGAGTAGAAACGGCATTGGCGGACCTCCAAGTGCGACGAGTCCAACATGACATGGTGGTGATGGTCGCGGATGGAGCTGCCACGAGGACCGGCGCGCGCAGAGAGATCGCGCGCGCCGATATGGTCGAGTAGAAACGGCATTGGCGGACCTCCAAGTGCGACGAGTCCAACATGACATGGTGGTGATGGTCGCGGATGGAGCTGCCACGAGGACCGGCGCGCGCCGATATGGTCGAGTAGAAACGGCATTGGCGGACCTCCAAGTGCGACGAGTCCAACATGACATGGTGGTGATGGTCGCGGATGGAGCTGCCACGAGGACCGGCGCGCGCCGATATGGTCGAGTAGAAACGGCATTGGCGGACCTCCAAGTGCGACGAGTCCAACATGACATGGTGGTGATGGTCGCGGATGGAGCTGCCACGAGGACCGGCGCGCGCAGAGAGATCGCGCGCGCCGATATGGTCGAGTAGAAACGGCATTGGCGGACCTCCAAGTGCGACGAGTCCAACATGACATGGTGGTGATGGTCGCGGATGGAGCTGCCACGAGGACCGGCGCGCGCAGAGAGATCGCGCGCGCCGATATGGTCGAGTAGAAACGGCATTGGCGGACCTCCAAGTGCGACGAGTCCAACATGACATGGTGGTGATGGTCGCGGATGGAGCTGCCACGAGGACCGGCGCGCGCAGAGAGATCGCGCGCGCCGATATGGTCGAGTAGAAACGGCATTGGCGGACCTCCAAGTGCGACGAGTCCAACATGACATGGTGGTGATGGTCGCGGATGGAGCTGCCACGAGGACCGGCGCGCGCCGATATGGTCGAGTAGAAACGGCATTGGCGGACCTCCAAGTGCGACGAGTCCAACATGACATGGTGGTGATGGTCGCGGATGGAGCTGCCACGAGGACCGGCGCGCGCCGATATGGTCGAGTAGAAACGGCATTGGCGGACCTCCAAGTGCGACGAGTCCAACATGACATGGTGGTGATGGTCGCGGATGGAGCTGCCACGAGGACCGGCGCGCGCAGAGAGATCGCGCGCGCCGATATGGTCGAGTAGAAACGGCATTGGCGGACCTCCAAGTGCGACGAGTCCAACATGACATGGTGATGATGGTCGCGGATGGAGCTGCCACGAGGACCGGCGCGCGCCGATATGGTCGAGTAGAAACGGCATTGGCGGACCTCCAAGTGCGACGAGTCCAACATGACATGGTGGTGATGGTCGCGGATGGAGCTGCCACGAGGACCGGCGCGCGCAGAGAGATCGCGCGCGCCGATATGGTCGAGTAGAAACGGCATTGGCGGACCTCCAAGTGCGACGAGTCCAACATGACATGGTGGTGATGGTCGCGGATGGAGCTGCCACGAGGACCGGCGCGCGCCGATATGGTCGAGTAGAAACGGCATTGGCGGACCTCCAAGTGCGACGAGTCCAACATGACATGGTGGTGATGGTCGCGGATGGAGCTGCCACGAGGACCGGCGCGCGCAGAGAGATCGCGCGCGCCGATATGGTCGAGTAGAAACGGCATTGGCGGACCTCCAAGTGCGACGAGTCCAACATGACATGGTGGTGATGGTCGCGGATGGAGCTGCCACGAGGACCGGCGCGCGCAGAGAGATCGCGCGCGCCGATATGGTCGAGTAGAAACGGCATTGGCGGACCTCCAAGTGCGACGAGTCCAACATGACATGGTGGTGATGGTCGCGGATGGAGCTGCCACGAGGACCGGCGCACGCAGAGAGATCGCGCGCCGATATGGTCGAGTAGAAACGGCATTGGCGGACCTCCAAGTGCGACGAGTCCAACATGACATGGTGGTGATGGTCGCGGATGGAGCTGCCACGAGGACCGGCGCGCGCAGAGAGATCGCGCGCGCCGATATGGTCGAGTAGAAACGGCATTGGCGGACCTCCAAGTGCGACGAGTCCAACATGACATGGTGGTGATGGTCGCGGATGGAGCTGCCACGAGGACCGGCGCGCGCCGATATGGTCGAGTAGAAACGGCATTGGCGGACCTCCAAGTGCGACGAGTCCAACATGACATGGTGGTGATGGTCGCGGATGGAGCTGCCACGAGGACCGGCGCGCGCAGAGAGATCGCGCGCGCCGATATGGTCGAGTAGAAACGGCATTGGCGGACCTCCAAGTGCGACGAGTCCAACATGACATGGTGGTGATGGTCGCGGATGGAGCTGCCACGAGGACCGGCGCACGCAGAGAGATCGCGCGCCGATATGGTCGAGTAGAAACGGCATTGGCGGACCTCCAAGTGCGACGAGTCCAACATGACATGGTGGTGATGGTCGCGGATGGAGCTGCCACGAGGACCGGCGCGCGCAGAGAGATCGCGCGCGCCGATATGGTCGAGTAGAAACGGCATTGGCGGACCTCCAAGTGCGACGAGTCCAACATGACATGGTGGTGATGGTCGCGGATGGAGCTGCCACGAGGACCGGCGCGCGCCGATATGGTCGAGTAGAAACGGCATTGGCGGACCTCCAAGTGCGACGAGTCCAACATGACATGGTGGTGATGGTCGCGGATGGAGCTGCCACGAGGACCGGCGCGCGCAGAGAGATCGCGCGCGCCGATATGGTCGAGTAGAAACGGCATTGGCGGACCTCCAAGTGCGACGAGTCCAACATGACATGGTGGTGATGGTCGCGGATGGAGCTGCCACGAGGACCGGCGCGCGCAGAGAGATCGCGCGCGCCGATATGGTCGAGTAGAAACGGCATTGGCGGACCTCCAAGTGCGACGAGTCCAACATGACATGGTGATGATGGTCGCGGATGGAGCTGCCACGAGGACCGGCGCGCGCAGAGAGATCGCGCGCGCCGATATGGTCGAGTAGAAACGGCATTGGCGGACCTCCAAGTGCGACGAGTCCAACATGACATGGTGGTGATGGTCGCGGATGGAGCTGCCACGAGGACCGGCGCGCGCCGATATGGTCGAGTAGAAACGGCATTGGCGGACCTCCAAGTGCGACGAGTCCAACATGACATGGTGGTGATGGTCGCGGATGGAGCTGCCACGAGGACCGGCGCGCGCAGAGAGATCGCGCGCGCCGATATGGTCGAGTAGAAACGGCATTGGCGGACCTCCAAGTGCGACGAGTCCAACATGACATGGTGGTGATGGTCGCGGATGGAGCTGCCACGAGGACCGGCGCGCGCAGAGAGATCGCGCGCGCCGATATGGTCGAGTAGAAACGGCATTGGCGGACCTCCAAGTGCGACGAGTCCAACATGACATGGTGGTGATGGTCGCGGATGGAGCTGCCACGAGGACCGGCGCGCGCCGATATGGTCGAGTAGAAACGGCATTGGCGGACCTCCAAGTGCGACGAGTCCAACATGACATGGTGGTGATGGTCGCGGATGGAGCTGCCACGAGGACCGGCGCGCGCCGATATGGTCGAGTAGAAACGGCATTGGCGGACCTCCAAGTGCGACGAGTCCAACATGACATGGTGGTGATGGTCGCGGATGGAGCTGCCACGAGGACCGGCGCGCGCAGAGAGATCGCGCGCGCCGATATGGTCGAGTAGAAACGGCATTGGCGGACCTCCAAGTGCGACGAGTCCAACATGACATGGTGGTGATGGTCGCGGATGGAGCTGCCACGAGGACCGGCGCGCGCAGAGAGATCGCGCGCCGATATGGTCGAGTAGAAACGGCATTGGCGGACCTCCAAGTGCGACGAGTCCAACATGACATGGTGGTGATGGTCGCGGATGGAGCTGCCACGAGGACCGGCGCGCGCAGAGAGATCGCGCGCGCCGATATGGTCGAGTAGAAACGGCATTGGCGGACCTCCAAGTGCGACGAGTCCAACATGACATGGTGGTGATGGTCGCGGATGGAGCTGCCACGAGGACCGGCGCGCGCAGAGAGATCGCGCGCGCCGATATGGTCGAGTAGAAACGGCATTGGCGGACCTCCAAGTGCGACGAGTCCAACATGACATGGTGGTGATGGTCGCGGATGGAGCTGCCACGAGGACCGGCGCGCGCCGATATGGTCGAGTAGAAACGGCATTGGCGGACCTCCAAGTGCGACGAGTCCAACATGACATGGTGGTGATGGTCGCGGATGGAGCTGCCACGAGGACCGGCGCGCGCCGATATGGTCGAGTAGAAACGGCATTGGCGGACCTCCAAGTGCGACGAGTCCAACATGACATGGTGGTGATGGTCGCGGATGGAGCTGCCACGAGGACCGGCGCGCGCAGAGAGATCGCGCGCGCCGATATGGTCGAGTAGAAACGGCATTGGCGGACCTCCAAGTGCGACGAGTCCAACATGACATGGTGGTGATGGTCGCGGATGGAGCTGCCACGAGGACCGGCGCGCGCAGAGAGATCGCGCGCGCCGATATGGTCGAGTAGAAACGGCATTGGCGGACCTCCAAGTGCGACGAGTCCAACATGACATGGTGGTGATGGTCGCGGATGGAGCTGCCACGAGGACCGGCGCGCACCGATATGGTCGAGTAGAAACGGCATTGGCGGACCTCCAAGTGCGACGAGTCCAACATGACATGGTGGTGATGGTCGCGGATGGAGCTGCCACGAGGACCGGCGCGCGCAGAGAGATCGCGCGCGCCGATATGGTCGAGTAGAAACGGCATTGGCGGACCTCCAAGTGCGACGAGTCCAACATGACATGGTGGTGATGGTCGCGGATGGAGCTGCCACGAGGACCGGCGCGCGCAGAGAGATCGCGCGCGCCGATATGGTCGAGTAGAAACGGCATTGGCGGACCTCCAAGTGCGACGAGTCCAACATGACATGGTGGTGATGGTCGCGGATGGAGCTGCCACGAGGACCGGCGCGCACCGATATGGTCGAGTAGAAACGGCATTGGCGGACCTCCAAGTGCGACGAGTCCAACATGACATGGTGGTGATGGTCGCGGATGGAGCTGCCACGAGGACCGGCGCGCGCAGAGAGATCGCGCGCGCCGATATGGTCGAGTAGAAACGGCATTGGCGGACCTCCAAGTGCGACGAGTCCAACATGACATGGTGGTGATGGTCGCGGATGGAGCTGCCACGAGGACCGGCGCGCACCGATATGGTCGAGTAGAAACGGCATTGGCGGACCTCCAAGTGCGACGAGTCCAACATGACATGGTGGTGATGGTCGCGGATGGAGCTGCCACGAGGACCGGCGCGCGCAGAGAGATCGCGCGCGCCGATATGGTCGAGTAGAAACGGCATTGGCGGACCTCCAAGTGCGACGAGTCCAACATGACATGGTGGTGATGGTCGCGGATGGAGCTGCCACGAGGACCGGCGCGCGCCGATATGGTCGAGTAGAAACGGCATTGGCGGACCTCCAAGTGCGACGAGTCCAACATGACATGGTGGTGATGGTCGCGGATGGAGCTGCCACGAGGACCGGCGCGCGCAGAGAGATCGCGCGCGCCGATATGGTCGAGTAGAAACGGCATTGGCGGACCTCCAAGTGCGACGAGTCCAACATGACATGGTGGTGATGGTCGCGGATGGAGCTGCCACGAGGACCGGCGCGCGCAGAGAGATCGCGCGCGCCGATATGGTCGAGTAGAAACGGCATTGGCGGACCTCCAAGTGCGACGAGTCCAACATGACATGGTGGTGATGGTCGCGGATGGAGCTGCCACGAGGACCGGCGCGCGCAGAGAGATCGCGCGCGCCGATATGGTCGAGTAGAAACGGCATTGGCGGACCTCCAAGTGCGACGAGTCCAACATGACATGGTGGTGATGGTCGCGGATGGAGCTGCCACGAGGACCGGCGCGCACCGATATGGTCGAGTAGAAACGGCATTGGCGGACCTCCAAGTGCGACGAGTCCAACATGACATGGTGGTGATGGTCGCGGATGGAGCTGCCACGAGGACCGGCGCGCGCAGAGAGATCGCGCGCGCCGATATGGTCGAGTAGAAACGGCATTGGCGGACCTCCAAGTGCGACGAGTCCAACATGACATGGTGGTGATGGTCGCGGATGGAGCTGCCACGAGGACCGGCGCGCGCAGAGAGATCGCGCGCGCCGATATGGTCGAGTAGAAACGGCATTGGCGGACCTCCAAGTGCGACGAGTCCAACATGACATGGTGGTGATGGTCGCGGATGGAGCTGCCACGAGGACCGGCGCGCGCCGATATGGTCGAGTAGA
This sequence comes from Phytopythium helicoides, assembly GCA_024867545.1. Lineage (NCBI taxonomy): Eukaryota > Oomycota > Peronosporomycetes > Pythiales > Pythiaceae > Phytopythium > Phytopythium helicoides. The sequence continues at coordinate 1,303,499 of JANFNE010000005.1, forward strand.
AACGGCATTGGCGGACCTCCAAGTGCGACGAGTCCAACATGACATGGTGGTGATGGTCGCGGATGGAGCTGCCACGAGGACCGGCGCGCGCAGAGAGATCGCGCGCGCCGATATGGTCGAGTAGAAACGGCATTGGCGGACCTCCAAGTGCGACGAGTCCAACATGACATGGTGGTGATGGTCGCGGATGGAGCTGCCACGAGGACCGGCGCGCGCCGATATGGTCGAGTAGAAACGGCATTGGCGGACCTCCAAGTGCGACGAGTCCAACATGACATGGTGGTGATGGTCGCGGATGGAGCTGCCACGAGGACCGGCGCGCGCAGAGAGATCGCGCGCGCCGATATGGTCGAGTAGAAACGGCATTGGCGGACCTCCAAGTGCGACGAGTCCAACATGACATGGTGGTGATGGTCGCGGATGGAGCTGCCACGAGGACCGGCGCGCGCCGATATGGTCGAGTAGAAACGGCATTGGCGGACCTCCAAGTGCGACGAGTCCAACATGACATGGTGGTGATGGTCGCGGATGGAGCTGCCACGAGGACCGGCGCGCGCAGAGAGATCGCGCGCGCCGATATGGTCGAGTAGAAACGGCATTGGCGGACCTCCAAGTGCGACGAGTCCAACATGACATGGTGGTGATGGTCGCGGATGGAGCTGCCACGAGGACCGGCGCGCGCCGATATGGTCGAGTAGAAACGGCATTGGCGGACCTCCAAGTGCGACGAGTCCAACATGACATGGTGGTGATGGTCGCGGATGGAGCTGCCACGAGGACCGGCGCGCGCCGATATGGTCGAGTAGAAACGGCATTGGCGGACCTCCAAGTGCGACGAGTCCAACATGACATGGTGGTGATGGTCGCGGATGGAGCTGCCACGAGGACCGGCGCGCGCAGAGAGATCGCGCGCGCCGATATGGTCGAGTAGAAACGGCATTGGCGGACCTCCAAGTGCGACGAGTCCAACATGACATGGTGGTGATGGTCGCGGATGGAGCTGCCACGAGGACCGGCGCGCACCGATATGGTCGAGTAGAAACGGCATTGGCGGACCTCCAAGTGCGACGAGTCCAACATGACATGGTGGTGATGGTCGCGGATGGAGCTGCCACGAGGACCGGCGCGCGCAGAGAGATCGCGCGCGCCGATATGGTCGAGTAGAAACGGCATTGGCGGACCTCCAAGTGCGACGAGTCCAACATGACATGGTGGTGATGGTCGCGGATGGAGCTGCCACGAGGACCGGCGCGCGCAGAGAGATCGCGCGCGCCGATATGGTCGAGTAGAAACGGCATTGGCGGACCTCCAAGTGCGACGAGTCCAACATGACATGGTGGTGATGGTCGCGGATGGAGCTGCCACGAGGACCGGCGCGCGCCGATATGGTCGAGTAGAAACGGCATTGGCGGACCTCCAAGTGCGACGAGTCCAACATGACATGGTGGTGATGGTCGCGGATGGAGCTGCCACGAGGACCGGCGCGCGCAGAGAGATCGCGCGCGCCGATATGGTCGAGTAGAAACGGCATTGGCGGACCTCCAAGTGCGACGAGTCCAACATGACATGGTGGTGATGGTCGCGGATGGAGCTGCCACGAGGACCGGCGCGCGCAGAGAGATCGCGCGCGCCGATATGGTCGAGTAGAAACGGCATTGGCGGACCTCCAAGTGCGACGAGTCCAACATGACATGGTGGTGATGGTCGCGGATGGAGCTGCCACGAGGACCGGCGCGCGCAGAGAGATCGCGCGCGCCGATATGGTCGAGTAGAAACGGCATTGGCGGACCTCCAAGTGCGACGAGTCCAACATGACATGGTGGTGATGGTCGCGGATGGAGCTGCCACGAGGACCGGCGCGCGCCGATATGGTCGAGTAGAAACGGCATTGGCGGACCTCCAAGTGCGACGAGTCCAACATGACATGGTGGTGATGGTCGCGGATGGAGCTGCCACGAGGACCGGCGCGCGCCGATATGGTCGAGTAGAAACGGCATTGGCGGACCTCCAAGTGCGACGAGTCCAACATGACATGGTGGTGATGGTCGCGGATGGAGCTGCCACGAGGACCGGCGCGCGCAGAGAGATCGCGCGCGCCGATATGGTCGAGTAGAAACGGCATTGGCGGACCTCCAAGTGCGACGAGTCCAACATGACATGGTGGTGATGGTCGCGGATGGAGCTGCCACGAGGACCGGCGCGCGCCGATATGGTCGAGTAGAAACGGCATTGGCGGACCTCCAAGTGCGACGAGTCCAACATGACATGGTGGTGATGGTCGCGGATGGAGCTGCCACGAGGACCGGCGCGCGCAGAGAGATCGCGCGCGCCGATATGGTCGAGTAGAAACGGCATTGGCGGACCTCCAAGTGCGACGAGTCCAACATGACATGGTGGTGATGGTCGCGGATGGAGCTGCCACGAGGACCGGCGCGCGCAGAGAGATCGCGCGCGCCGATATGGTCGAGTAGAAACGGCATTGGCGGACCTCCAAGTGCGACGAGTCCAACATGACATGGTGGTGATGGTCGCGGATGGAGCTGCCACGAGGACCGGCGCGCGCAGAGAGATCGCGCGCGCCGATATGGTCGAGTAGAAACGGCATTGGCGGACCTCCAAGTGCGACGAGTCCAACATGACATGGTGGTGATGGTCGCGGATGGAGCTGCCACGAGGACCGGCGCGCGCAGAGAGATCGCGCGCGCCGATATGGTCGAGTAGAAACGGCATTGGCGGACCTCCAAGTGCGACGAGTCCAACATGACATGGTGGTGATGGTCGCGGATGGAGCTGCCACGAGGACCGGCGCGCGCAGAGAGATCGCGCGCGCCGATATGGTCGAGTAGAAACGGCATTGGCGGACCTCCAAGTGCGACGAGTCCAACATGACATGGTGGTGATGGTCGCGGATGGAGCTGCCACGAGGACCGGCGCGCGCCGATATGGTCGAGTAGAAACGGCATTGGCGGACCTCCAAGTGCGACGAGTCCAACATGACATGGTGGTGATGGTCGCGGATGGAGCTGCCACGAGGACCGGCGCGCGCCGATATGGTCGAGTAGAAACGGCATTGGCGGACCTCCAAGTGCGACGAGTCCAACATGACATGGTGGTGATGGTCGCGGATGGAGCTGCCACGAGGACCGGCGCGCGCAGAGAGATCGCGCGCGCCGATATGGTCGAGTAGAAACGGCATTGGCGGACCTCCAAGTGCGACGAGTCCAACATGACATGGTGGTGATGGTCGCGGATGGAGCTGCCACGAGGACCGGCGCGCGCCGATATGGTCGAGTAGAAACGGCATTGGCGGACCTCCAAGTGCGACGAGTCCAACATGACATGGTGGTGATGGTCGCGGATGGAGCTGCCACGAGGACCGGCGCGCGCAGAGAGATCGCGCGCGCCGATATGGTCGAGTAGAAACGGCATTGGCGGACCTCCAAGTGCGACGAGTCCAACATGACATGGTGGTGATGGTCGCGGATGGAGCTGCCACGAGGACCGGCGCGCGCAGAGAGATCGCGCGCGCCGATATGGTCGAGTAGAAACGGCATTGGCGGACCTCCAAGTGCGACGAGTCCAACATGACATGGTGGTGATGGTCGCGGATGGAGCTGCCACGAGGACCGGCGCGCGCAGAGAGATCGCGCGCGCCGATATGGTCGAGTAGAAACGGCATTGGCGGACCTCCAAGTGCGACGAGTCCAACATGACATGGTGGTGATGGTCGCGGATGGAGCTGCCACGAGGACCGGCGCGCGCCGATATGGTCGAGTAGAAACGGCATTGGCGGACCTCCAAGTGCGACGAGTCCAACATGACATGGTGGTGATGGTCGCGGATGGAGCTGCCACGAGGACCGGCGCGCGCAGAGAGATCGCGCGCGCCGATATGGTCGAGTAGAAACGGCATTGGCGGACCTCCAAGTGCGACGAGTCCAACATGACATGGTGGTGATGGTCGCGGATGGAGCTGCCACGAGGACCGGCGCGCGCAGAGAGATCGCGCGCGCCGATATGGTCGAGTAGAAACGGCATTGGCGGACCTCCAAGTGCGACGAGTCCAACATGACATGGTGGTGATGGTCGCGGATGGAGCTGCCACGAGGACCGGCGCGCGCCGATATGGTCGAGTAGAAACGGCATTGGCGGACCTCCAAGTGCGACGAGTCCAACATGACATGGTGGTGATGGTCGCGGATGGAGCTGCCACGAGGACCGGCGCGCGCAGAGAGATCGCGCGCGCCGATATGGTCGAGTAGAAACGGCATTGGCGGACCTCCAAGTGCGACGAGTCCAACATGACATGGTGGTGATGGTCGCGGATGGAGCTGCCACGAGGACCGGCGCGCGCCGATATGGTCGAGTAGAAACGGCATTGGCGGACCTCCAAGTGCGACGAGTCCAACATGACATGGTGGTGATGGTCGCGGATGGAGCTGCCACGAGGACCGGCGCGCGCAGAGAGATCGCGCGCGCCGATATGGTCGAGTAGAAACGGCATTGGCGGACCTCCAAGTGCGACGAGTCCAACATGACATGGTGGTGATGGTCGCGGATGGAGCTGCCACGAGGACCGGCGCGCGCCGATATGGTCGAGTAGAAACGGCATTGGCGGACCTCCAAGTGCGACGAGTCCAACATGACATGGTGGTGATGGTCGCGGATGGAGCTGCCACGAGGACCGGCGCGCGCCGATATGGTCGAGTAGAAACGGCATTGGCGGACCTCCAAGTGCGACGAGTCCAACATGACATGGTGGTGATGGTCGCGGATGGAGCTGCCACGAGGACCGGCGCGCGCAGAGAGATCTGTTGAAGGTAGTGAGGTCTTGGACACAAAGCTTGGGCAGCGCGGAGGGAGTTCTTCACTTGGACAGAAGACCGGAGCGAAGACCACTTGAGGGGTAGAAGGAAGATTCGAAAGTGATTCGATTGAGGTCCTTAGTTCGCAACTACTTGCTACCTCTAAGCCTGCCTGTCCTTTACTGGGTTCACTCTACTTGATCTTTTCCTGGATACTGATTCACGGCAGCCAATCAGAGGGCGCCACGTGGATCCCATCTTGTACCCACAATCTCGTACCCACGAGTTGACGTAATCGATGAGCGTAATCAACGTGGGATCGCATTGGACTGCCTCGGGCTAGTCGGTCCAGGTCAAACCGACTACCCTCAACAAGATCGCGCGCGCCGATATGGTCGAGTAGAAACGGCATTGGCGGACCTCCAAGTGCGACGAGTCCAACATGACATGGTGGTGATGGTCGCGGATGGAGCTGCCACGAGGACCGGCGCGCGCCGATATGGTCGAGTAGAAACGGCATTGGCGGACCTCCAAGTGCGACGAGTCCAACATGACATGGTGGTGATGGTCGCGGATGGAGCTGCCACGAGGACCGGCGCGCGCCGATATGGTCGAGTAGAAACGGCATTGGCGGACCTCCAAGTGCGACGAGTCCAACATGACATGGTGGTGGTCGATGAGAAGAATTGGGTGATCGCCGAGGCATACCTCGCGGAGATCTAATGGGTACTTCATCGGCTCGAAGATAACCTGTCACTGCTACGCATGCCTTCAACGATACGCGCGACAGCACCGAGTGAGCAGAGACGAGGTATCTATCTCAAGGCTGGTTCAAAATATAGCCAGCGAGCTCGTGACGCTGTTGGTAATGTGTTCTACCCCGAGCCATTTCTACCCAGATGAAGGATGGACAAGGAGCAGGTGATAGTGGCGCTGCTCAGGAAGCTCACACGCATCGAGAACAAGCAAGTCTCGAATGTTGACAGCGGGAAGGTCAGTTGGGCGCCGGAGCATTTGCTGCCTATTCTTTGTGAGTTTCTTCTGTACATCTAGTAGTGGAACAACGACCACGAGACGACTCCGAATTTCAAGACTCAACGTCGGCCTATCAAGGAAGGCTACGTGTGCAAATGCTGCAAGGTCGACTTGACTGTCCTCTCTCTGATTTTGCGCAGTCCTTGGGTCCTGGGGTACCACTTGATATTTGTGGTGGTCGGTGATGACGAAAGGGTGTGGACGCTAGCAGAATCTCTCGATAACAAACAGCACATTCGATGGACTCGCTGACTTGTGGTGGCGCTTGCTGTTCCGCGATGGACAGCTCGATAAAAAGGCCGACGATGGTTCACCGCGAGATTTCGTCAAACGGCTGCGGAGTTGCGGTTCACTTCGACCGACCAGCTCCCAGGGAGAAGAAGTAGGACAATGATGCTGTTGATTAAGACAGCCCACTGTATGCACATGCGGCGATATTGGACAAGCTATAGAATATTATTTGACCGCTCTATCAGACAAGATATTAAGCCAAAAAGGTGTGGCCAGTACGTGCATGCGTGTATGGAAGTGTTTTGTCACAGTGGTACTATTCTAATATTAGTCAAATTAGTATCTTATCTTAAACCAGTTATTGAAGTAGCAACTCCACTTCAGCTTACGTTGCTTGACTTGCCGAGTGCTCACTGGTTACGTCGTGGATGCCGATGCATGTTCGACAAAGGATGGAAGATGTTAGATTTTCGAGAGTGTGCCACCATCGGGACACAACATACCAACGGGTGGCGCAAGCGATATGGAGATCATCTGCAGCAGAGCTTGTGACGAAGCTGCACCCCATTGAGAACCTCCTTGCCCTTCCAGGGCGGAGAAGACACACACACTACCACCTGCCTCAGCTCACCAGTAAACGAGCAGTCAAAACCACCGCAAGTGCGTGGCATGCGCCAAGATCTCAGGGAGTGCATGGTGCGCAACAAAACGCTAGACTACTTCGTAGTGAAGAAGACTCTTCAACAGTTCACGAAGTTGGAGGGCCCAACGTTCGTGGGAAGAGTATATTCTCGAGGTTAACCGCGCGGTGACAGAAGCGTATCTACTTGCCAAACTCTGCGCGCTCAACCACAGCATGAAAACCACTTCGCGCGTTGAACGCACTGTTCTGTCATAATCCCTGTGTCTCGTACTTAATTCTAAGCGCTAAATAGCATATTATGCTCTAATGATTGCGAGAGACGAGTTTAATGCAATGAAGGAGAATATAAAACTTACTCGTTTCAACCAAGGGGGTTCGAGATAGCGGCGACTAATTCGCAGAACTCTATTATCGCGTGCTTTGGCAAGCGACTACGAACATACTTGATTGATTGCTTTGAGGCAACTCGCCAAGAAATCCGCCAGATTTTGACCATGGTCTTCTTTTCTGTGTAATGGGGCGCTGTCCACGACAGTCCCCAAAACACGGCACACACGCTTGCGCTTGAGGAAGACTTGGCCTCTCCCGACTTGGAGGGAAGAGGAAGGAGACTTGAGATGAAGGCGGCAAATTTGCAACTGAATTGAAAAGCTTATGGTTCCTGAATCCTACGAGCATAAAACCACTAGGGTCCTATGGGGTTAAATGCAATAAACCTACAAATGCAATATAAAACCTTGGGTTGAATCAGGTTGAACTTGAAGCTTGGACCAGGAGAATGTTCTCCAACTTGAACTTGAACTTGAGCTTCGGGTTCTTCAACAAAGAACCTCTCTCTCGCCACGTGGCACGTTGTGATTGGTTGAAACCACGAACATGTACCCACAATGACACGTCGGCTTCGTCACTAGAGAGAAATCCAGCAGGAACCATCTTCATGCACAGAGACACGTGTGCAGAGAGCACTCGAGAATGCTTCGAGAACATTCCGTGCGGTCGCAATCATTGATTGCTCCCGTGAGTGTGTCTCACACCAGTCTGCTGCCACAGACACCAGTCTGCTGTCACAGACACCAATCTGTGACCAGATTGTGTCATGTAATGGACATGGGGCCCATTACATCATCCCCCCCTTAAAGTAGCGACCACTCGCTCTCTTTGGGGTGCTTGACTCACTTTCGAAACCGCTATGAAGCGATCAAGTGACCAAGCATCTCTCGAAGAACCCGCAGTGCGCAAGCATCAGCGCCGGGCTCCAGAACTCTTCGATGTGACTTCCATCCGCCGTCGGGTGGGAGACACAGAGTACTATAAGGAGCGGTTCTTCCGTTGGCGTCGGATCAACAATCGTGATGATCCGGACCAACCTATCACAGCCAAGGCAGACTCTTGGCGAGCCTTTGTTCGCCTTGAGAACGAGGGCAAGATGGAGCGCTTGCTCAGCAAGACTCCAAGTCACGACAAGGCAGCCCATGGCCTTCGTCGCGGTAGCGTCTCCAGCGACGCTACAAGCTTGCCTCGTAGCTGCGGACCACGTCGGGAATATCAGACTCAAGGGTCTGTCTCGGTTCCCACGTGTCCGAACTCGGTGGGTAGCCGCGCCACCGAACTCGATAGAAGCGTTGACGAGTCAACCGCTTCTTCCCACGAGTCTGTCGGTCCTCGTGACCAACAATCGACTCCACGATCCATCGATGCTCTCCCTGATGATCGATCAGAGGAGGTGGGGCTGAACGCGAAAACGATCGAGCGGCTCTGGAAGTGGAAGAGTGCTCATCGTGCGCAGATCGAGGCACTGGAAGTTCGCGACGCGGTTCTCGCTGACCGGTGCGACAGCCTCGAGGACCAGCTGAAGGAGCAGGAGTCAATACTTGACTCGCTGTCCGATGGTCCAGCCCAGCGTTCGGCATTGGAGTCCCGTTTTGAGCAACGGTTCGAGCAAGTTCAGGCCGAACTTGAGCGACTCCAGATGACTCAGAAGGCTCGAGAGGCATTCCATGAGCGTCTGCTTCTCTCTGTGGAGGAGGCAGGGACTGCACTCGAGGTACTTCGTAAGGAGTACCAATCTCGCCTTCTTGCGTTGGAAGCAGTGAAGGAGGAGTCCTTCGATGTGCTTCAGCGCCTCTATGCCGAGAAGATGCTCCATGACGATGAGTTGAAGACTCTTCGCCACCAAATGGAGCAACTTCATGATCGTATGGATCACTCGCGCAAGGCTCATTAGGGTCTGCGGACATACTTGGAAGGTAAGGCTTTAGTCTGCCCACGTAAAACGTTGGGTGCAGACGCATGCTCGTTGGGATGTCTAGTGTGTAGGCATCACCATTGCATTTCACCACCGTGAACGGTCCAATGAACCTTGGCAGAAGTTTCGAACTTCCCAGGTTGGACACTGCATGTTCAGGCAGGTTCGCCGAACTAAGCAATACAAGATCATTGACCTTGAAAGATTGCTTGTTCTTCCTTCCACTCTTGTCTGCGTTTTGCTTTTGCAGATCCTGAGCCTGTGCGATTGCGTCTCGAACAAACCTCACAACGGCTTGTCTCCGCACGACAAAGTCATCGACTAGCTGCTTCTCGCGACCAGTTAGTTTATCTAACGGTTTCATCGATTCAAAATTGGCATTGAACTCGATGGCAGCATTCAGGTCATCATCTGACTGCGGCGTATTGTCATTCTCCGTAGTCCCTCCCCCACTTAAGGTAGAGACCTCTCCCACTAGTGACGCTGGTACTCTCGGATGGAGACCGTAGTTCACATAGAATGGGGAGTGACCCGTCGAGACATGCGTGGAATTGTTCAACGCAAACTCGCAGAGAGGGAGAAATTCACTCCACTCTCTAAATGACGTAGCGTAACTACGCAATACGTCTTCAAGGACACGATTCACTCGTTCCGTTTGACCGTCCGTTTCAGGGTGCGCCGCTGTTGACATAGACAGCTTGGTGCCCAACAATTTGAACAATGCGCGCCAAAACTTGGATGTGAAGCGGGTGTCACGGTCTGACACGATCTCAGTTGGCAAGCCGTGCAAACGGAATACCACATCCAAAAAGACCGTGGCTGTCTTCTCGGCTGAGATCTTGTCCGAAACAGGAGCAAGATGGACCATCTTGCTGAATCGGTCCACAAACACCAGGATCCCATTCCTGCGGTGCTTGTCTCGTGGAAGTCCGAATATAAAATCCATGCTCACGGACCTCCAGCTGTCCTGAGGGACATGCAATGAACGAAGTGGGGCCTGCGTGGAGCCTGAAGGCTTCACTCGCTGGCAGATCTCACAGGTCTTCACATACTTGCGAACCCACTTGTACATGTGTGGCCAGTAGTAATCTCGGGAAAGACTGAGAAATGTCTTCTCTCGTCCGAGATGGCCACCCGAAGGGCTGTCATGATACTCATACAAGAGTCGATGACGCACACCTTCATCGTTGGGAACAACAACTCGTTCTGTGTCCCCATCTTCAACCGCGTAGTACAACAACCTATTGTGTACTCGAAAGCGGTGAACGCGCGATCTTGATCGTGCTGGGAGACCTTGCAGTGCCTTGTCAGAGGGATTCTTGAAATACTTGAGCAAGTCCTGACAGGTCTCGTCAGACTTGTATCCCTCGATGATGTCTTCGCGCACTGAAGTCGAAGCTTGAACTGCGATCGCTTGAACATCTTCGCAGAGTCGACACGCTTCGTCCGGATCCTCGTTCTTGGACTTGGGATCATAGTCCGGACGTCTTGACAAGGCGTCGGCTAGGATGTTCATCTTGCCTGGCTTATAGTGCACAACAAAGTTGTACTCCGCAAAGAAGGAGAGCCACCTAGCCATCCTTTGGGACAAGTGAGGAGTCTTTACCGCTGTTCGCAGCGACGCATGATCTGTGTAGATCGCAAAGCGCTCCTCGCCAAGCAAGTATACACGGAACTTGACTAAGGCATACTTCATCGCAAGAAGTTCCTTGTCATGAACTGGGTAGTTCCGTTCTGCAGGCCGGAGTTGTCGTGATTGGTACGACACTACTCGCTCTCGGCCCTCATCATCGTGTTGCATCAATGCGCAACCGATGGCATAGTCGCTTGCATCACAGACGACGTGGAACGGCTTGTCGTGGTTCGGAAGAGCCAGCACAGGAGCTTCACGAAGACTCCTCTTGACCTCTTCGAACGCCGCTTGGTGATCTTCAGACCACTTCCACTCAACGTCTTTCTTCAACAGTTGTGTGAGAGGCTGCACTAACGCTGCATAATTGCGTGTGTACTTGTGCAAGTAGTTGGCCAGACCCAACCACTGTCGTAGCTGTTTGATGTTCTTAGGCACGGGCCAATCATCAATAGCTTTGACCTTCTCCGGATCGACTCGAACACCGTTCTTTCCCACAAAGCAACCGAGAACAGGAATCTCAGGGGCAAAGAACACGCACTTCTTCAAGTTTGCGTAGAGCTTGTTCTCACGCATGACCTGGAATACTTGACGAAGATGACCAAGATGAACATCAACATCAGATCTTCCGTCCACGGCCTTACTATGAACGAATATATCGTCAAAGTAACTTGGTGCAAATGTTCGCAAAGGACGAAGAACATTCGTGACCATGCGATTGAAAGTCGCAGGTGCATTCTTCAGTCCTTGTGGCATCACTAACCATTCCCACAGCATACCACTCGGGGTACTCACTGCGGTTAGTGGGACATCGCTTTCGCGCATTCGAAGCTGATAGAATCCATCCTTCAGATCGATCGCACTGAAAACGGTGCTGCCAACCATTCCATCAAGGATCATGTCCTTGCGTGGAACCGGAGTCTGAGCGGGAATGGTTGCGTCGTTCAGCATGTTGAAAGCATGAACGATGCGCCATCCGCCAGTCGCCTTCTTCACACAGAAAGTGGGGCTGCAGTGCGGGGACTTGCTCTCTCGCACATGACCAGCCTTTGCGCGTTGTGCAAAGAACTCGTCGATCGCATCGACTTGCTCCTTTGGCAACGGCCACTGTCTAGTGATACAGTACTTCGTGCCAGGAAGTACATCAATCTCATGACGAATGCCTCTGTCGAACGGCAGTTCGTCCGGCACCTTGTCGGGGAATATGTCCTCAAACTCCCGGACAAGCTCATACACGGGGTTCTCCTTGAGGGCATCCCATGACTGCTCCTCGAACCTTTCCTTCCGTGTCTTCTCGTGCAACACTTCAGCATCCAGACTTGATGCTATGTTGACGAGGTCTTCGTCGATTGCCTCAACAATCGCACAAAGCTGCGAAATTTCGCCTTTCGCCAGGCTACGCATAAGCGCCTTCTTGCTCATCACGGGCAAGGAAACCAAATCTTCGACTGAACTTGGAGGATTTTCAATCTTCTCGTGACGGAACACATCGACGTCACCATCTTCACCGTAGACCACGACGTTCGCATAACTGCTTGTGATGCCTCTCTGTGGGTCACCACCTTCATCGCCTTGACTCGCATCTTGATCAGGGATGCTTGACGACGGAAAACTCTCTTCGTCGGGTTTCTTCATATCTTGGGAAGGATCTTCACACTTCACGCCATGACGAGCTTTCTCGTCACCAATGGCAAAGGAGACAGTCTTTTTCTGGCGCCTGACTGCTCCACCTCCAGTAGTCGTCTCGGGCTTGTCTTGTGGGATTGAGGGGCCATCGCACTCCTGAGTCCCATTCGACGCATCTTCCACAGACGCATACGCCCAAATCACTTCACCTGCTGCAACGCAGCCCAGGTCTTCGTTGACACTCTTGTCGACGGAAATCTTCATCTTCATCCAGTCAATGCGAGGTTGGTAACGCTTCAACCATGGCATGCCCAGGATGATGTCAAACTTGTCATCGAGATCGAGGAGAATGAAATCGTCCTCGCCTCGGAAATCTTCAAACTCGATTGCCAAGCGTACGGTTCGCTTCGGCATCTTCACAGTCGACCCATTGGCCAACCGAACAACCATCTCTTTTGTCGCATCGTGAGGAGTCTTGTCACTCCCGATCACGACTTTCGCTCGAACAAAATTATTCGACGCTCCAGTGTCAACCAAAGCACGTAGAGGCGTTTCAATACCATCTACATGAACTTTGAGCATGATCAGAGCAGTGCTCTGACTGACACTTCCATCACTCCTCGTGGAAACTGCACGTGCCTCATGCACATCGGGGCCAGAGTCCTGTGTCTCCACAACATTCACAGTCCTCTTGTCGGGCCCAGTAGGGAGCCCCGCCCCTACTGGTCGTTCCCGTTTTTTTTGACCCTTGGGAACGGTCGAACCGGCGGCCGAAATTTCGGTTGCTGTTCTGGTTCGAACGCGATCCTTGTGTCTCTTGCCGATTCGGCAAGGACACCTTGCAGTTTCGAACAATATGACCCGGCTTCCCGCAACGGAAACATTTCCCATCGTTGCGAGGACGCTTGTTGTCGGTATGTTGGACATACGACAGATCCATCGGCTCTGGTCCATTGTTAGCCGACGATGTCACGCGGACTTGACGTGGAACTGGTCCACCGAACTTGGCTTGCTTGACGCTGAATTCTTCTTGCATCGCTCTCTCGATGGCTTGATCCAGCGTCGTCGGGTATTCGCGGAACAGTTGGTTCCGGATCGGTCCATCGTCCAGACCGGCCATGAATGTGACAACTTGTGTTGCCATATCGATCGGCTGATCCACAATGCACGACACGAGATATCGTGCGCGTTGTGCATACGAGTGAAGGTCTTGGCGTCCTTGTCGAAGCTTGAGAAACTCGGCACGAGCACGGAACTCGCTCTGCGGAGGCTCGAACGCGCGCTTCAACTCTTGCTTGAAGTCGTCGAGGTTGTAGAAGCATGTTGGCTCTGCCAAACGCTTCCCATACGCCCAACTCTTCGCTCGACCCGCAAGGTTGGACATTGCAAACAACACTTGCTGCGTCGGGTCCCGGAGCTGTCTTGCAGTTACCGCTGCATCCAACTCAACGAACCATCTCGCCAGAGGTTCGTTCTCTCCGCCACGATACGGGGAGATGTCGAGCTTCAGAGGCATTACTCTCATCGTCGAGACAGGAGTTGCGGGCTGTCGACGAGAGTCCATGACCTCATGGTGCATGAAGCTCACTGCCGCGCTTCGCTGCTCATCCGGAGAGGCTGATCTCAACAGTGTGATCACAGCTGCCTCACCGATGACTGCGCTCATCCGCTCGAGGGCTGCCCACTCATGACCGGACAAATGAGGAAACTGCTCATTCGTCAGCGTCACTTGGTCTTCGTGCAGCACACTCGTCGGAGTTTCCATCCCTTCTGCTGTCTGCGCAATAGACAGGGAGAGTCTTGAAAGGAAGTGCACAAAGGGCGAAAGCCTCTTTGTCAATCCTCTTCTAGAGCAGGGTTCACGAAGTGCTCAGCGCAACTTCGGCAATCCCTTCTAGGAAGGTCGCAGGAAGGACCTCTCGAAGTGCTACCAGGTGTAATGGGGCGCTGTCCACGACAGTCCCCAAAACACGGCACACACGCTTGCGCTTGAGGAAGACTTGGCCTCTCCCGACTTGGAGGGAAGAGGAAGGAGACTTGAGATGAAGGCGGCAAATTTGCAACTGAATTGAAAAGCTTATGGTTCCTGAATCCTACGAGCATAAAACCACTAGGGTCCTATGGGGTTAAATGCAATCAACCTACAAATGCAATATAAAACCTTGGGTTGAATCAGGTTGAACTTGAAGCTTGGACCAGGAGAATGTTCTCCAACTTGAACTTGAACTTGAGCTTCGGGTTCTTCAACAAAGAACCTCTCTCTCGCCACGTGGCACGTTGTGATTGGTTGAAACCACGAACATGTACCCACAATGACACGTCGGCTTCGTCACTAGAGAGAAATCCAGCAGGAACCATCTTCATGCACAGAGACACGTGTGCAGAGAGCACTCGAGAATGCTTCGAGAACATTCCGTGCGGTCGCAATCATTGATTGCTCCCGTGAGTGTGTCTCACACCAGTCTGCTGCCACAGACACCAGTCTGCTGTCACAGACACCAATCTGTGACCAGATTGTGTCATGTAATGGACATGGGGCCCATTACATTCTGACATCGAGAGTAAGCTTTCGAATGAGTTCATAGACGACCAATGGGGCGGCCCAGGTGATTGAGTCTGCGGCTGTTTACCTTCACGCAAAGGTGCCGCGAAAATCCAACGGCAAGGTCAACTGGGCTCCACATCTCATGTTCAAGCTCTTCATCGAGTTCCTGCTGTAAACTGAGGAGTGTTGCACTGCCAACAAAGATCAGCACGGCTACAAGATAAATCATCAGTTTTGCTATCTCCCCACCAAAAACGGCTATGGCTGCTCGTACTGCAAGCTCGAATCAACGGGTTAGCGCTCTTTTCCCCGCCGCAGCTTGCTCTTCAATATGATAATGATTGTTGAGTGCGAAGGCATGAAATTGACTCTCGAAGATAACCTAAAGGGGGATGCTCCATGGATCGCGATGAGTGACGTGTGGAGGTGCAAGTTCTTCCACGTGGACAAGATCAAAGGCTCGTTTCATCGTGAGATTAGTACCGATGGGTATGGTGTGAGTGTCTCCATGGATTGACCATGCAGCAGCAGGAGGAAGCAAAGAAGGACAATCAAGCCTAGGAATACGAAGAAAGAAGGGTTATGCAAGGAGGAGTAGAGGTCTGACTCGCAGGGGTTTCCCTGCCTGACGATGCCAAAGGCGAGGTTGGTCGACTTCTCTACCATGTGGGGGATTGACCCCGGTCGGACTGACTTCATCATGGTGGTGAACCAAGAGGAGACTGCGCTTCGCTTCCGGACCTCCGACTTTCGCAGAGTGAGTGGATACATACGCTTGAACAGCAAGTCTATGCACCACATAGCCAAACAACCGGTCGTTCAGCTGCTGGTTCGTGCGACTGAGTCGAAAAAAGACCGCTTCATCGGACCTGCTTAAGAATCACGTGGCGTATTACGTTGATCACGGCGGATCCATTCTTCAGAAACTGAAGTTTCGATGATACAAGCTACGCACTGCACAGTTTGACCACACCTGCCTTGAGCACGTGGGTATTCCAGGCAGAAAAACAATCGTCGGGTTTGGAGACTCAGGTACTGGTGGATACGGTATCATCAAAGGCTGTGTTGCGGATCCAGTTAAGTTTTTTTTTTTTTGCTCACAAGCTTGCTCGACAGGTGGTCGTGATTGACGATTATCTGAATAGTAATATGCACCTCGACTGTGAGAATCAGCGTGTCATGCGAGTGTTTAGCGAAGTTCTCGACGGAACGCGCCAGTGCTCAAGTGCTTCACTGTCTGACTAGGCATGGAGATTGTGGTAATTCGGTCGACCGCGATGTGAATAGTGCAAAGAACATTCGAGGCATATTGCAAAGCATTCTCGAGGGGAACAAGGGACCGTCAAATGCTCCAGCGTCCAGCGCAGCACGAGCGTGATAGCGAACTAGACCAATCCTGAATACGCCAATCCTCAGCCAATCCATCGTCGGGGTGTGTTCCGACAACAAATGGCTCTCAGTTCCTCTCACGACGAGAAAAAGAGGAATCCAGTAATGCTAGGAGCTACACGCTGGGAGGAGTATCGATGCTGGATGTAGGAAGCTCCTTCAGAGAACGTAGTGCTCCATCAACTCAGCTGTAACAGTGACGGAGTCACACAGCACAATGCTTCGAGGAAGCGTTACAGTTCGTAGGTACCTGACGGTATGTGTGGTTGACGGTAAAACAGAGACTGCGCAAGGCATGACTTCTGGGTTGCCCACAACACCTGAAAGTCTACACCAAACCAATTATTGACTACGTACCAGAAGTCAATATACAGAGCGCCTTTCTGTCCGTTGATTGGCTGGTCGAAGACCATGACGCACCAATCAGACACGCCGAAACCGTAACCTCGTACACCGTGAAACACGGTGTATGTGCTATCTGGTAGTCACCACAATATAATCAAAACACGCTGTGTCTATGATTGGCTGAGCCCGCCTAATTGTAGCCAATCACGCGGCCAGAATCGAAGTTTGTACCGAATAGGAAGCACGCGGACGTGAACTGGATGGCGAAGCTGGATGAGGGATCGGATCATTCGCGACCCAGCAGCTACGCCTTGCTTCGCCACAACAATTGAAGCTGATATTTTGTGGATCTTTAGCGGATCAACTACCGCTCCATTCAGTCATCATCATCAAAGACATCGTCAATAACTTCGCCGAGCACCAGGCCTCCGAGGACGCCTGCTCCAACGCCGAGAGCCACCTGCGTACCAGTGCTCATGCCACCCCCGCCGCCGCCGCGACGGTCGTACTCTCTGTCGCTGTCGGAGTCCGAATCCGAGGAGTGATGGTGGTGGTGTCCGTATGGGGTCTCGACGACGTACGCGACTGGCTGGGGAGGTGGCTGTTGGTACGAATACCCTTGCTGCGGCGGATAGCCTTGCTGCGGCGGGTAGCCTTGCTGCGGCGGATAGCTTTGCTGCGGCGGGTAGCCTTGCTGGGGTGGGTAGCCTTGCTGGGGCGGGTATCCCGGCTGCTGGGGCGGGTATCCCGGCTGCTGGGACGGGTAGCCTTGCTGTGGCGGGTATCCTTGCTGGGGCGGGTAGCCTTGCTGGGGCGGGTAGTTGTGCTGTTGCTGCGGCGGGTACCCCGGCTGCTGCGGCGGATAGCCTTGCTGCGGAGGATAGCCTTGGGGCGGTTGCTGGTTGTACGACTGCTGGCGGGAGTAAGAATCTAAATGGTAGATGCAAAAGTGCATGATTTGTGAGTCGGTGAAGCCGTCACAAACGTTCGAGTGAAACGGTTACCTTGACGCTCGGTTGACCCGTAAGAATACACGCGGGACGACGCAGCTTCAGCCTCAGCTGCAGCCACAGCCGCCGAGCCCGCGCCATAGGAAGAAGACGTGACAGTGGCCGTGGTCACCGTTACCGTCTCAGTGCGCTCCTCCGGCGCATAGGCCGCAGTGTACCCTTCGGGTTTTTCCAACTGGACGCGCAAGCTTGATCTCTCCCGCATCCTCGGGGCCGTTGTTGAGCTTGAACCACTGCTCCACGATTTCCCCGTGGAGGAACATGCTGACCGGCAGCTTGCACTCCCCGATGAGTTCGCTGCAGGACCATAAATCAACCGTGATGAGTACTCCCAGTGGCGAGCGAGCATGCTCCGACAGCGGCTCGAACCTGCTCGCAAAGTTCTTGTTCCTGACTTCAACTTTGAGCTGGTCAAGCTGGGCGTCGACGACTGGGAACATGAACTTTTCATTCCAAACCGGAGTCTTGTCTACCCGCCATCCAATTGCATAGACAGATGAGAACACAACGGCGATCACCCTCGAGCCACCGCCGGCTGATTGCACCCACCGCCATTGTCGTGCACGCGTGTGCTCTGCGAGCGGTCGGCCAGGGTGAGCTTGCAGTACGGATCCTGCTTGCCGAAGAGCTGCGTCTCGAGCAGCTCTCGAGCCGAGACGGCTCGCACGTGAAGCTCCATCTCTTGGGTCGGCTAGAAGGCGTCGGGGTCTTGCGAGGACGAGGAAAATCGGAGACTGAGGTGGAGGGACCTGGCCGCGTCGAGCCCCTGGTCCCTCCACGTCAGCCCCCTCCGGAGAAGCCGATCAAAAGCTTCGCGGCGTGCAGTCGTAGCAAGCTGTCGCATATCCTCCCACGCACATGCAACCCTCCGGTGCAGCAGAGCGCGCTGCCGTCGCGCCATGCGCAACGAACAGCAACAGCGGACGATCAAAAGGATCCGCCATCGCCGATTACGAGGCGCACGCACCGTGTTGTTGGTGAGGTGAGCACCCTGTTTCATCACGCGTCGCCCGCAGCTCCCCCTCAAAGCCGATGATGACCACGCCGCACCCGCGTTTACGCCTGCCGCTGCTGCGCCTGCTGCTGGTGGTTGCATTCGTGCAGGTTGCTGTTGACTGCCCCCGCGTCGCCTCCCCCCACGCAGCTGCAACAGACGACATGGTGCTCCACGTGCACGCGAGCGCGGACGAGGTGGGCGCGGCCGTCGGCGCGCTCATCCTGCAGCTCAGCCAGGAGTCGATCGCGGCGCACGGGCGCTTCACGCTCGCGCTCTCGGGCGGCTCGCTCCCCAAGGTGCGGCCTGCTCGCCTCGGCTCGGCGCTCAACTGCCAGGGCAGGTGAGAGAAAGAGAGAGAGAGAGAGGACTGACGGGGTGGCTACCGCAGATCGTCAACAAGGGACTCAAGCAGATCCAGGGCGACGTCGACTACGCCAAGTGGTTCGTGTACTTTGCCGACGAGCGCTGCGTGCCGCTCGACAGCGACGACAGCAACTACAAGGCCTGCAAGGAGGCACTCTTCGACCACGTGCGTGCCGACGCGGCTCTCCTCTCTGGTTGTACCCGGCCGCTCGCTCACTAACCGGCGACCAGCAGATCCCCGTGCCCCGCGAGCAGATCTTCACCATCGACGCGTCGCTGACGCCAGCCGACATGGCCGTCGACTACACCAAGAAGCTTGCGACCGTCTGGGGCAGCGAGGTTTGTGCCTTATGTCACGCGAATTGCGCGTCGGCGTCCTAACCAGCGTGTCTGCACGCAGCTCCCGCGGTTTGACCTCATCCTGCTGGGCATGGGGCCGGATGGCCACACGTGCTCGCTCTTCCCCGGCCATCCGCTGCTGCAGGAGACGCAACTGTTCGTCGCTTCGATCGAGGACTCGCCCAAGCCGCCGCCGCAGCGCATCACGCTCACGTATCCGGTCGTCAACAACGCCGCCAGCGTATGCTCATATGCCGAACTTATCATCGTTACACTGAGAGATCCGCTGACGTCCTCGCCTCTCCTCGCAGGTCGCGTTTGTCGCCACCGGCGCTGGCAAGGCAGATCTGATGCCGCACATGCTAGGGCTGGAGTCACGCAGCCCTCCGCTGCCGGCCGCCGCCGTCAAGCCCACGAACGGGACGCTCCACTGGTTCATCGACCAGGACGCCGCCGCCAAGCTCTCGGACGAGGCCAAGATCTGAGCGCTCGACCCGGAGGGTGATGCATGGAGCTGAACTGGATTTGCAAGTAGAAAGCCTCTCGTTGCATCGCGTCGATGTCCCAACGCATGGCTCGTGATCACGGTACATGGGGAAAAAAAAAATCATGTAGCGATTTGCATGTCGTTCCTCTCTGATCGGTCGCTCCGTTTGACTCGCTTTCAGTATAGCAGACTGGATTCTCGGCCTCAAAACGTAGAGATTTGTGCAACTCGTAGCACTTTGCGCTAAACGCCGGCGCTGCTCGCTGCGACTTCGAGGACGGCTTCAGTCGAAGAAAGTTCGGGCGGCGAGCAGAGGAAGGCGAGCATGGAGCTGCAGGTGCGCGCGGTGTCGGCGCGCAACCTGCTGGACAAGCAGACGTTCGGCAAGCAGGACCCGTACTGCAAGCTGACGCTGCGCGGCAAGTCGCAGCGCACGCGCGTGCACGACAACGGCCGTGAGTGCCCTCGCCCGCCGCGCGCTGTCGCCGAGGCCTAACTTTGGTCGCGTCCGCAGACAAGACGCCCGTGTGGAACGAGAAGTTCACGTTCGGCGTGGTGGACGCGCAGCTGGACCAGCTCATCGTCGAGGTCAAGGACAAGAACTTCACGAGCAGGTGCGTAAGCTCTCGTTCTCCTCGGAAGCCAGGACTCGAACTGACCTCAGCGCTGCTTCCCTGGCTTCAGCGTGCTCATCGGCGAGTGCCGCCTGCCCGTCAGCATGTTCCTGCACGGACAGATCGTGGACCAGTGGTTCCCCCTCAACAACGGCGGACGAAGCGCCGGCGAGATCAATCTGCGGCTTCAGTACCAGGGCCCCGAGGTGTACGCCGCTAAGGCTGCATCTGCTCCCAAGGAAGCGTCCAAGGCGCCAACCGCTGCTCCAGTAGCTGTGGCTGCGCCTTCACAGGCGCCGGCGCCAGCGCAGCCGTACCCACCGCAGCAGCAACCGCAGCAGCAGCAGCAGCAAGCGTACCCTCCCCAGCAGCCTCCGCAGCAAGCGTATTCTCAGCAGCAGCAATACCCGCCACAGCAGCAATACCCACCGCAACAGCAATACCCACCGCAGCAGCAATACCCACCGCAGCAGGGATACCCACCAGCTCAAGCTTACCCGCCGCCTCCCCAGCACGCGTACCCGCCTCAGCCGGGATACCCGCAGCAGCACTACCCTCCCCCACCTCCTCCGCAGGCGTACGCATACCCACCCCAGCCGGCGTATGCCTACGCCCCTCCTCCTCCCGTGGTGGTGGCGGCTACGCCTGCATACGTGGTTCACTCTCCTCACCACCACGGCCACCATGGGTACGGATCTCCTCGAGGCTACCATGGGGGATATGGTGGTGGTGGATACGGTGGTGGATACGGCGGCGGTGGCGGTGGCGGTATGAGTTCTGGCGCGCAGATGGCACTTGGTGTCGGAGCGGGTGTTGTGGGTGGCATGCTACTCGGCGAGGTGATTGAAGACGTTTTTGACTAGCCGACTGGCCAAGGATCTATCGTCGAATAACCTCGCGCATTGGACGCTGTTTTGATGACCACGCAGGGAGATAGATCAATATTTTTCTTTTTGTTTTTTTATTTGCTTCTCTCGATGCGAACATGTCGGTCATCACTAGAAGTTCACCCACTGACTGCTGCCCCAGAAGCATGTACTAATTTGGGCTTGAGAGTTGAAGAGTGCGATCTCCTACTTTTGGACAAATATTGCAGCACACATTTCGTGGCGGACTCTGCTGGCGTGAAATGACTCAGCGCAAACTTTCAAGCCCAAAGCCTCAACCTGAGATGGTTCGGGCATTCGACCGAAGAGCCCACGGGGTCGACATAGAAGAAGGTCACAACAGAAGTGAAGGCACCACGAACCCTCCACGCGTTCAGCTCACTAGAAAGCTCCCGTTCCAGTACAAAGGCGACGTGTTTAGCCAGCGTGGGTCCTACTCGGAGGCAAGCCTGTATATGTCTCGATTGTCGCCGACCCGGAGCGTGTTGCTACCACGACTTCGCCGCAATGGACCCGCCATCAACTACAAAGTTCAAATCAAATTGGAGCCGATGAATCGCCAAGGGACGAATCCGCCTCCACAAGCTGACAATAGCAGTGCGAGCTCTGGTCCAGGCATTTTACGTGGATCGGGCCATTCACAGCCATCCACCACTGTCACTACAAAATCTAGCCGCAAGCAGCAATACGCTACGGCGATTGCTGCGATGGCAGGCAACCCGGCTCTCCATGCAAGCTTACTTGGTGATAGCGCCATTCTGACAAGTGTGGTATCAATGAGTCGCACGAAAGATATGGTTACTCTTGGCGCATGCATTGCAACGCTAGGGTATCTATCGTGCCAACCCGAAGGACGAATTGCCATACTCAACCACAACGCTCTTATGCTACTGGTAGGCCTTTCATTATCTCTCCATCCCCATCCGCAGCAGCACTACGCCGCTCATGACTACCAAATGACCACGTTGGCGCTACTACGTGACTGCCTTTCAATATTAGCGAATCTGACTATCGATGACGGCACAGGAAACTAGTTTTGTAAAGGAGAAGGGGCTGGAAAGTCTTTTGTACCACCGGAAGGTATCTGTTTTTGCCGACAGTGCCTGCACCATGGGTATATTCAACCTCTCATGCCCTTCTTACTCATATCCGCGTGTTGATGATGTTGTGGCTGCGATTGTTGAGCTGGTTGCTCGCGATCGGGACCATAGAGGCTTAAACTTGTATGGAGAAAGGGGTTCACGCCTTAGCCGTGCACTGTTCAACATATCAAGCGTCAAAACGAACCTGGCCAAGCTAGCGGAGGCCGATACAATCCATACACTCCAGATCATGATTGCACAGACGCAGTCACTGGAGGTCAGACGGAACGCTCTCGCGGCTTTTTGGCACATTGCTTCTGGAAGTCCATTATGCCGTCGATCAATTGTTCGTTGCTGTACAAATGGATCTGCTGGAGGTGACTGTATAAAAGTAATCGTTGACCTCCTCTTTGTCCACGCCTGCTATTGAATTCACAGATTTCGACGAGATGCTTTGCGTGCTGTCGCTTTTGGATAGCTTAGCCCAAGACGAAGTTGCACGCGAACTCATGTCTCGAGTAAATGCCCTTGACGCACTTGCGGCTCTTTCTAACCGGATATCTAGCACCGCAACCCATCTTCCTGGGGCAAATGGAATCCAAGCACTACTTTTTCGTCTGCTTGCAGTCTTACTCTCACTTCCTGCAAACATTGGGCACTCTTCAGAGCGCGTCTTTGAGCTGTTGGTGTCGTTAACCCACCAAGACTCCAAAGCCAAAGACTATACTTGACAAGACAGTGTCGCGGTCAGGATTATTTTCTCTTTCCTGCATTTTATCTTGGAGCGGAGACGTAGAGAATCGATCAACTCGATATGATAGTGCAAGGCGAGCATCTAACTCCTCTTCTCTCACCCCTGGGTTGACAACTGTAGGCTCGAATGAGGAACACCTTTCCTCCATTCATAGAGATTCTCTCGATGAAATCCTTGATCGCGTCGATAGTCTTGAACGTGTTTATCAGCATGTAGCCAAGCCCAACTTCGCAATTTTGAGCACTGAGACATATTTCAGATACTGCTGCTGTACAACCTCTCGTTCCGATATAGCAAGCTCGAGGTGGCTGAGCTCGCCTTCCCACGACTAGTTTGTGTACTCGAGGCGTGTCAAAATATTCCACCAAATAATCAATCAAGGTATCAACAGCGTGAGCTACTGGGATTAATGTGTGGGATTCTATTCAATTTATGCCAAGAATACAAAGTCCACTCAATTCTGACAACTTCCGACGGACTGCGCCTCCAGCAGCTGCTTATGGCCTCAGATTATGGTGACTGGGAAGATAACAACGATTGCCAACGGTTATGCCTCGATACGCTGTGTCTTCTTTTCGATGGACGCTCAGTCTCACGGTCAGAGCTAACGAAAGTCATACACAAGCTTTTCCCAATTGTTCGTGATATCTGCAGTCGCCAGCGCGTCTATCGGAACCCGCCGGTTTGCACCGCATGCGGAGCCTGCCTCTCACGTTTCGCGACAGTCGAAGAATGCCGGATGTATATGGTTCAAAATGGTGTTCTTGCTTCACTGAGTGAGCTGGCCGACCCTACAGGGGATTCCCCAACCAGCACTAGCGAGTGCCTGCGTCATTGTGCTACAACGTACGCACTGCTAGCCACAACAGGTTCTGATGTCGATCCGACTATAGGTGCTGCGCTTATCAACGGAGGCATTGTAAAAGCTCTAGCTCTATTAGCAGACGCACCAGAAGAAGCAGTTCGACGAGTGTGTGCAACAGTGCTATGCAACCTGTCAACGATGGAGCAAAACGTGATTGCGATGGTCAAGCATGGGGCCTTAAGAGCGCTTCTCGTTATTTCTTGCGTTAAATCGAATGATCCGAAACACGCCGCATCTGCATGAAGTCCGTGCTCAATCTTCTAAGACGAAAGGAAAACATTCCACAAATGTGCCAAGAGGGACTGTTATGGGCGATTGCAATGTTTTTTACTGGCGGAAGTAGTAATGGAA
The DNA here is from genome assembly GCA_024867545.1 of Phytopythium helicoides. Classification (NCBI taxonomy): domain Eukaryota; phylum Oomycota; class Peronosporomycetes; order Pythiales; family Pythiaceae; genus Phytopythium; species Phytopythium helicoides. Next base: position 1,327,741 of record JANFNE010000005.1, read on the forward strand.
GCGGATTAGAAAGCAAATCGGGGCCCCCGCGATGATAACTGGGTCAGCTATCAACAGCATGATGAGAGACCACGTCATGTTAGTGGATGCTTTTTGCGCATTGACCTATTATCCCAGACGCGCGTCGGCGTGATGAAAAAACCAGCTTTGGTGGCTCCAATTCTACGTTTGCTCGACGAATCGTCATTGGCAGCACAAGTAAGCCCAAATACTGCAAGTAAGATTGTGGGAGGCATTCTGAACCTACTCGTGGAAGTACACGGGGGAGAGGTTGGAGAAAGTGCAGCGCCAATGCTCTATCGCCTAGGCGTAGTTGGAACTATGCTCGGATTGATTGACAACTTGAAGGACAGTGATAATTTAGCAGAGGGTAGAGACTACTGCCAATACGAAACACAGGCAACGATTGCGCAGATTTTATCGATTGTGTTCAGAATTGTGGACAAGAGGCGGAAGTCGAGTACGCACGCAGCAAAATGATGTACACAATTGTGTTGCTGCTGAAGTCAGTTGCGAATTGTCCCCTACAACGACAATGGCGAGAACGATGTAGAACCAGCTGTGCACTACTTCTCTACTTGATGTCACAGTTGGACCGTACGCGAGCGCTTCTAATCGGATCAGTTGACAACATGGACGATGAATTGTGGCTGGTGCTCCCACAAGCCTTTCAAGCGGTCGATCTTGAACTAGACACTACAGCTAACAAGTCCAACTCAATTAATGGACGATTGCTTCTCCTTCGCAGCATCTTCAACTTGTCATGCGATCCCTCGATGGTTGATAATGGTTCAGCAGCGCGAATTATTCCAGCACTGACAGCACTATTACCAAACCAATCGAGAACTCAGCTTACGATAAGCGCAGATGTTGTTGCAGGTATTCTGCGTAATCTCTCAACGCGTCCGGGGTGCCACGAGGTGCTAACAACTGATGCAGCAACAACATTACTTCGAGAGTCTTTTGCCATTGGAACCGACTCGGCAAAGTTGGATGTGGCATTGTGCACATGCAATCTCTTTCTAGGCAATGTCAATTCGCATGAGCTTTTGGAGAAGGCGTCGTTATTGCCCCATGTACTTTGGATGTGTACAAGCGCGGATTCTTTGCCAGCTGGATCTCGTGGACACAGCACTTCGAGCCCGAGTAGTGAGGTAACTCAGGCAGCAATGGCATCCGCAGTCCTCCGAAAGCTCGCCACTGTTCCAGGCAATGTACCAGAACTATTGGACTGCGGTGTGCCTGCTTTGTTGGTTCAGTTGCTTCGCTTCAGCAGTGGCACTCCAGTCAACACATACGTCAAAGCCAATTGCATGGCGTGCTTTTGCCTGCTATCACAGCACATAGAAGCTCCGATTATCCTTGCATCGTGCGGAGCGCTGACACTCGCACTCGAGGCACTTGAACAGGAACAATCACGGGGAACCGATTGTGCGGAGTCTAATAACTCGATATGGCACATGCACATCGAGGCGATGTGTATCGAGCTTTTGTCGTCTTTAGCTGCATTTGCATCTGCCAATGACCCACGCGAAAGCGCCATCGCATCAACGCTATTCCAAATCTTGGAAAGGCAAGACACTACCCTCGCCAGGCAAAGTAGTTCAGCGAGCGTTGCATGGCGCAGCGACCGACGCTATCTTGCACGTGAGGAAAACGGAGATCTCCCACCAACACTGATTTCGACAGCTTTGCGATTGCCCGCGAAAGATCTCCCAACTCTACGGGCTTCGATCCAGCCGTTTACATACCAAGGACACTTGGTCGCTTTCCAGTACTCCCCGAGCTACATTGAAATGCGAACGATTGAACCGATCGTTCCTAGCGTGGAATTACTCTTCACTGATGAAGAGTGGGCTTCTGAACAGGAGCTCATAGTGGCGAACGAGCCAAGTCAAGACACTCCACAATCTCGGCGGCGTTCTTCGCGGAAGACTCCACATGCGCCAATGCAGGTTGGCGACGATCTACCCGAATGGAAACCACCAAGCATGTTTCCGAAGATCCGCGCACCATTAGCGCCACATTCAGCGACTAGCGCATCAAGTGATGAAATGAGTAGAGATGGGAGTACACTAGCAGAGGGTAGTGCTAGCACAGGCCGTAGGAGCAGCGTAACCCTTTGACGTTTTGTGGGCGACTTGCCAAGAAATATGGATTGAGGAGCGGTTTCACGCTCACCAGTCCGCTTCATCCGCAGTCAGGCCAGCAACGAAAGAAAAATGAAGGCACACGGGAGTCCCGGAGTGCGGCACCTGCGTGCTCACGGTTCGTATCTTCACAAGCGCTCAACTGTGCAACACTTGACGCTCGTCGCCTCCAAGGGCGAGGTAGCCGAAGCGCCATTCGACCGTGTGACTGAGGCGTTCGGCGTCGAGAACCATCCGCACCTGCTGCATGCGCTTGAAGAAGGCGAGATCCCGCTTAAGCGGCGGGTCCTCACGGCCATGATCTCGCTCTTCCGGCTGCCGAGGGAGCTTGTCATGTGCCTCAAGCTTGGCGTGCTGGAGCTAGTGGAGAAGGGGCTGTCGCACGACGACCGTGAGGTCCGTGAGCTGTCGGCCGAAGTGCTGAGCGTCATCGCCGACTCGTCGTGTAGCCACTCGGCGCTGTTGGAGTCTCGGCTGCTAGTGCGATTGCTGGCCGTGTTCGCGTCCATCTCGCGCGCCGACATGTTTCAGTGCCGTTTGTACGACACGCTGATCTCCGTCTCGCGCGTGTTCATTGGCGCTCGCCAACTCACCGAGGCCGGATACCTCCCGGTGGTGCTCGCGCACCTGGCAGTCCGGCACGTCTCCAAGCCTTCCGAGGGAGCGCCACCTCCTCCCAGTTCTGGACGTGGTGACAATGTGTCCGGGAGCTTCAGCGCTGAGAGCGAGCGCCGCCTCCGCGCTCTGCGCCTGCTGCGAAACCTGCTGAACGACGGCGTGGAGGTGACCGCCCTGCGCGCGCTGGACCTGGACGCCGTGGGCGCCATCGCCCGCGGACTGCGAGCCGTGGACGCGCGCGTGCGAGCGGCGTCGTGCGACGCGCTTGCGGCGCTGGCGTACGTGGACAAGGGCAAGAAGGCGGCCGTGGACCAGGGGGCCGTGCCCGCGCTCTGCCGGCTGCTGGGCGACGCGCGCTGGGAGGTCGCGGCCGCCGCAGCCGGCGCGCTCATGGTGGTGGCGGTGCGCGACGAGGCCAAGCGGCAGCTGCTGGCGAGCGACGCGCCGGCCGCGCTGCTGGCGCTGCTGCAGGCGCCGCTGGCGCTCGCGCGGCTCAACGCGGCCAAGCTCGTGGCCGTGGCCGCCGCGTACCCACCAGCCAGACGCGCGCTGGGCGGCGCGGGCACCGAGTTCTTCCTGCGCGCGCTGGCGGCCGACGCGGACCCGGTGTTGGCGCGCAGCGGCCGCGCGGCGCTGCAGGTCGTGCAGTGGCAGGCGTAGGCTCCGGACTTGGCAGCAAGTTGCACCCGCCATTACTGTATGAAGAGAAACATAGATGGGTGCATGGGCTGAGTTGTCGAGGCGGGTCTCCCGGCGATACCCGGCACAAGCTGTTTCGGACCCGCGAGCCGATTCCCCCAGACCCGTGCAACCCATACTGAGGCCAAGATTAACAGGCCCGCGGGCCGTGGGCAGGAGGGGGGAAAGCCGCCGACGCCGCGCGGGAGAACACAGTGATTTACTTTGCGGTTTGCCACGCGTGCCGAGCCTCCCTCCTCCCTCCCTCCCTCCTTCCTCCCCCCCGCCCCTGAGCCAATATGGTACGTGCCACGACGCCCCCCGTGCCGCCGACGCCTGCCGAGTGACGCTGACCCCGCGTGTGTGTGTCGTGGCGCCTGCAGTCTTCCGGTGTCGGAGTCGATGACGAGGTCATCACGCAGTTCAACGACTTCAAGCTCAAGCGCGCGCCGCACGACTACCGCTACTTCATCTACAAGATTGTGGACGACTCGGAGATCGTGATCGAGTCGACGGGCCCCAGCACGGAGACCTTCGAGGACTTTGCCAACAAGCTGCTCCAGGTCACCAACGACTGCCGGTACGGCCTGATCGACCTGGACGTGACGACCAAGGACGGCCGCCCGACCAGCAAGATCGTCTTCCTCTCGTGGTCGCCCGACACGGCGCGTGTCAAGAGCAAGATGCTCTACGCGTCCTCCAAGGAGGCCATCAAGCGCGTGCTCATGGGCGTGGGCATCCACCTCACGGCCACGGACGCCTCGGAGCTCGCTCGCGAGGCCATCGAGGACGGCGTGTCCAAGTTCCTGTAGACGCGCGGCCCCCGCTTGCTACTGCCGTAAGGGTTTGACTGCGTTTTGGTGGTGGTAGAGTGCTGAGCACGCCCGCATCTCGCGGGAGCCCAGCCGCGCCGCCTCATAAGCAACTACAAGCGATTCGTGCATTTTCTCCCGTGTGCTCGTCAGCTGCCTTCCTCGCCTCTTCCCCCTCCCTCCCCCCTCCCTCTGCTGCTCGGATCCGCTGCCACCGACAGGCCACGCCAAGGGATCCACCGCCCGATGCGACAACGCCACAACCTCACGCCGCCTTCTCCTCCTCCATCCGCGTCATGTGGCGCGCAGCCATTCCTCGATCGGATATCGAAGGTGGTCAATGGTAGCCACGCGCTCCGCGTGAAACACGCCTTCCAGCTTTAATCATAAGCCCAAGGTAATCGAGGACTGAAGGCCGTCTGCACCCGCCCAACGTGACGCCCCCACCGTCTCTATGCAGCGAGACGTCTCGGAATCAAACCTGGCAGGTCTGTTGCGTCTCGTTCTGTTCTCGCCGCGACATACAAACCCCAGCATGTTTCCTTAGTGGCTGCTAAAAGCAGCAAAGGCGGCACTTCAACCATTCGCCGCTTTGCTCCGCCATGGCCGCGTCGGCGCTGCTGCTGCTGCTGCTGCTGCCGCTGCTGCTCGCTACCGCGCTGCTCTGCGTGTATCTGCTGCCCGCGTGGCTGCTGCGCCTGCTGACGCGCCACGCGCCGCCCTCCGTGCTCTTCTGCGCCGCCACCGACGCGCGCGTGTGCTCGCTCACCATCGACGACGCGCCGTCGGACGCCACGCCGCGTATCCTGGACGTGCTGCGCGAGCACAAGGTGCGCGCGACCTTCTTCGTCATCTCGGGCAACATCGCGGGCCGGGAGCACGTGCTGCGCCGCATCGTGGCCGAGGGCCACGCGCTCGGCAACCATTTGACAGAGGACCGCGCCAGCGTACTCGACGACCTGCACGTCTTCGAGCGCAAGCTGCAGGAGTGTGACGCCGCCATTAGCGAGTACCAGACGTCTTTTCCACATGAAACTAGTGGTGACAGCCCTTTGTCTGCGGACGCCGTGACGCCTATGACTGCCGACAGTGAGGACGATGCCTTTGATGACTCGACGCAACTGCTGGCGGCAGATTCCGCCAGTGCTGCCAGCATAACAACCGCAGTCAAGGCAGTCACACACACCACCAAATGGATGCGTCCAGCGTCGGGGTGGTTCACGGCGCCAATGCGCAAGATCATCGAGCGCCACGGGTACCGGATATGTCTGGGCAGCGTGTACCCACACGACGCGCAGATCCGCTCAGAGGTCGTCAATTCCCTGCATCTGAGAGCGCGGACACGCTGCGGTTCAGTAATTATCGTGCACGACCGCTCGTGGACGGTAGGGGTGCTGAAGACGGCGCTACCGGAGCTTTCGCGCAAGTTCAACTTTGTGACGCTGGATGAGCTGGTAGCGCATCATCACGAAGCTCAGACCACACCCACACAACACTAGAACATATATATCGAGCGCCGTGAACGCCTCCAAAGATATTTTTTTTTTTGCTCTTCAAGCACAGATGCCTTCTCAAATCTGCCTCCAAAACCATTTTCATTGGTTCGACCGCCCGGCCCAGACAAACTGTTGGTGCTGCGCAATCAAGAACCCCCGAAAAGCCTATAGCAACAGTAACCTTAGTAGTTTGCACACCGTCAGGATATACGCTGCTAGCAACTGCAACTCACCTCTGTCTGAAAGCACTGTCGGAAAAAGTCGCGACACCCAAGCTCTATGCGGGCGTCCAAGAACGAGTCTGCTTCAAACAGGATATATGCTTCCGACTGCTCGCGATCCTTTGAGCCTGCCAGATTCGGGTGGAACGAACAGAAGTGATACACAGTGTCGCCTAGAAGTGCCTCGAGAAAATTCATCACTGCTAGGCGGACACCAAGGGCTGGAGAGAGCGCCAAACCCAAGGTGCTTTGGTTCGTGAGCATCGAGGCGAACGAAGATCCATGCTGTGATTCGCCAAACACAAAGGAATCTGCGTCGTTGATGCTTGGAGTTCGGATGGCTTCGCTCAGGATGCTTTCAAACGCTCGAACGAGTGATTCTGGGGAATTCAGTCAGTCACCGTCCTCATTAGCACCTACACAAGCATTCACGTACGGGGAAATTCAGGAATTTCAGTCCGCTCTGGGACGTAGACGTCATTGGAGTCGAGATCAACGACAATGGCTTGTGTCTCTAAGAACCTAGATGGGTAAAATAGTGGAGACGGCGACTCAATCGACGAGGAGCCTCCACGTAGAGGTGGAAGCTGAAGCTCTAGAGACGCTTTTTGTATGCTGTAGATACTATTGCCTGTGTGGAGATAAAACTGTCAGATCAGCTTAGTGGTTGCCTGTGTGATAGATTCAAAAACATACGTAGGCGATAGCGGTAGTCATCTTTCGGCTTTTGGACATTCAAAATGGCATCGAAGCCGATCAAAAACGGTTTGCCGCCCTCTTTGAAATCCTCAAGAGCTGACACAGAACTCGCCATTTCAAAGGGACAAAACGGCAAATAGGTGTGCTAGATCAACAGAATCATAATAGTCATGAGACTGATTTATCATGAACGATAAATGAGGGCATTTACCTGCCACCGGAAAGGCTGCATGAGAACTCGGAGGGCCTCTCCAATCAGCGTCAGTGTTGACGGCTCTTCAGAGACGAGGATTATGGACTTGCCGACGAGAAGACAGCCCAGCATGGCTAGAAAGGTCTGGATATGCTATAAAGTTATGACGTGCCGTGAAAGACGAAGCTGCGAAAGCAAAAGTCCAAACCTGAGTGTTAATATCTCGCAGTGCAGAGTTTACTGGGAAGTCTTCCGAACAGACTGCTTCCTGGAGATAGAATCCTGAAAAACGCGTGTTGAGACCCACACGTGCAGTAGGCTCACTATCTGAGCAGAGTGTCGTAATAACAGTCTGGTTGATATCAGACGCAGATACATTGCTCTGTGGCATCTAAAAAAAAGATCGTTAGCATTCCGCACTTGTCTTTACTTTCGCCGCAGCAATACCAATAGACCGCAACGCACCAGCTCGATGGATTCTAGCCGCGCTAAAAGCTCGCGACCTTTATGCCACATCGGTTTTTGAGTAATCAAAGTGGACACGCATGGACGCCAGCCAGGCTCCCTGTTGTCAGAATCCTCCGACTCGTAAAACTTCCACTGTGTAAGGCAGGTGCCGTGCAGAACGCTGTTTCCCTTGTCAGGGACCACGAAGTCGTGAAACACTGGCTGCGGAGCTGAGCATAAGCTTAGATTGGCTAATTCACAGTATCCAATTCCAAAGCAGCAAATCTACAACCTGTAGAGTAAAATGATGACCGAGTTCCTGTTGGGGAAACTGGAAATGAAGGCATATTTGAAGCCGATCTGTTCCAGCAATATTCCTGCAGTACAAAAAAGATGTCATGAATCCACAAAAGTAATTTATGCAACCCTTTTCAAGGCTATACCTGAAATGTTGGCTGTGTTTCAGCAGCCACCTCACTGGCGCTCATAGAGCAGAACAAAGCCCCCTTAGCCCTCCAAGCTGGTCTCTTGGCTTGCTGTCGATCTTCTGGAGAATAGGCTAACTCCGCAGGAATCAGTGAGTAGAATGCGATGGCGTGAATGGCGACACTATCAATCTGGCCAAGAATCTCAGAATTTTCGGCGGGGTCCAACAGCAGAAGAGATCTATCGAAAGCCAAACGAGATGACTGTAGCTCTAAGAGTCGAACCACTGATGGATGAGTAGACAGACTGCTGGAGATGGGGACAACGATTGTGCTGGGAGTCCCAGACTTTGCGCCACCAATTGGCTGAGGTTCGCTTTTGTTTCGTCTCACAGCATCTGAACTGGAGAATGACCGAACATGCTCGCTCAACCGGCGAAGCTGTCGGTCTGCTTCGAGATTTTCTGTCTCGACGATGAGGCGGATGTAGTGGTCGGAGGCCCGGAAGCGCGGATAGATATCCGATTGAAGCCACTGCCAGACGCAGTCTTGGGCAGCGCGGAAGAGGTTGGCGTACCGGGGAGGAGAAAATGGTTCGCCCTGCATCTGCATAATCTTGGCGAGCGTTTCCTTGCGCACGCTCTCAGGCACGCGCGTGGCCACGAGTGGCGAGCTATCGGCGCAGTACTGGTTGAACAGTCTCCGCACGGCTCGCTGGACCTGCTCGAACAGCGCCGATGAGAAGATGGTGACCTGCAACAGCGGCAGGAAGGTTGTCTGGACATCCACCCAAAAGCGCAGGTTACCCGCGCTCGCTGGTGCCGTCTCGCGCAAGAACTCCTCCAGGAACTCGGTACGACGCGCGTCCACGAGCAGTTCAGCCAGCGGCATCTCTCTCCTCACCCGCAGCGCCTCGCACAGCCGTGAATACTGTGGACTCGCGAGGAAGCGCGGGAAGTGGTCGCGCGCTAGTCGGGCTCTCACGAGTCGCTCCACGCCCGCGAACATATCGAGCGGCGCTCGGCCTGCCGCTACGAGTCGGCGCACGCGCTCACCCAGCAGCTCGAGCTCGCGCTCATCCTCATCTACACCTTTGCTCGCTGGCAGCGGCACCAGATAAGTGCTCGAGATCTCCTGCGCCTAAAGGAGCGTCAGTCACGAGCGCCACAGTGCAGCGTGCAGACAGGCGCTTACCAGGTGGAGCAGCGCGTCGCGGCGGCCCACGAGCGTCTTGAAGTGGCGCACGAGGCTCAGCAGCGCCAGGCGCCGAGCCAGCGCCGCCTGCTCATCAGGGAACGCGAGCACGAGGAACTCGCGGCGGAAGGCGTCGAGCACCACGTCGTCCAGCGTCAGGCTCATGGCGACTCCGCCCATACGAACGCCAAGTCAGGCGCCGTTTCGAGTGGGCCACACGCAGGTTGAAGAGACTGACATTGGTGGCATTTCACTACTTCGCTCCCTACTACAGCGACGGCGAGCGGCTACGCTGGCCCGCCATCTCGTCCGCGTCGTCCTCGTCGGCGTCCAGGTGTGTACCGAAGCGCATGGGGTGAGCGTGCTGAGGCCCGAGGCGCTGGTGGCACGCGTCGCAGAGCGCGAAGCGGTCGCACGATCTGCATGCCCAGTACTTGGCGTGCGTGATTAGCAGGCAGCAGTCACGACAGAAAATGTTCGCCTGCACCACGGCGCGCTCGTTGAAGTAGTGGTGCAGAACCATCATGGTCGAGTGCTTGGCGCGCCGCAGCGAGTCGAACTGGTAGCCTGCATGCGAGCACAGCTGGTGGAACATGAAGCGGCTCCCAAAGAACCGCGGCACGCGCGCGCACCACTCTGGCACAAGCGCTTCCGGCTCGCAGCGCGAGTCTGCCAGATCGTTCACGTTGTCCACGCACAAGTCCACAACCAGGAGGTCGTTCTTGAGGCGCTGCACCGCGAAATGGCACTTGGTGAACATCTCGCGTAGCTTGACATCAACATGCACGGTCGGCGCCAACGCCGACGGCTCTAGCTGCTCCTCCGGCTTCACCCGAAACGCCAGGTCGCTTGCACCTGACGGAGCCACGCGTTTGCCTCCTGTCGAACCAGCGGAGCCCTTGACGTAGAACGGATTGCTTGCTGCTGCGCGGTTTTTCTTTTCGTTCTTCGCAGTGATCACGCCGACAGCTCGGTCGAACTCGGACAAGATCAAATCACCGTCAAAAAGCGGTGGCAGCTGTGGCGCTGGCCACTCGAGATCGCTCGGGTCAATGGACCGAGACGTGAAGCCACGCGTTGCCACACCATTTCCGCCGGGGCTTGCAGCCTGTCCTTCACTTCCAGCTTGGTTGGTACTTCCAGTTGCTGCGCCGCCAGCAAAGTATCGAGCAAACGATGTCGTCCAGTCATTAACTATACCACGGTCCTTTGCTTTCTGGAGCAGATTCTTGTACCACAAACGCAAGTGCTCGGCGCTTGGCGTCTTCTGGAAAGGTGGACGGCACCAAAACACATAGCTAATCCGCTTTTGCGGCGGACATGACCAAATGTGCACAGTGCGGAAGCCATGTCGTCGAATGTAGTCGAAGTATGCGAGCATAATAAAGTGGTACGCTGCGGTTCGCGCAGAGGGTGGAGTCAAATATCGGACGCTATCCAGGTACGCGATATACACCGACCGACGATTCGTTTCCAGCGTGCACGAATCACCAAACTCCTGCGTGAAGAGCGTGAACAAACACACATCAACGCCATCGTGCTTCTGAAACAGGTAGACACCACGTGACAGGTAGTCGATGTGGCGCGGTAATCGCTGGCTCTCGGCTCGGTCGGAGCTCTCGGGTCGTAGTTGACATAATGTGTTGCAGTTTTCCTCGAAAGCGTTGAATATAGGCTCGGACACAGTCAGCTGCTCGTTTGGAAATGACAGTACACGAACATACAGCGAGTTGGCTGCATCATGCTCGCCAACTGCACGGAGTTCACGCTGGAGAAAATCTTCAATGAAGTCGCTCAGCTCACATCGAGGAATGTTGTGGCCTGAAACACGGTGATTCTCATCAAAGCTTCCGCCACGATATCCCTTTCCAACGTCCTTGCCGCCGTTGCCGTAGGAGCTACTACCTGCACTGCTGCTGCTTTCCCCGCTTGTAACATCAATGGACTGTGACTGCGAATCAGAGTCTGGGGCCCCGACCAGCGCTGGAGACCACGAAGGTACCACGGCGTCGTCTTTTCTCATAGAGATGGTATCTTCGACGGGCTTCTCCTTTTGTCGCCGTCGTAAACAACATAAAGGACAGACATACTCGTGCTCACGCGCATACACACCAACAACAGGGTTGTACAGTCCACACACCTGGTGCAGCCATTTATCACATGACGTACAGCGTACCCATGGCTCAACACCAACCTCGCACTTGAGCTTTTGAAGCCCCGATGAATTCAACGTCAAATCGTCCGAGCCAAGCTGGGAAGACCGCGTACTCTCCGTTCCGTCATCGTCCGCAACGCTTTTATTTTGACTCCCCGCGAGGCTTGAGCGCTGCGATGCTCCATCTCCATCACGGTCCATTCGAGTTTTACATTTTTGACAATACACGCGCGTGCCATCTCGCGTCGCGAAGTAGATAGAGCCTTTTCGAATATCAGCGCCACAACCGCCTGCACACTGCAAGTGGGGAGCAACAAGACCCAAGCAGAACTGGTGACACATATTGCACTGATTTCCACGGCAAGAGAGACAGATGTGCCGCGACGGGTTTGTTCTTCGCTGCTGACGTTCGCGCTCGGCACGTATTGCGTTATCAAAATGCCCAAGAAGAATATCAGCATGGACATGCACATAGTGGTTCTTCGGGTTAAACAACATGGCGTTCTCGAAGACCAGTCGCACGTCTGCAACAAAGTCGTCCATCTCGACGTATTCGCCTTGCGCTAACTTTGCTTTGATAGTTCCCAGATCCATCGGATTCTGGCACACCACACACAACAATCAGAACGCGATAGGAAACGCGCTCGGCAAGAACTGTATGGCACATACCTTAACAATTGTTGTGTACAGCGGCAAATTCAGCGCTACAGGGTCGACGGGAACATTGTATATACCATGAGTGTTGCGCGGATGAGACATCAGCTTGGACAATATTTCGGTTGCATGCTCGAAGTTTTCAACGCGGCCTTCGCGTTGAACTGCCTTGATGTGACTCGAAATCTGGTCAATCGTCATGTAACGTAGGGGGTCTACGTTGTGTGGGTGATACTGAAAGGAGCGGTAGCTAGAATCAAGAAGTTTCTCGGTCCAGCCGAGCGGTAGACTTCGGTTTTCCCCAAGCACCCGGACACCATCTGGTAACGGCTTCATGAGATCGTGACTAATAGATTGACCTTGCGCGCCTTTTGCTCGAAGAATCTGGCGGGGTGTGACGGGAGGCGGACTTGAGCTCCTCCGGCGGTGCTTCCGCGGCGTGAATGGTGGCGACGACACCGTTGGAGACATTGAAATGACTGGTGACGTTCCAAAGAACTCATTCTGGTCTGACATTGGGCGCTTCGATATGGTATATTGCTTGACTTTCGGCTTCCTGGGTGGTAGCCCAGTTTTTGCCTTGGAGATGTTCGAAGAGCCTAGCCTTCTTCGTTCTTGTACTCTACCTCGTGGGTATCATCTTCAGCTTGAATCAACTTTCGGGAGCCGCCACCGCGAGATCGCACTCTGTTAGCACCTCGCGTACTACTCTCATTCTGGACTGGTCCTCCAAATTGCATCGAACGAACGGTGATCTGCACTGGGCGTCTTAGCAGCGGTACTCGTGCCATTGGTCCCCGGCGATGGCGATGCCGAGGTGGCCTCTCTTCGAACACAATCTTCATCCATTCGGACTGTGCCTGGCGTTCGTCTTCGAGGCAGTTCTCGACTGTTGCATTCAGTTTCAGCCAGATGGCATGCTTGACGAATCGCAGCAAGTATGCATCCGAGACACCGACACTAGCAGCAATGTAGTCTGTTTTCATCGCACAACGTTAGGATGACAGTCACGCGGCACGCCATCGTGTCAGGACCCACCTATGATCATTCGGAGTACCGTTGCACTCGGGATTTCCCGGTCGCCATCGAACAGCGCGTAGGCTGCGTCAACCTCGTCCAATTTGCGCACGGACCACTCGCCATGGTTGATCGGGCGGCTTGGGCGTTCCGCAACGGGCGAGTCAACGGGCGAGCCTACAAATCTTTCGTCAGGCGGCGAGTCTGCATCATCCGGGTCCGATTCGCACGCTAGCTGCTCATAATCTTGCGCCAACTGATCGTCCGAGACGTGCGCCAACTGATCGTCCGAGTCCTGCGTCAACCGCTCGACCTCGCCGATCGCCGGCTCTGCCTTGACGTGCTCGATCACCTCCTCCTGGTGGTACTCTACGTCTCCGTAGCTTGCGTCATCGTCCGTGTCGGCTGTCAGGTCCACGTCCACTGGTCCACCGTCGCTGTCATCGCTGTCCATGGCTGCATCCAGCTCACCGCTAGCGACGGCCACAGCGTCGGCGAGCACGTCCAGCACGTTGGCGCGACCGACCTCCTGCTTGACCGTGGGCGCGTCGTAGGCGTAGGCCCCGCGCCAGTAGTCGGCCCCGCCGAGCGTGTGGCCGCCGCCCTCGTCCTCGTCACTGCACGCGTCCTCCTCGCTCTTGCTGTCTTCGTCCTCGCTGCACAGGCTGATGACGACCTGCCCGTCGCGCGCGCGCACCTCGCGGTAGTCAACGCGCAGCGGTTGCTGCAGCCCACGGCGCCGCTCCTCCTCGCGCGCGGCGGCCAGGCGCGCGCGCCTCGCGCCCTCGTCCATCGCTCCCGTTCTCGCTCGCCGGCGCTTTTCAAACCCGCCGCATACTGAGCGGCAATCGCTGCCGACGCCTTTCCCCCGTGCGCGCCGTGATTGGCTGGTATCACCGAATACTATCCGGCTATTGGTCAGATCTTTCGGATTCGCTAACAATAGCCTTAAGAATCACGCTAACCTCTAACGCCGACCCTAAGCGAGAAAGGACCCATCAAGGCCAGCTTGACCACGCCTGTTGATGGGGCGGGACTCCGGGTCGCGCGCTGTCTGTCTGGATGGCGCCGCCGCCCAGAGCGTCACTTTCTCTTTCTCGAGATGGCGCGCAGCTCCAGCGCCTCCGCCTTGGTGGCCGCACCTGCCCAGGCCACCGCCGCGCTTGACGACGCCGGGCTGCACCGCGAGCACGCGGAGGACGAGATGCGCGGCGGCTCCTTGAAGCGTGAGCCCATGGACGGGACGGGTGGCGATCACGAGGACGACGACGCGGGCTTCCCCGACGTCTGGCTGCACGCGCTGCCCACGCCGCCGCCCCCGCGTACCAGGTGGACGCGCCGCCTCGTCATCACCAAGCAGCCCGCCTCCGAGTTCTACAAGGATGAGGGTGCGCTGCTGTGTGCAGCGGCGCCAGGCGGACGAGCCATGAACTCAACATTCGCTCTGCATCCCTCTCAGGCGGCAAGGCCAACGCGCTCGAGGTCGAGGTGACTTTGGTCGAGTTCGATGAACATGGAGAGCCCGCTCGGTCGCCAGATAGCGAGTTCATTGACATCCCGCTGCGCATCCTGCTCTTCTTCGAGTCGGGCAAGCGCGTGGACGACTCGGACCAAGAGATCTTCCGCTTCGTCGGCAACGACTATGACTCGGTCGTGATCCGCGCGGCTACTCGAAAAGCCAGCGTTCAGTTCCGTCTTGAGAAGGTGCGGGGTTTCCCATTGCGTTTCTCTCGCTTCGAATCCAAATTCCTTGATGCGCGGACTCTCTTGCAGGTGAGCCGACGGAAGGATGGTCAGCGCTTCAAGTTGCGGATCGAGGTGGACCAAGAGCAGTGTACGGCCAACGTGGCAGACCTGACACCCATCTTCACGAATGCCATCTGCGTCCTTTCCAAGCGCAAACACCACCACCACAGCAGTTCGAGCGACGCAGGTCGCGGTAAGGAGCCGCCGCCGAAGCTTTTGAAGCGAGGTGGGTTCTGGGAATCCTGGGCACGTCACCAAATGCCTCTTCTCACGCCGCAAGTTGCTCTTGCAGACTTGACAAAGCTCGAGGAGCGGTTGGGGGACAAGATGGACCGCATGCTCGTGGAAGTCGCCCGCCTGCAGCGCCATGTTGCCAAGCAGAATGAGCTTATCTCGAAGCACCTGGTGGCGGTTCCGGTCGGCCTCAGCTCCGCGCCAGACTCTGGCGTTCTTGACTGGTTCCTGAAACCAGGCGGCACGGATGAGTGTGTGCCACTGCCACCATCTGGAGGCTCATTCTTGAACTCGTCGGGGCCGTTTTTCGAAGGATCAAGCGACTCGCACGATAGTTCGGGCGACTTTGCCGGGTCGTCACCAGCTCACTCAAGTGGCGGCGCAGAGGCCTCACGCATGGCACTGCCATTCCCGCAAATATGAAGGCCGACGAGAATTCAAGCCAATTTTGCTGATCGCGAAAGACAGACGGATCTCGCGATGTTGTTAGTGCCGTTAGTTGAGTGAGCCACCATCCGCGATAAGCGCGCAATCGAAGTAAGGACGCTTGTGCTGTTTCGAGATTGCTGCGGTATTGTTATAATGAAAATCAGTAGGAGGCTGTCCACTACCTTCCAAGTGCGAGACTACTTTGCCTCAGGCTTGAGGTCTCCCGTCTCTAGGAAGTAGCGGAAGTCGCCCATGACCTGCACGAGGTTGCCGGCCGTCTGGATCTGGCGGTGCAAGTCCACGTTCTTCGGCGTCTTCTCCATCAGATTGAGCAGTTTTTCCTTCCGCCGGAGCTGCCAATACGTCAGCGAGGCATTTAGTCACATCCTTCACGATCCAGTCAGCTCACTACGCACTATCTCTTTGTACAGCTCGTCGCAGACCGAGTTGAACTGTTCGAGCTTCTTGACGACCTGGTCCTCCGCCTCGCCCTGCTCCGAGCCCTCACTGTTTTGCCCCAGTCGTCAGCACCTATACGGGCAGCGACCAACCAGGCCACACAAAGACGCACGGGAACTGCTCCTCCGTCTGCACGAGCACGAGGCACTCGGCCACCAGTTCCTGCACGCACACGATCCGCGCCGCATCGGTCAGTCGCTCGCCTTCTAGCACATCCCTCGCGCTCAGCGCCACCCACGCGCCGCCACTCACGTCGAACTTTCCGCAGACATCCTCGACGCGCAGCTTAAAGGGCTTGTTCGGGTCCTTAGCCGTCTCGCTCGTCAGCATCACGTTCGCCATGTTGCCTCGCTGTCGCTTTTTCCCAAGTGAACGGCCATTGCGGCTCTCGCGGCTCGAAACGTTCTTCTACTGGTCGAAATGTAAAGAAGTAACGGCATTCGATTCGCTAAAATAGAGATATGCATTCTGTTTCAACCAATCGAGAGCTATCGCGGGCCGCAGGAGGCAAGCCCCCCATTCCCCCAAGCGCAGCGCAGCAAGCGAGGAAGCGCGCGATCTCGCCCCAGGCCCACGACACGCACGCAGACCCGCGCTCGGTAGCGCGCGCAGGCAGCAGCCAAGATGGCGGGGCAGCGGAAGCTCATGAGCGAGATCGACCGCACGCTCAAGAAGGTCAGCGAGGGCGTGGAGGTGTTCAACGAGATCTGGGACAAGGTGTACGCGGCCACCAACCAGGCGCAGAAGGAGAAGCACGAGGCAGACCTCAAGAAGGAGATCAAGAAGCTGCAGCGCTTCCGCGACCAGATCAAGACCTGGATCAGCAACAGCGACGTCAAGGACAAGAAGCCGCTCGTCGACACACGCAAGCTCATTGAGCAGAAGATGGAGGAGTTTCAAAGTATGCGAGAAGGAGACCAAGACCAAGGCGTACTCGAAAGAAGGCCTGGCGCAAACCGAGCGGCTGGACCCGGCCGAGGCGGCGCGCCAAAAGTCCCACGGGTGGATACAGGACTGCCTCTCGCAGTTCAATGAGCAGATCGAGGCGGTCGAGTGCGACCTGGAGCGCCTGCAGTCGGCCAAGGGCCGTAACCGGAACAAGTCCGAGATGGAACGGCTGGAGCTGACGCTTGCCAAGCACAAGTGGCACGTGCTCAAGCTTGAGCAGATCAACCGCTTGCTGGACAACGACGCGCTCGAGCCATCGCAGGTGGATGAGCTCAAGGAGGACGTCGAGTATTACCTCGAAGCGAACCAGGTCAGTTATTTTATTTTTCATGGCGTGTGCAATACTGTGCAGTGGCTGAAATGGGGGCAATGGTGCAGGAGCCTGACTTCATGGAGACGTACGGCGACGACGATATCTATGAGACGCTGGATCTGGACTCGCTTGGTGCAGGCCGTGCAGGTGGCGCTTCCCACCGAGCAGGATATTGGTCTTGATGACGTTGCCAGTGCCCCGGAGACCCCCAGCAACAGCGTCGGCAACCGTGAACCGAGCAAGCGCTAAGACGCCGAAAAAGGGATCTTCCTCTTCGAGCACGATCGTTGGGATTGGTCGTGCAGGCGCTGTCAAGCCGATTGACCTCAAATCGACGCCGAGCCGCTCATCGTCGAATGCAAGCGCTTCGGCAAAGAGCGACAGCTCGCCGCTGAATGGGAAGCCGGATGACAAGGCGAGCAGTAAGACGGCTGCGGCTCGTGGCACCCCACAGCGCGCCAAAAACGGCGTGCCACCACCCATCCCGACGCCGAACGGATCCGACAAGGCGTCGAAGCCTGCAGCTCCATCGCCCTCTCCAGCCCAACAGCAGCAAGAGAGTACACCTGGACGCAAGGTCTCACCCCCGACGCCGCAAAAGACCCCGTCGCCGAGTGCTACCGCTCCTGGAAAGGACACTGGCAGTGCATCTTCTTCTACGGCATCACCTACGCCTGTGGCACCCGCGGCAACGTACGCACCCTCGCCACGTAGCGCCACTCCAGGCTTGCCGCCCCAGCCACCTTCTAGTGCCTCAACGAGCTCGAGTAGTGTACCAGGTATCGCGGCTCCGCCAACACCGACAGGTAGCGGCCCAACTAGCAGTTTGACACCTACGCCACCAAGTGGTGCGGCATCATTTACTCCTCCCCCCACAGAGCAGCAGGCGCCACTGACCGAAGAGCAGCGGCAGATTCTTCGTATGATCGACGAGAGCTTCCACTTTATCCCCGAGACCCGCGACTCAGACAAGACGAATCGATACACGCCGCGAAATGTGTACCCGACTCCCGCAAGCTTCCCGTCCTACTCCGGCACCACTGTTTGAGAAGGCGGCGGTGTTTGAGAAGTTGGACGTGGACACGCTGTTTTTCATCTTTTACTACCAGCAGGGCTCATACCAGCAGTACCTCGCAGCGCGCGAGCTGAAACGGAGAACGTGGGGCTACCACAAAAAGTACAAGACATGGTTCAAGCGGCACGAGGAGCCGCAGGTCACGGGCGAGGACTACGAGCAGGGCACGTTCGTGTACTTTGACTACGAGACGGGCTGGTGCCAGCGCATCAAGACGGAGTTCACATTCGAGTACAGTTATCTCGAGGATGAGCTGCAGTAGGTCCCTCTGGGTCAGTTAGTCGCCGCGAACAGGAACACAGTCGTTTGGCGTGGACAGGAGGATGGTTGCATTGCTGTTGCGTGGGCTGTTGGTGTTGTGAATACAATAAGGGAAAGAATAGTGCCCCTGGGTCATAATTGCTGGAAGCCTGTCAATGCGGGATGTCAGTCAAGATTTCCCAGTCTTCCCGCCATGTCGTCGCCGCCGCTCGCCATCTCGCTCGAGAGCATCCGCGCGGCCGCCGAGCGCATCGAGGGGCTGGCGCACCGCACGCCCGTGCTCTCGTGCCGTGCGCTGGACGCGATGGCTGCGCAGACGCAGCAGCAGCCGTCGCTGCGGCTTTTCTTCAAGGTGCGCGGCGTGTTGCGCTGTCCGAGAGCGTTTTGTGCGCGGACTGACTTGCGAGCAGTGCGAGAACCTGCAGAAGGTGGGCGCGTTCAAGTACCGTGGGGCGCTCAACGCCGTCAAGAAGCACCTCGAGAGCTCGGCGGACGGGCGACCGGCCCACGTTCGTGACGCACTCGAGCGGCAATCCACGGCCAGGCGCTGGCGCTCGCGGCGCGTGACGCCGGCTGCAGCGCCGTCATCGTCATGGTAGGAGTCTTTCCACTGGTCTTGTGAGTGCCTGTTGGGAGTGACGAGCTGACGCGCTCTCCAGCCAACGAACGCGCCAGAGGCGAAGCAGCGCGCGGTCGAGGGCTATGGCGCAACCATCGAGCGCACGGAGCCGACGGTGGAGGCTCGCGAGCGCGCAGCGCAGCAGGTGATTGACGCCGCCGGGGGAGAAGCTAAGGCGCGTTTCGTGCACCCATCGAACGACCCGGACGTCATGAGCGGCCAGGGAACGGTGGCGCTTGAGCTGCTGGAGCAGGCGGGACAGCCGCTGGACGCGGTTCTGGTGCCCATTGGCGGCGGCGGGCTGTGCTCTGGAGTGGCGATGGCTGTCAAGGTTGGTGCTGATCGGAAGCGCCTCAAAAAAATTGATCAAGGTGGATTCACAACATTGTTATGTGAGGACAGAGCATCAACCCGAACATCAAGGTGTACGCAGTGGAGCCCGAGGGTGCTGCAGATTCGTACCGGTCGTTCACGCGCGGAGAGATGGGCGGACACGAAGGCGCCGTGAACACGATAGCCGACGGTCTCCGCACAACGCTCGGTATGTTTGTCGTTACTCATGGATATCGAGACTTCGAAAATGGATATGCTAATCGAGAAGGTCGTTCAGGCGACAATAACTGGCCAGTCATCAAGTCGTGTGTCGACGGGATTATCCTCGTTTCCGACGACGAGATTGTTGCGGCCATGCGTCACATCTGGGAGCGCATGAAGCTCGTACGTGACCGGAAGCTGTTTGTGTTCTTACCATAGGAGATGTTAAGGAGCTGATGGTGCTGTGGGTGCAGGTCGTGGAGCCCAGTGGCGCAGTGGCGACTGCCGGTGTGCTCTTCCACAAACTCCCGAGCGAAGTTCGCAACGTGGGCATCGTTTTTTCTGGTGGCAATGTTGACCTCGACCGGCTACCGTGGGCCACGCGTGGATAATGGACACGTCGAGTAACCTGTAGAGCCACGGAATCGACTCAAGTCAATTCACGGTAGAACGCCATCATCGCCCATCGATTCATGTTACCCTATGCCGCCAATGACCTGCTTACTTGAAAAAGTAGTTCATGACGAAGTAAAAAGCCAATAAAGTAGACGAAACCAGGGATGGCGAATGCCGGTGGCTTCTGGACCTGCGGCTCGGGGTTCAGCAGGTTTTGCACGTCGGGATCGGGGCCAGCCTGAGGCACACCAGTGGCGGCAGCAGGAGCAGCAACACCCTGCTGCGGAACGCTTGGGTGCTTCTCCATCTTGAGACGCTTCCGGGCTGCAGGTGGCAACGCATCTGGCTTGACTGTCTTGGCAGTTTCCGGCCGACGTCTTGACGAAGAGGCGACTTCACCCTGAAGCTGCCGCATGCCTAGCAGAATTGCCTATTCGCGAGCAGCATGTCAGCAAACATATCAACATTCGCCCGCCCTGACGCACACTGCCTCCGCACCTGGTTGCTCTTGAGCAGTTCAATGCCAAGGGCAAAGTTCTCGTGCGCGAGGTTGTGGTGGAAGTACCCACCGATGGCGCGACAGCCATTGATGAAGGGCGGGAAAGCCGAGCGCAGGATGCGCGTGAACTCGAAGACCGTCATGAGCGGGAAGAAGCGCGAAGGCAGCGTCGCGCCACCGAAGATGAGGTTGATCTCGGTCACGAAGAAGAGCACGCCGCCGGCGAGCGACCATGCGCGCGCCTCCCGCGCCGAGTCGCTGAGCGTGAGCACGAAGGTGATGACGGCCCAGACGGCGTAGAATGAGAGCGTGCCGATCAGTGCCTCGGTTTGCACGACCGCGAGCTCCTTGTCCACCGAGCGCTCTCCGAAGAGGTCGTAGATGACGCGCTTGTTGGCGTCGCCCTAGCACGTCGAAGGCCAGGCGCAGGCGGTTGAAGTCCTCGACGGCTGTCGGCGACGGGTTCTTGTCGGGGTGCAAGTCCACGGAGCGCGTGCGGAAGGCGCGCTTGACGTCGCTGAAGCTGGCGTCGCGGCCCACGCCCACCACGTGGTAAAAGTTGCTCTCCTGCTCGTAGAAGTCCATGCCCTGGCAGCAAGCAAGTCGAGCGTCAGTTTCTGGCAGTTGGTCAAGGCACCGAATCGCTCGCAACAGCGCCGTACGATGGTGACGGCCGCGACCAGCGCGAGGAACGAGACGGCGTAGACGAAGCCGCGGCGCCGAGAGAAGCGCCCGGGCCGCATGATCCACGAGAGCGCGGGCGAGATGACGCCCACCTGCACCAGCAGCGGCGACAGCGAGTCGCCCGCCATGCTGCTCGATGCAATTGTGCCGTGCGGCCACGTCGACGCGCGACACTGAAAAGAGTCATGTGAGGGATTATCTTGGATACAGTATGCAGAGTAGGAGACGGGCTGATCTATACGTCGCTTGACTACCAGAAAGTCATTTGATGTGCCACGAACGGCTCAGCATGGAGAAGGCGACGACGGCACCGATCGCCCGCACATTTCATGCCCTGGCACGGCGAGTGCACGCTTGCGAACGCGCTCCAAGGCAACGCTACATCAACCGAGCATCCAATCATGAATGGATGGCGTGTGGGATGTTCATATTGTTCGGAGAGCTCCAACAATACCGACCGATCGAATCCAAGACGGATGCTCTCAACGACACGGGTGAGGTGTAGGCATCTAACTTGAATTGTACCGGTGCTGTGTTTGCCTTGGATGTCACCTACATTGGTAGCACTCTACAAAGTGAGCGGACGTCATGTGATCTTGCCAATCGGAATGGGACCACAATGGTCCCCACGTGCTATACAGGACCGCTGGGAGAAGCCGTGGTGCTCACCTCACGTGAGCTACAATCCTGTCAGAAAGGAGGATCTTCCTTGAGCTTCAACCGTCGCCCGGCTGACGCGCAAGGTTCACTGTTGTGCTGCGCTGCATCAGGCTGTGCTGCAGCAACCCACCGCACTCGATGGATCTTGGCACCACGCACCTGGTGGCCATCTCGCGATATCTGAAAAAAATAAAAGCATCCTCAACGTCACCATTGCGACTCGACCAACGAGCCCGAAGTGCGCCTTTCAGCTATGGAGGCGTCGCCGCCGCCAAACGTCGGGTTCCGATGGTGGAGCGTGGGGTGGGTGGTCAAACGGTCTGACACTGGTGTCTCACAAATGCGGTTCGTCGTCCTTTTTCTTTCCCGCAATGACGTCGCGGGGTGCTGGGCATACAATTTCCAAGATGTTCGTTCGTCTAATCAGTGACGTCGGCGCGTAATTCAGCCGCCCGCCATGACGAGGTTCACTTGGCGACTGTATAGGGCGAGGGGATGCGCCATCGCCTGGACCTGGTTGAGGCCGCCAAGCGTTTGCGCGGTCCCGGCAGCTCCTGGCCGCCTCACTTTCCAATTGGCGGGGCGAGTCGCATCTCCGGCTGCGCAAACACCTTCAGAAACGAGCGAGGTGCGCTGGTTGTGGCTGGCTGACGCTGACTGGTCTGGACACATTCACTGACGTGGCGCCTGATCCCAACTGCAGCTTTGGGACCGCCATGGACTCGACCGCCGCCCCCGCATCTGCGCTGCGCTCGCACAAGACGCGCCAGCTGCTGGCCGCCGTGCCGGCCTCGGCCGCTCGCCACCAGACCTCCAGCGTCCTGCAGTCCATGTGGATCGGCGCGACCGCCGGCATGGGCGGCATCATCGCCGTGTACCCCGTGGACGTCATCAAGACGCGCATGCAGCACTCGCACGGCGCCAACACGAGCGCATTCCAGCTGCTGACGACCATCTTCAAGCGCGAGGGCGTGCTGTCCTTCTACAAGGGGCTCGGCCCGCAGCTCTGCGGGCACCATCCCCGACAAGGCCGTGTCGCTCGCCACGCGCGAGTTCGTCAAGTCCTTCTTCGATGAGCCCAACGCGTTCGTGGCCTCGCTCACGTCGGCCGCCGTCTCGGGCGTCGCCCAGTCGGTCGTTATGAACCCCGTCGAGATCGTCAAGGTGCGCATGCAGATCGACAGCTCGCTCACCATGTCGGGCGTCGTGCGTGAGGTCGGGCTGCGAGGCATGTACCGCGGCTACTCGGCCTGCCTCGCAAGAGACGTCTTCTTCGCGGCCACCTACTTCACGCTGTATGACACAGGCCAAGCGCAAGCTCAACATCGAGGACGGCACCTCGCTCGGCTGGTCC
This sequence comes from Phytopythium helicoides, assembly GCA_024867545.1. NCBI lineage: Eukaryota > Oomycota > Peronosporomycetes > Pythiales > Pythiaceae > Phytopythium > Phytopythium helicoides. The sequence goes on from JANFNE010000005.1 coordinate 1,350,711, forward strand.
ATGGTGGCCTGCCTCGACCGCCGGCATCCCCGCCGCCTTCTTCTCAACGCCGCTCGACGTCTTCAAGACGCGCATGCAGTCTCGGAACGCAACGACTCACACGCTGCTCGACACATACCGCCTCGTCGCCAAGGAGGGCGGGCTGTTTGCCGGCTGGGGGCCCACGTGTCGGCCGCATCGCGCCGCAGTTCGGCATCGTGCTCGTCTCGTTCGACTGGCTCAATCACCGCTTCAACCCGCACAACTGATGCGCACAACTGGTCTCGTTTAACGACGCCGCTGCTTCCACGTACGCAAACCTGTAATCTAACGGACGCGCGGCGGCCGAGCCCCAGCGTCGATCCTCGACTCGGTCGAGCTACCGGCCCCGACCCTCTACTCCGCGCTGTCCTCGTGTTCTCCCGCGCCATGTGCTCGAGCGAAAGAGTCAACAGCTAAAACTAATGAACGCTATACGTTGAGCGCGGGTTGAGCCTTCATATCATCGAGTGCGATTCCTCTTGCGTTGTCTGTCTGCCTAGCATCTACCCGTCGCACTCTGCAGCTGTAATGGATACGTGAAAATGATCGATCGATTCCTGCCACCACGCATGGGACTAGTCTAAGCGTGGAGATGCCTTACTCCGGTGAAAGGGACTTCGGTGAGTCTAAGCCTTTACCAGCAGCCACGCGAGCTCGGGCGCCTTCGTGGCAGCCGCAAACTCCTTCGCATCCAGGAACACGTGCTCGCCCTGCTTGAGATTCGCACTCGGGCCAGCCGCCATCTTGATGGTGACCGAGCCGCTCGCGGTCAGCGACTTCTTGACGTCTGCGTACTCCATCGACGACACGAACGCCTTCACGTCTGCAACCTCCACAGAGGACGCCTTGGCAAGCACAGCGTCATCGGCAAAGAACACGGCCGGGCGGGTTACAACCACGGTAATGTTCGAGTCAGCGAACTGAGCCTCCTCCTTCAGGATCGCTACACTGTGCGCAGGCATCAGCTCGAGCGGCGCCGGCGTCGTGCCTAGCGCACCAGCGACCATGGGCAGGAACGCGCGGAGGGCCGTCGTGATGTTACCGTCCTTGGTAGCCTCACTGAAGTACACCTGGATCTTGTCTTGCAGCACCAGACCAGCCTTCTTGCGCATCTTTTGCACACGCGTGATGAACTCGCGCGCACAGCCCTGCAGCTTGAGCTGCTCGTCCTCGCGCGTGTCGATCACGACCATGAGGTCGCCCTCTGGCGACACATCAGCCTCGTAGATCTTCTTGTCGCCCTTGAACTCACGCTTAACAAGAACATCGTCGCCCTCAAGAACGTGACCGTCAATCGTCACGCTCTTCGCCACCAGGAAGGCATGGACGTCGTCGTGCGACAGTTGCTCGACTTGCTTGCGCACACCACTGAGCGCCTTGCCGAGGCGGCGGCCCAGGTTCTTACTGTTCGCCTCTGCCTTGAGTACACACCACTGCTTCTCATCGGTGGTGAACTCGAGGTCACGCATGTTCAGCTCCTCGTAAATGTATGTCTTGAGCGACTCCAGACCAGCGATAGTCTTTGCGTTGCTTGACACTACCACGACCTTCTTGACGGGGTTCTTGAGCGAGATCGTGCGGCGCTCACGGACAACGCGGCCCATCTCAATAACGCTCTGGAGGTTCTTCATCTGGACCTCAACATCTTCGTTCACCAGACTGGCGTCGTAGTCCGGCACCATGAGGAAATGCACACTCTTAGAGACGCCATCGTCATCCGCGGCAAGGCCCTCAACCTTGTTGACCACGTTCGGGTGGAAGCCGCGCAGGAACTGGTACATGTACTCGGCGAAGAACGGCGTGAACGGGGCCATCAACTTCGAAAGCGAATAGAGCACCTCGTAGAGCGATGAAAGCGCAATAAACGCCTCGTCATTGCCTGCACTGCCCTTGAGACGCGGGCGGTTCAGGCGGACGTACCACTTTGTCAGCTGGTCAATGAAGTTGATGAGGCGGGGCGTCACCGTGTACAAACGGTAGGCCGCCATCTCCTCGCGCACAAACTTGATCATGTTGTGCAGCGCCGCGATGATCCACGAGTCCATCACATTGGTCGAGCTCACAGCCGCCTCCTTGCTTGGCACGAACATCTTGCCCGTGCTCTCCTCAAGACGAGCAGCGTTCTGCGCGAAGAAGCGAGCCGAGTTGTACCACGGCAGGAACAGGTCACGGATCATTCCCATGACACCAGTTTGCTGAAACTTGACCGGCTCGGCACGAACACCAGGCGAGCTGATGAGGTAAAGACGCAGAGCATCCGCACCGTACTTCTCAAAGATCTCCGAGGGATCCGTGAAGTTCTTCAGACTCTTGCTCATCTTGCGGCCATCCTCAGCCAGCACAAGACCGTTGACCACCACGTTCTGGAACGCGGGCTTGTCGAAAAGCGCCGTCGAAAGGACCATGAGCGTGTAGAACCAACCGCGCGTCTGGTCAAGGCCCTCGGCGATGAAGTCGGCCGGAAAGCTCGCCTCGAACTTCTCCTTGTTCTTGAACGGGTAGTGCTGCTGGGCGTACGGCATGGAACCACTCTCGAACCAGCAGTCAAAAACCTCAGGGACGCGGCGGAGAACGCCCTTGCCCTGCTTCGATGGGATCGTGATGTGGTCAATGAACTCACGGTGGAGGTCCGTGGCCTTCTCCCCCGACAGCTCCTCGAGCTCAGCGATCGAGCCCACGCACACGACCTCTTCGTAGTCGTCGCTCACCCACAGCGGAAGCGGCGTACCCCAGAAGCGGCCACGCGAAATGTTCCAGTCCTTGCCGTCCACCAGCCAGTTGTGGAAACGCTTCTCCTGAACAAACGACGGCACCCAGTACGTGCGCTTGTTGTTCTCGACAATGCGGTCGCGAATCGCCTCGACGTTCACGAACCACCCGGGAATCGCGCGGTAGATGAGCGGGGTGCCCGAGCGGTAGCAGAACGGGTAGCTATGCACAATCGTGTTCTTGGATACGAGGCGACCACGCTCCTTTAGCTCCTTGCAGATAACATCATCGGCCGTCTTGACATGCATGCCCTTGAGGTGCGGCACGGCGTCGGTGAAGTTGCCGTTGTCATCCAGCGGGTCCGGGAGCGTGAACTTGTCCACAACACCGAACTTGACGCAGACGCGGTGGTCATCCTCACCGAACGTGGGCGCCTGGTGGACGATGCCGGTACCGCCAGTGTCGGAAACGTAGTTGTCCGACAGCACCTGGAAGGCATTGGGCCAGTCCTTGAAGCAGTCAAAGAGCGGCTGGTACTTCTTACCGACGAGGTCGGCGCCCTTCATCTTCTCGAGCACCTCGAACTCGCCGCCCTTGTAGCCCTTCTTCTCCATCTTGGGGTAGACCTGGCACAGACGGGCCTCGGCAAGGATGTACACACGCTCGGACTTGAGGTCCTTGATCTTGACGTAGTCGAAGGACTCGTTGACGCAGAGCGCGAGGTTGGACGGCAGCGTCCACGGAGTGGTCGTCCACGCGAGCAGCGCGACGTCCGGCTCGTCTACGAGCGGAAAGTTGACGACAACCGAGGGGTCGGACGTGTCGCGGTAGTCGCTGTTGGCCTCGAAGTTGGAGAGCGACGTGGTGCAGGCCGTCGAGTAGGGCAGCACCTTGTAGCCGCGGTAGACGAGCTCCTTGTCGAAGATGGTCTGGAAGACCTTCCACACGGACTCCATGTACCACGGCTCCATGGTCTTGTAGTCGTTCTCGCAGTCGATCCAGCGGCCAATGCGCTTGACGATGGTCTCCCACTCCTTGGTGTAGCGCTGCACGATGCCGCGGCACTCGGCGTTGTACTTGTCGATGCCCATGGCGAGCACCTCCTCCTTGGTCTTGATCTGCAGCTTCTTGTTGATCTCGTTCTCAACCGGCAGGCCGTGGCAGTCCCATCCAAAGCGGCGCTCCACGTAGTGGCCCGTCTGGTGCGCGAAGCGCGTGACCGTGTCCTTGATGGTGCCGGCCAGGATGTGGCCGTGGTGCGGCAGCCCCGTGGCGAACGGCGGGCCGTCGTAGAAGGTGAAGGGCTTGCGCTCGCGCGACAGCTCCAGCGACTTGCGGAACGCGTCCAGCTCCTCCCACAGCTGCAGCGTCTTGAGCTCCTCGTCCGGGAACGAGATGCGCTCCGGCAGTGAGCGCGGCGCGGGCGCGGCGGCCATGATCTTCTCTCGGGCGGCCGGCGAATCGGGGTGTGGCCCGGCCAGTCAAACCCGACCGGGGAGGGGGGGTCGCGCAAAAAAATATCAAAGTCTTGTGGGCCACAAGAGCTTTTTCGTGGAGAGCTCTATTGGGGTTGAACCAATTCGATCTCAAAGCTCGGAATGTTGATGGAGGCGCTTGCTGTGCAACTCGCTGAAAGCCACTCATGGTCCATCCGGCTTCTCAGACGATGGGTGATCTTCATGATCGAGAGTATTGCCAGAGGCTGTCCTGAGTTGCCATGACCACAGAATTGGGCGTTGTTACCGGCAGCTCCTACGTAGGCGGGGTTCCCGACACTTTTGGTATATTGAGGTCAAGCCAGGAACGTAGCGTGACGTGGCCGTAACGAACGACACGAAAGAAAGGATTAATGAGCACAGGAAGTGGTATCTGGAGCGTCGGCAGCGATGTGCTCTTGGAGAGTTGGGGTAAGCGTGTCTGGAGCCTGTCCGGAGGAAACATAACGTTTTCCGGTGCCGCAAGCTTAGTGTCCATGTTTAGTAGTGGCGAATCAATCAGCGGTGACGTGAGTGTGGCGGGCTGTGCAGGCTCGACCACGAGTAGCGGTGTGCTCGTGTCGAACTTGGCCAACAGGAGCTCTGACTTTGTGATGTCATCAAGTGGGTTTGCGAGTAGAATCTTTGAGCGGTACATTCGTGTCGGTGAGACGGTGGTCACGTGGCTGCTTCGGGCTGACAGGCTGTGCCGAAGAAGTATTGGTCACCGGCTGTGTGAGCTCTATTTGAGAGACCGGAAACATCGCGTACAATGACCAACTGCGCGTACCTCGCGGGTGATTCTTCATATGGTAGCTCGTCAGCTCGACGCCGATGGCTAAGGGTGCCAGCTTGGGCGCGTGTGGGTCGGGTCTGTGGCAAGGAGCGTTGGCCACGAGCCAGGCGGTCTTTCGCGGTGTCTGACGGCTCAACTTCCTTCGAGGTAAGGTGATTGTAGCGAGCGCTGCAGGCACTTGGACTGACCGAACAGCTCGTCGTGCTTGAAGCATCATTTCCAGCCAATCAGAACGTCCGTGTCTCCCTTTTCGGCCAATCGTGCGTCGTGTCCACTTGCTTCGTCCCTGCAATGGTGATGGCGCGAGCGATGGGGAACGCGCGCCGCGCCTCTGCGATGGATGGCTCGCCGGATTGCGCTTGATTGAAGGTGGAACGGCGCGCGGATCCGATCGCGCGGGCACCGGCCATTCGCTCTTTCACCCGCGGAGCCGATACTGTAGCGCCGACCGACGGAGTCAGACCAGCATGGGACTCGGCGCCGCGACCAGGAAGCTGCTCCACCGACTGCGCCACGGAGACGACAAGCACCTCGAGGTACAGCAGCTGCAGCCCGTGGCGCTCGCGGGCGCCAGCAAGCGCGCGCACGCACACTCCGAGCTATGCAACTCGTTCGCCGTCACCATCTCGCGCGAGGAGCTCGAGCTGTCGCAGCGGGGCAAGGCCGTCAGCGACCCCGCGCAGTGGCGCCAGTGCGCCATGTGCACGCGCGCCTTCGCGGCCTGGCGGCAGCCAGTTTCGGGGACTTTTGCTCGGTCGACTGCAAGTCCGCCTCCATGTATCGCGCCACGTACCGCTACGACTGAGGGGAGCGCGTGAGAGCGTCAAGGTGGATGTTAAGTTAAGCCGTGGAGCTCCGCTCCGGGCATGCGACGAGCAGCAGGCGAGGCCAGTCTGCTGCGTGTGAAAGCAAGACAATACATTTCTATGAGCAGCCACTCACCGCTCGCCTTCGCTTACTGCTCATTGGCGCCATCCTGCTGCTGGTGTTCGTCCTGGCGTTCGTTGCCATCACCATCCGTCCTGATCCTCATCGCTATCGCTGCCATGATTGCCTTCCTCTCCGTCCTCGCTGGACGACTCGTCCTACCTCGTCCTCCGACCCATCCGAGTCCCCGTCGGTCCCGCCCTCGCTGTCCTCTTCGTTGTTGTCAGAGCCGTCATCGGTATTTTCCTGCCCTCTCAGCTCGTCCTCTGAGAAAATCGGAGTGCGGCACGTCGGACACTCGATGCTCCTGCTCCATCACGACAGCAGAGTGGTGAGCTACGTTGCAAGTATCACACAAATGCCGGCAACCATCCCAACGCACAGCTGCCGGACGTATTCGCGAAAGCAGCTCGAGTGCATGACGTGGCCGCATGGCAGCACGTTGACCGACTCGAGCGACGCGAACGTCACATCCAGGCATATGGGGCACTCGCGGTGCATGGAGCCCTCGAGGCACTTGTGCTTGTTCTCGAGTGAGTGCGGGTAGCACCCGCAGCACTTCTGGCAGTGGTAGTAGTTCTCGCGCCCGCCGACCCTGCGTGCGCCACCGTGTCAGCCCGGCAGCTCTCCATCGGCGCCACGAGCGCAGGCGGCGAGCGCACCTGCAGATGCCGCAGTCGTCGCAGTGGAAGAACTTCTTGTCGATGCCGCCGTCGTCGAACAGGTTGCAGACGGCGCAGAAGTACTCGCCCATGCGCCGGCCGCAGCTCGAGCAGTCGCGCGCGCACTGCGGTCACATCATGGCACCAGCACCGCCGTTAGCACGGGCGAAGCCCCAGTCAGCGCGGCCCCTCGCCACGCACGGGCTGCTCGGCGCGGCAGGAGAGGCAGCGCATGACGCGGATGGCGTGGCGGTCGATCTCGTGGTCCTCGAAGCGCTCGTTGTGGCACAGCCGGCAGCCCACCCACTGGCCGCAGCACTCGGCGCGCACCTCGCAGTGCCGCGCGTAGTGCGCGCACGCAGGCGGCGCCGACCGCCGTCGCCGTCGCCGTCGCGCCGTCCATCCTGGTCGAAGTGGAGGAAGCGCGCGTGGGTCCGCGTTTTACGGTACAGCGTACCGTTCGCAGCGCGCTTCAACGTGCCTCCTATTTTCGACTGGAAGGCGCGGCCGACTCATGAGCGCGCCGGTGCTGCGCTGGCTCAACGACGAGCTCAAGCTGCGCCGCCGAGTGGTCTCCATCGAGCGCGACTTGAGCAATGGCTACTTGTTCGCCGAGATTCTGAGCCAAAAGGGCTTGGAGCAGAGTCTCGACGAGTACCGAGACGCACCGACGATTGAAGCGAAAGTGCACAACATGGAGCTGCTGGGAGCGACACTCGAGTCGCTAGGGCTGCCGTTCCCCGTCATAACCAGACGCGCCATTATGATGGAGGACAGGTCGGCTGTGCTACAATTCGTCCTTGCTCCTCAAAGATTTTCGTCGACGGCGGCACAAGCAAGAGCCAAACCAGCTCTCCGCGAAGCTAGCGCTATAACGACCCCCACTCGCCAAGGCAGCCATGATGAATGCGTCTACAGCATCGGAATTGCCCCCACGAGACGTGGAGGAGCGCTTTGTAAAGACGACTGCACAGCGATTGCAGCCAACAGAGGTGGCCTTCCGCAAAGACGTAAACATGGCGGTACATTTACGAAAGTTCGAGCAAGCGCAGTGGGAGACGGAAAACGAATTGCAAGACGTATGTATAACTTATTTTGTTGTGCTTGGCCGACGATGCTAACAAATTAGATTTGGTTCAGTTTCGTGATCGTTCGAAAGCAGAGAAAGCCGATTTGGAAGCGGCTGGTATTGCCTCTGTGAGGAGACATTTGCAAGACAAGCGGAGGTTCATGAAGGAATGGGACCGAGAGCACATGCTCAAGTGGAAAGACACGCAGGTGCGAAGGCCTTACGATGTCACATCAAAGCCTGCGATACTGACAGCAAAAAATCTTTGATGCACTCTTAGCGTCGTGACCTCCAGCTGGAACGAGACGATTTGCGGCTAGAACTGACCATAGAAAAGCGAAAAGAATTATTTCGTGAGAGAGCGCTTGTTGCAAGCTGTCACGATGCTGTGCGCGGCGTAGTGGAGTTTGAGAGGAATATGACCCGGCTTGGACTTGGACTTGGAGGCGCAGACCAAGCCGAGTTGCAGGCAATCCCTGTCGATGATGAAGGAGCAGTTGCCCATTTTTATAGCCTCGAGCGGCGAATCGAAGAGCTGGATTTTCGACCGTCGAGCAACATCAAAATGATGAAAGAGATCAAGCGGCGGAGAAAAGCCCAGTTGGCGGCTGAGAAGGACAGGCGTGTCCGAAAGCAGCGAGCGGCGGCTGAGCTGAAGGTTTGTTCCGGATCGTCTAGGGTCGATGTATTTGTCTAATGTGGCTACGGTGGGTCTAGGAGTCTGAGTCTGGTCATTTCGGGCCCCCAGATGACCAAGACATCAGTGCCGCTGAATCACAAGTCAAGGGGGAGTCTGAACTTGCACCAAAGTTGCAAAAAAATATATGCCCTGAATACCTGACGGAAACGTACCTGCAAGGCAAGTTGGAGGAGTTAGAGCTAAACTACGCCCAGCTTCGAGAGTCTGGACAGCAACGACGAGACGCAGATGAGGAAATCTTGCAGCGCGTTCGAAGTAATTATGCAACGAAGAACGCTCAAACCAGCCTACGAATCTGTGAAGATGTTACCAGCCGTCTCATCTCCCTAGCTTACAGTGTAGCATCAACAAGGTTCGTTAACGATTGATCGATCAATCGTCCTTCGTGTCTAGACTAACATCGCTATTTGTACATTAGCTGCACTGGTGACGCAGATCGAATGCGTGAGTTGAAGCACAGCTTATTTCTCCACAAAGAAGACGAGCCCTCTACCACTGCACAAAGCGACACAATAGAACTCCAGACAGAATTAGCAACAATGGTATCCAATTTCTTGAATGTTGCGGGTTCATGGTCGCGTGTACCTCAGGAATCTTCGGTCAAAACGTTTGATGTATCGACGGAGCTTCAGCGATTGGTGTATGAGTTTGATCACACAACGCTCTCCACCTCGTGGGAATCGAATCCGCAACAGCCGCTGATAGCTATGTACACTGAAGATGAGAACGGAATTGAGATTGCTCGCAGAGTTGCAGATGAACACGGATTACGTCTGATCGAAGTCGAGCAAATAATTGAAGAATGTGTGAAATTTGCATATGACCCGCAGAAGCAAGCGGACGCTGCAGCACTGATGCCAGAGCGAGAGGTATAGACATGCTGCCCTAGACTTGCGAAGAGCGATCCATACACTGACTTTTTTTTTTTTTTTTTTTTTTTTGAGCAGCGAATTTTTGGTGCACTAGGCTACAAGCTTGCGCCATTGAGACAGAAGGGTTCACCACTACCAGACGCGCTCGTTGTCGATAGTGTTGCCGCAGCCATTGGGGTCGAGGTTACCTCGTTAGGCACTGAAAATTTGACGAAGCCAAAGGGGTGCGCACTTCTCAACTTTCCTCGGTACTCTTTTCACCATAATCTAGCTAGCCACCGAAGTCAAACACTAACTTCTAGGTGGTAATTATGCTTGCATATTTGTACAGGTCTGTTGACGAAGCGAAACTTTTGGAAACTGTGCTAGCAGGGAGAATTGACGATCAAAACGTGCGTGAAACAAGACTATTAGAGATTGAGACTGCCTTCAGCCCCGATGGTGAATGCGGGGAATCGTGTAGCTCAAGCTTTGATTGCGTTGTTGCGATATTATCTCTTCCAGTGGTAGTGCAAGCCTGCTCATGGGAATAGTGAAGAAGGTGTGGTTGAAGGCAAACGCCCGTCAACCGCCAATCGCCCACCAACCGGAAAGGGCAGAATGGCCTGTACCGAACCAAGACTCTCAAGAGCAGCTCCTGGCACAAGCAGCAGAGCAGCGAGCTCACTTGGCTCGAGTTTGGATGAAACTCACTCATTACCTCAAGGTAGTCTCTTTGGAGGTAACTATTGTCAGGATTGTACTCCAACGTATTTTCTGTCGTGATAGATCGATCCAGGCAAGATGCACGTTGATATGGTTGTCGAGAGTATACACCTGAGCATCGACATATTCGCTGATGTCTCATTTAAAGTAGCAAGATGCACGTGGGAGCTGGGCGAAGATACCTATCCGAAAGAACTACAAGTTGCAAGGACCGCTCGTCGAGATGCAATGCGTCTTACTGACCGCTTAAAATGGGCGAAAGTGTCGAATGAGATCGCCATTGACTCTATCCTGCTAGCACAGTTGGTCGACAAAGCAGCTCTGGTAAGCTCCTCCCTCAGTTTTGCCAGGTGTCTGCGCTTGGTGGTATTGACTGGTGTTCCTGCTGTCTTTGTAGATTGATAGCCAGACTACTTTTGAATTGCAGCGTGCGTTTAAGACATTCGTAGATATTTTGCGTGAGACAACTACCCGCTGCTCTAGACGCGATGAGAAGCTTCAAGAACTACTCAACAACGAGGATGAGCATTTTCAAACAGCCGTTAACCGGGTAGTAGAGGGGCTTGCTTCTCTCAAGAGCGCAAAAGACCACGAGGTACGCCGCCGCTCAATCATAATTTATTCACTCTCTCATAATATCTGACTGCCTATGGTTGCTTGACTACAACAGAAACTTGTAACGATACTCGAAGTGACTCTCGGTGATCTCGTCGATACCGGTCGACATCATGCTAACCAGTTTGTCGAGTCAATTGTGACAGATCCCGTCTTGGACATCCTTCGCGGGTCGGACGAGCTCCTCCAACTTCTCCCGGCAATTTTTCTCTACATTCAGTCAAATGCAGTAGACAAACTCAACTTACTACGGCACTCTCTATTCGAACCGATATCTTTTCTCAGCGATCAGGATGGGGCAGCGATTGGAAGTGAGCAAACTGTTTCTCTTTCAAAAGGCACCACTTCCAGGGCGATGGATGCTGTCATGGCCCTCGGGAGTCGAGCAAAACAGTCGAATGTTGGGCACGTCGTTTGTGAAGAAATGCTGCGACAGCTCAGTCAAATTGCATCCAAGTATGCTTTTCACATTGGGGAGAGCAAGGTTCAGTCGGTGTATTCCCTGCATGAGGCAAACGTAAAGAGTGCTGAGATTACTCGCGCTCTAGAATTTTGTGCGCTACTATGCAATTTTGGAGACAAGTTTACCCAAATTCTAAGCCGACTGAACGCGCGATCCATCGCCAAGCTGCGCAAAGCAATCCAGGACGACATCCACGTCAAGCATTCGTTGATAGCAGATGCCATTCGTCAGATTCGAGCCACTCAAACTAGTTCGTGGCCATTATCAATTGCGCGCAAGCATACAAGTGATGGCATCGGCTGGCGACTTGCATTCGTTCAGCGTGAGCATATTCTATCACCACAGCACCTCCTCGAACTCACAATTGCTATTAGTCTGCAAACCAATGGCTCCACAACGATCCTGACACAGGATTTTGTGAAAACCGTACTGGTTGTGGCCAAGGAGCACGAGTTTCCACCGCGATGGCAAGATTCCGCCGCGCTAGCGCGAGTAGCACTGCAGCAAGAGTACTGCTCTGTCTCTCATGGCGCGATCCATTGGCGCCAGTGGATCTTGTCCCTCATGGCCTTGTCTTATGTGGGCTTGCCGTCTGTGGAACAGATGCGTCTCTATATTATGAGTGTCTGTGGTGCGATAGCAGGAAGAGGAGGAGACGATACGCAGGCAGATAACCTCGTCTTGACTTCGGATGAATTCTGGCAAGAGCCGTTATGGTTCGAAGACTCACTTCAACTTGGACTGAAGAAGACAAAGACATCACAAACCGAAGCAATGGTACGAGAGCTGAAGCGAGTCGTCCACGCACTTTTCTCGGCTGATAGCGGCAATAATGTTAGGGAGTCGAGCATCGAGCTGTTGCCAATGCTTCTCGGTTGGTGCATCCACCCGGTGTGCGACTTGGGTGTCCACCCAAAGCTGGCAGCAGAGTTTCTTCCCGGCTATTCACGAGGACTGCTGCGTGCGTTTCACGTGCTTCTTGCACTTGGAAATTCATCGCCATCCAAGTCGACTGTTGTTGACGCCAATTTGGTGATCAAGTTGTTCGCAGCAGCTGGCATATTAATTGACGAAAGCAAGCTCGAAACCGTGGGCTCGTGGGGTCCGAGCGACTCTTCCACCTTCCTGAGCTTCTGTCGAGCGTACGACCGCAACCTGGAGCGGTTTGTACTGCTGCGGAACTCGTTCGAGGCACTCACCGAGCTGTCGGCGGCCTCGCCCTAGCACGTTGAAGTGGGCTCGACCCACCGAAAAGTGCAATCCACTGTAGCCATTCGCGTCGGAGCGCGCTCTCCTGCAGGGTATTGTAGACGCGGCGCTACGCCCCCTACGCAGCTCGCCAAAGCGATGCAGCGGCGTGCCATCGCGTCATTCCATCTCGAAGATGTGGTGATTGCACGACTTGCCTGTCAACGTATTGGCAAACACCTCGAGTGGTATCTTGTGACGCGACGAAATAGCCTTCTCTAATTGGTCTAAATATTCGATCCACGCGTGGGATTGGTCGAAATCCTCTCGAGCCCCATCTCCTCGCCCCGCCAAGAGCTCCTCGCCACATACCGACTTGCCGCCTCCGCCCCACGCCGCCGTCCCCGCCGCCCCTCGCAGTCTCCAGCATGGCGCCGCCCGCGAAGCTGCCAGCCGACAACAAGAAGAAGGGCGCGCTCGTGGTGGTCGCGTGCGCCGCGGCCGTCGCGGGCCTCGCGCTGTGGGCGCGCAGCTACCAGCGGCAGCAGCTGCGGCTGCAGCGCAAGCTGCTCACGCGCCTGCGCTTCGACCTGAGCGTGGCCGAGATCGAGGCCGAGACCGCCAGCATCCTGGCGCTCATGCAGCGCGCGGACGACGAGATCGCGGCGCTGGAGCTGTCCAAGGCCTCGTACGCCGCCACGGCGCAGCGCCTCGTGGACCTCAGCGTTGAAGTCATGAGCCGCGTCACCAACGTCACCTTCCTCGGCCAGGTGTCGCCTAACAAGGACATCCGCGACGCGTGCACCAAGGCCGATGAGGCTATCGAGGACTTCTCCGTTAAGAGCGGCATGCGCGCCGACGTCTACAAGGTCTTCAAGCACCTGCACCAGAGCAAGGAGTTCGCGGTGAGTACTTGCTGATCAACGTTGAGGCGACCTGGGGTTATCTCACCAACTGCCCAATCGTAGGCACTAGACGCCGTGCGCCAGCGCTACGTCAAGCGCCTGGTGCAGGACTATGAGCGCAATGGGCTACAGCTGCCCGAGGCCAAGCAGCAGCAGGTGCAGGAGTGGAAGCAGAAGCTCTCCAAGCTCGCGATCCAGTACCACCAGAACCTGACGGAGGAGACGACGGAGCTGCGCTTCTCGCCCGACGAGCTGGCTGGACTCAGCGACGACTTCATCTCGCGCCTCGAGAAGGACGACGAGGGCAAGTTTAAGGTGCGAAGAATTGCTGCTGACACGTATGCACTACTGTAGTCATTGTCGACTCACACGAGTACTTTGCGATGCAGGTCGTGCTCTCGTACCCGACCGTCTTCCCTATCCTCAACACGTGCACGGTGGAGCGTACGCGCAAGGCCGTCGAGCTCGCGTTCAACCGGCGCTGCATCAACTCGAACGTCGAGATCCTGGAGGAGATGCTGGAGCTGCGCCACCAGGTGGCCACCACCATGGGCTATGAGAACCACGCGGCCTACGTGCTCGAGCAGAGGTGTGTTGCTTTATGTCCACGATGGATCGGCAAGCTCTAACGAACCAAAACACACGAGTGCAGAATGGCTCAGACGCCGGAGGCGGTGAACAAGTTCCTGACCGACCTGGACCACAAGTTGGTGCCGCTTGCCAAGCGTGACCTGGACGCGTTGCTCAAGCTTAAGGAGGCTGACTGCGAGCGCCACGGATGGAAGTTCGACGGCAAGATCAATATGTGGGACTTCCGCTTCTACGCCGACCAGTACATGAAGCAGCACTGCTCGATCGACTCGGAGCAGGTGCGCGAGTACTTCCCACTCGACCACGTGACAACGGAGCTGCTGGCCATGTACCAGGAGCTCTTGAGTTTGCGCTTCGTTGAGATTTCGCAGCCGCACGTGTGGCACAAGGAGGTGCGCATGTTCGCTGTCCATGACGCCCGGCCGGGCAAGGCGGACCGCCTCATGGGCTACTTTTACCTCGACCTGTTCCCGCGTCCTGGCAAATACGGCCATGCGGCGTGCTTCACCCTCCAGCAGTCGTGCGTCAACTCTGCGGGTGAGCAGGTGCTGCCGGCTGCTGCCATGGTCGCCAACTTCAACGCGCCATCCAAGAACAAGCCGTCGCTGCTAGGCCACAACGAGGTTGTCACGTACTTCCACGAGTTCGGTCACGTCATGCACTGCTTGTGCTCGGAGGTGGAGATCCCTCGCTTCTCGGGCACGGCGGTCGAGCGTGACTTTGTGGAGGCTCCGAGCCAGATGCTGGAGAACTGGTGCTGGGAGAAGGCTCCGCTGCAGCGCCTGTCGTCGCACTACGAGACCAAGCAGGTGCGACCTTGACTGCGACGAGCATGCTGCTGCTGCCGTTTTGCACTGACTGATCGTGTTTTGTTGTCGTTGTTGTTGTTGTAGCCACTGTCGGACGAGCTCATCGCACGCCTCATCTCGACGAAGAACGCGAACGCGGGTCTGCTCAACAAGCGTCAGCTGCTGTTTGCGCTTTTTGACCAGCAGATTCACTCGCGGCCGAAGTCTGACACGGCCAAGGTGCTCAAGCAACTGCAGTCGGAGATCATGATGATCGATGCGACACCCGGCACCAACTTTGCGGCTTCTTTCGGTCACCTGGCCGGCGGCTACGACGCGCAGTACTACGGCTACCTGTGGAGCGAGGTGTTCTCGATGGACATGTTCGACTCGCGCTTCAAGAAGGAAGGACTCATGAACCCTACCACCGGTCGCTCGTACCGCGAGCTCATCCTCGCGCGCGGCGGTTCGGTGGACGCCAGCACGATGCTGAAGGAGTTCCTTGGCCGCGAGCCTACGCCCGACGCCTTCCTGGCGAGCAAGGGCCTGGAGGTGAACTAATAGGTTGGAGAGCATTCAGGGCAAATTCAATGCAACATTGAGTGAAACACGACTTCTTCCGACGCCCATGGTCGCTAATATTCCAGTCGATTAGTCGAAAGCGTCCTCCATCATCTCTCCAAGCATCAGTCCACCAAGGACACCGGCACCAACGCCGAGTGCCATTCCTGCGCCGCTGCTCATTCCGCCTCCATGGCGACCATTGCGGCCATCATGGCCGCGGTAGCCGCGCGGCGAGCCGTAGCCGTGGCGGCCGTGGCGATGATCATGGTGTCCGTGGTGGCCGTGTGACGAGTGCACCACGTATGCAGCTCCGACGGGGGCACCAGGAGGAGGAGGATACGCGTACTGCTGGGGTGGGTAGCCGTACGGCTGCGGCGGGTAGCCGTGCTGCCCGTACGCTTGCTGCGGTGGGGGAGGGTAGTGCTGGTACTGCTGCGGGGGTGGCGGGTACTGGTACTGCTGCGCCGGGACGGCAACAGGAGCAGCGACGGCCACAGGAGCAGCCTTGCTGACCTTTGCGGCGTTCTTGGAGGCTGAGCCGGCCGCGTCGGCTGCGGGCACTCCGGGACCCTGGTACTGCAGTCGCAGGTTGATTTCGCCAGCGCTCTTGGCGCCGTTGTTGAGTGGGAACCACTGGTCCACAACCTGTCCATGCAGGAACATGCTGACGGGCAGGCGGGCCTCGCCGATGAGCACGCTGTGGGTTGGGGGCGGCAGGAGCAAGCAGTTAGCGGGGGCGTCTCGGATACGGTCCAAAGCGGCGGCGGCTCGTACCTGTTGGTGAGGTTCTTGTCCTTGACCTCGATCACGAGTTGGTCCAGCTGCGGATCCACCACCTTGAACGTGAACTTCTCATTCCATGACGGGGTCTTGTCTGCGGGCGCCAGACAGCGTTAGTCCTCGTCGAGTCTCCACAGCTGCCACGCGCACTCACGGCCGTTGTCGTGCACGCGCGTGCGCTGCGTCTTGCCGCGCACCGTCAGCTTGCAGTACGGGTCCTGCTTGCCGAACGTCTGCTTCACCAGCAGGTTGCGCCCAGACACGGCGCGCACGTGCAGCTCCATCGATGGTAGTACAGTAGTGGTCGGCTTGAGGCTGGCGCGGCGAAAGTCGAACTGATCGATGATCGCCTTTAGTCGATTCGATTGACTTGGCTGACACAAACACTCAGAAAATCCAGTCGCCATACTGAACCCAAGTGATACCCCATCCTTCTCAGACATGTGTTGGACAGTTCTTCAAGGAGAATCACCTGCGTTACAGTAACAAGTTTTTCTTCACACTGAGATCTCGCGACGTGGCCGGAGTATGGCTCTTGCCCCTATATCGTCACCGTGTTCTTTCATCAAACTCCTCGCCACCTCATCGCTGGCGGCAATTAATCGCTTAATCGCTTTGGGAGTAACAGCCGTGTCGTTGGAGGTGGTTTGCCTCATTGCCTAGTACCGTAATCTAAGCACTAGCCAATTGTACTGTAGAGAAGCACTCTCCTGGTCTGGAGAGATCGTTCGCCGCTGCGGCACGTAAAGTTGTTCTCGTCGAAGAGATGGCGAAAGAGATGGCATACCCAATTGTCTAGATTTATTGACACTGTAGGGTGGTGTCCAGATCATTTGCGTTGCCACTGCTCAAGCTACCGAGAACTCGTTAGTGCAGCTAACCGCTCCGAACAGGAAATCACGTCCAGTTTGCTATCGTTCGCGACCATAGCCAATGATGCTCAGAATTACACCTGGCGAGAATACTCGACACGAGGGCTGAGATGCCGGTTGTCAACACCGATACCGGAATCGACACCAATCCGCTCACTTTACATCGCCGATATGCCACATGCCGCAGGTCATCAATCACTCCAACATTGTGCTCATAGAGCTCTCGTCCCCAAGAACCAAGATTGCACGTCGAGCTGACTAACACAGCCATGCAACCCACTCACACGACAATGTTGCCGGCTGAACTGCTGCTTGCAGAGGCATTCGAAGGCACAACGACGCAAAGTTCGCGCAGACAGAAAACTTCACCTTTCCTCCGGCCATGCCTCGAGACACGCTCACCACGCCTAAAGCAGCAGATGCCTCCCTGGGTGAGACGGATACCACCTCCCGAGCTGCTTGACACGAGCACCGCGCCAGACAAACCACTGTTCGAGCTGCCACTTGACACGATCACGTCACCGCCAGCGCTACTCGACGATGACACACCGCTGTTCACAGACACATTGCCACTGGCAATTTGCCAGACAACCCTCTCGTAGACTTGTCTCCGCTCACCAACTCAGAGCCGCCGGTCGCCGACGTGATAGAACCGCCGGCAACACGCACAGCGACGCCACCAGACGTCGTGCTGGACCCGCTGCTCACCAACACTTCGCCGGACGCACCGTCCACAGTCGTGCCAGATTGCACGCGTACCGCACCCGACAAGGTATTTCCAAATGACGCAGCGCTAGACACAGACGCGCCACCGCTGCCGGAAGCACCCGATCCGCTCGACAACAACACGGAACCTCCCGTTGACTGACTGGCTGCTCGCGCCGCCAGACACTGACGTCGTATACCGACGGGTTAGATGAGACGACACACAGACCGAGTCTCTTTTCGACCGACAACACCGTGACGTCACCGCATGAGGCGCCGACAAAGCCACTAAGCCACCACGGACGTGCTTCTTCCGCTGCTTCCGCCTACCACCTGGAGGCATTGTAGAGTTGAGTTGTCGATGTCGTTTGATGCTTCATTGGAGTCTCCAACATCGGGGTGTGAGGGTTATGTGTTTTGGTAATTCATTTTATGTACTTTTTTCCAAAATTTGAAGAATGTAGATGGGAGGGAGATCATATTTGTGGAGACCTCCCCATCGTATCCGTTTATACAGGTAGTGTCCATACAGCTCCCAAGCCCGACGTGCGAAAGCGGCGAGGCGACATGGAGAACCGCGCGCTGCAGGCGGCGGCGAGCGCGTCGGCGGCGCTGGCGGCGCTCGGGAGCCGCGTGGCGGCGCGCGTGTCGGCCGCCCCCAGCGCCGAGGGCTCGGTCAAGTTCGCGGGCGGCGTGGTGGCGGCGCTGCTGGCCATCAAGTACGCCGGCAGTCTCAAGTCGGCGTGCGTCATCGGGCTGCTCTCGGGGCTGTTCGCGCACTCGCTGTACGCGGATGTGCTGGTCAAGCGCAAGGGCAAGCGCGCCAGGGCGCTGCCGCCTGCGCGCCGGCGAGGCAGCGGCCGGCTGGAGCGCGAGGACGCGGCCGAGCGGTGAGGAGGCGGGCCGTCAAGTACGGCGGCGCTGCGCGAGTGGTAGCGGCCGCCATTGGCGCCGAGACGGAGGAGGCGCACGTGTATCATAGGAGGAACACAACATGGTCACAGCACTTGGTTGTCGGTAGTGTTACAGCGGTTCACCATGCGGTTGATGCGCGCCAGCTTCTCCCTCGGCGCGGGTGGCGCGCGCCGCGTCCACTCGGTCAGCTGCAGGATGCGCTCCTCCAGCAGCTTCTCGTTCCACAGCAGCGTGTCCAGCGAGAAGCTGGCGAGCAGCCGACTCGTCAGCTCCTCGTCCCCACTCGCCTCCAACAAGCGACACCGTAGCTTCCGTACCCGCTCGACGCGGTCTCACTCTCACCGCCGTTGTTGTCGCTGCTGCTGCTACTGCTACTGCTACTGCTTCCAGCCGGTCGCGGTAGCCCGTAGCGCAGCGGGACGTACCCTGCGGCGCCATTTCGCCATTAGCTGCACCGCTGGCGCCCCCAGCGCCGAGAACCGCGAGCGACGCACCGTCCGGAGGCAGCGGCGGCCGCCCGAGACTCGTGACCACCGCGACGCTCTCGCCCGTGTACAGCGCCGCCCACCGGCTCGGCGCCAAGCGCTCGCCGCCCTGCGCCGCCGCCCGCTCTCCCTCCGCGGCCTGGGAGCCCAGCCAACCGCCGTTAGCGCCACCAACTGGCCGCGCGGCGCCGCCCACCGACCGCCTGCTGCTGCTCCATGTGCGCCGCGCTCAGTACCGAAGCGCCGCCCGCTCCGGTGAATCGCAAGTGGCCGCGCGCCGATGGAGGCTCAGGCGTCGCCGCCGCCGTCGTCCTCGCCTTATTTCGAACCAGAATGCGCGGGTAAACCCGAGCGCGATTGGTTGAACCGATCAAACCTGTGTAAATGTATATTTGCGAGCCAAAGTCGAGGACCAGATATGAACTCTTTAAGCGAGGTATCTGTTATAGCAGTGAAATGGCCACCAAAACCGTATGCGGACACCTTGCGCTTGCTCCAAGATGAAGATGAAAGCCTTCGTATCCGGATACCTCTCGACTGCCTCGCGCTCTCGTGTAGCTCTCGCTGCTTCGATCTATGAACGGCGCTCTTGAGGCACTTTGCGAGATGGAGTCCAAGCGGTCGCACTTCCCGGGTCACGACTTGGGGCCACGCATCCAGCCTCCAGACGCTTCTGAAGCCATCGCCGCGGCGACACCAGAGTCCGGCTAGCCAGCGGCAGGAATGATTGGCCACGAAAGGTGTCAGGAGCGACGGGTCAAGTCAAAGTAGCACTGCGTGCTGTGCTTCGACTTGCGCAGTCGTCTTTCGAGGCAGAAAAACTGCGGGAGCACGCTGCCTTCGTTCTGGGAGCTCTCCAAGAGCGGGATCGTCGCAGCACAAGGCCATCGACGTGTAGTGCAACCGGTTGTCGGGCGCTTTCCAGCGACCGCACGGACAGGACTTTGTAGCTACCGCTGGCGCAACATGCCCACGGGAACATTGGTAATCAAACATTGATATTCTACTAGGTATAGACGCCGCTTTGCAGCCACGGATGCGCGAGCGCCTCAGTCGCCGACAGCCGCGCGGCCGGGTCGATCTGCAGCAGCGCGCGCAAGAAGGCGAGGAACTGCGTGTCCGATGCCTGCACCGCGGCCTCAAGCGGTGGCAGCAGCAGCACCGACGCCAGCACGCCGTTGCCCGCCGCGTCCACCGCGAACACCGGGTTCTCCTCCAGCTGCTTCTGCAAGTCCTCGCGGTCCGTGAGCAGCGACGCCGGGATGGGGCCTGCAGCGCCATGGAATTGTCAGTTGCCACGACCGACTCTCATTCAACCATTCCACACGCACCGATGGTCGCAATGATGCGCGCCAGAAGCGTCTGCTCCGAGTCGTTCTTGAACAGCACCTCGCCCGTGAAGAGCTCTGCGAGCACGCACCCCAGCGACCACATGTCGATTTTCTGGTCGTACACGAGACCCAATATGACCTGCATGGCGGAGTCGAGGCATCTGTCAGGACTGAAAAAGGAGCTGGAACAAGGTTGCTAACCTACCTCTGGCGCACGGTACGACCTGGACTGCACGTACGACGTAAGCTCGTCCGTCACATAGCACGCCGAGCCAAAGTCGATGACCTTGACAGTGCACTGGTTGAAGTTGCTGACAAGAATGTTCTCTGGCTTGAGATCACAGTGCACCAATCCGATCGAGTGGAGGAGCTGCAGAGCTTCGAGCACCTCAATCGCAATCTTTTTGAGCCGAGCCATGTTGAAGTAGTTGATCACGCCGCGATCCATCAGAAGCCTCGAAAACTCATACAGATTGTCTCGTAGGAGCTAAAGCCATCTCATAGCGACTGTTAGTTTGGTCCCTCACGTACAAAGTGTGAGCCTCCATTCACCTCTGTGACGATGATCAGGTGCTCTCGAAAGTAAAAGTAGTCAATCAGGCGGACGACGTGCTTCTCGTCCACGTTACAGCTGCGCGCAATCACTTCCATAACGCGGATTTCATCCACTCCCTGATCAAAGTATTCCTTGTTGTTCTTGATGATTTTCAGACACACCGTCTGGTTTGTGGTGACGTCGATGCACTTGTACGTCCGGCTAAACACCGCCTCTCCGATCGCCATTTGAACCTGCGAATAGATCCTGTTAATGCCCAGGTACCTATGTGGCAAGAGCGCAGCGAGACTTACTTTATATCGACCAGCGATGAGACGACCAGGTCGAGGCCGCCAGTCCTGGTTCGGCTCAAAACCTGTGCGGTTCTTCTCCCGAATGATGCGCAACTGGAATATCTCGTATTCCCGCTTGCTGTCGTCATAATCGTCATCGTCACCATCATCTTCTTCCTCGTCACCATTCTCACCCTCAACCACAGGTTCAGCAGTGCTGGATTCGCGTCCGACATCTTCAAACGTCTCCCGATCTGCTTCGTTCATGGTCCTTTGTTGATGTCGATACGACGACAGCTCATTGTCCAATCCATCCTCGTCGTTCTCCATCTCGAACAGCTTCCCTCCCGCGTCTCCCTCGTCTTCGTCATGAAGACTGTCATCCTCGCACAATGAGCTCACCATTTCGCTGTACACCTCATCTTCGCCTCGCTGCGTTGTCTCTTCCTCTTGTGTGAACGCAAACTGGTTTGGCTGGCGCGGCCAGATCGCCGAGACTGGCTCGCCGTCGAGCAATAGAGCAGCACCAGGCGACGCACTCAGACATAGTGAAGAGTTCGGCGAGTTGGACAGCTTTGACGACCCGTTCGCGCCTTCAGACGACTTGCTGGCGATGTGAATGGGGACCGAGAGCTGCTTCTCCATGGCCGTGAGCGCCTCGTCCGACATGCAGAGCTGGTTCACCGCCTCTGCCAGGTCCTTTTCGTACTCGGAGCCGAAGCCGCTGCTGTCTTCGTCGCTGTCGTCCTGTCCGCTGGTCTCACGCTTGGCGTCGCTCGAGTAATCGCTGAAGATCTCGTGCGGGAGCGCGCCGCGGTCGTGGCGCTGGGCCTCGTCCCAGCGCCGCAGGTTCTCGGCCGAGAGGCTCTCGGGTAGCGTCTCGTCGTCCTCGTCGCGCTCCTTCTCCTCCGTCTTGGCCGAGCCGGCGTTGAAGCTGAAGAAGCGTCCGAGCAGCGCGTGCTCCTCGCCCATGGCGTCCGTGAGTGCCGCGCGCAGCTTGGAGTTGGTGTGGATGCGCTCGACCGCCACGGGCACGCTGGCGATGGACTCGAGGATCATCTCCACCAGCTCGCGGCGCTCGCGCTCCTTGCGCAGGTCGTGGTCTGCCGCGGGGCCCGTGGTCGACCGCCGCAAGTACGACATGGGCGGCCGGAACAGGGCGTCGGCTCTGGACGGCGCTGGCGGCGCCCCCGCAGCTCCTGGAGTCGCCGAGTCGGCTCCGACGTCCAGATGGCCATCCAGACTGCCCGTCGCGGCCATGGCGAGCGTCACGGAGGGCGCCGCGACGCCGTCAGCGGCGAAGAGCGGCGGCGTCGACGGCATCCCGCGTGGCTCGGCGTTTCAACGTGGAGAAGTGACGTCGAACCGTGGCTTTGGCGGCAAAAGGCGTGAGTGAAGGTACATACAGAGCTCAAGAGGTCGTTGTTGGGATGGCCGAGCTGCGCGCGGCGGCGGCCCAGCTGCTGGCCGCCAGCGTCCGCGAGGGCGACGACGCGACGGTGGCGAGGCGCCGAGAGGCTGCGGCAGCGTTCGGTGCGCCGCTGACGTCCATGGCGGAGCTCCTGAGCGACGAACACGCACGGTGGGCTCGGTGGCGGTCAGCTGGGGGAACGGAGTTGATGGGAGTGCTCACGGGGTGGTTGACGAGCAGTGGGGCCGGGAATGCCAAGCCCTATGTGTCTCCGTTTCGGAGGCGGCGCCTGCGAGTACGAGGTCATGTGAGCTCGGCAGGGTCTCTCTAGGGATCTAACTTGGTGGATCACCTATCCCAGGAGTGCGCTCACGAGCTGGTGGCACTCGCGCAAAACGGGCAGCGCTCGCTTGTTGTCACTCCAAATGCGGGACTTGTGGCAAACTCACTGCACTCAGCGCTTAAGGCGCGGCTGCCAGTCGAGGTCCGCGGCAATTACTCTCGATCGTACCGCATGATGTCTGCTGATGGGTTCTTGTTGCCTCAATCAAGCTAGGGTGATGACAAGCCTGGATCCGTCGAGTGTCTTGCACTGGTGCAGATTCGGCAATGCCGCGACCTCTATGAGGTCTTGCGCGTTCTAGCTGCCGTCAATACGCAGATCACAAAGGTGCACTTTCCATCAAGCCATGCCATCGGTCTTTGCGGTCTCGAGTTTGACTGCGCTTCTGGACCAGCGAGGCCCAGCTATCGATGCAGTCGTGATCGGTCCTCTTGCAATGTGGCTCACCCCGTTCCAGACTGCAAGCGGCCCTACGGTCGATGGTACGAGAGTCTCACTTCAAGTCCGGGTCCTCCACCAGCCAGTCGCTAACACCGAGCTTTTGCCAGGAGAGGGGCTACTGCGCGCGCTGGAACTGGCACTCAAGCGTCTGCACGCGACCGCAGGAGCGCCAATTCTGACGCTAGAGCTCCAAGAAGAGGAGCTGGAGGCTTCCGTGGCGTCGTCACTGCTGCTTGGGGGCGAGACGTCGTTTCACTAGTGATGGCTACCTTTTAGTCCATCTTTGAAAGAAATCTTTTCCATTCGAGATCCTTCTTGAAATTTCTGATAGGTCATCCATATTGATAGACGATTCCTCAGCATCTTGGCGTCAGCATTTCGGGAGGTTCTGTCTCAGTCGTGTCGCTCCTGCCTCCATGAACGCGATGGACGAGGCCGCCGCGCCGCCGGTGACGCCCCCGGGCGTCTACGATCTCTTTGGCTGCTCGCAGTCGAGCTCCGACACCAGCAGCAGCAGCAAGAGCGGCGACAGCGGCAGCTCCGCGAGCGCCTCGAGTCTGGACAGCCTGACGCCCCCGACGCTCTCGAAGGCCACGGACGCGTCGCCGCCCGTTGCGGACGCGGCCAAGGAGGACGAGCCGCGTAAAGAGCGCGCGCTGACGGGCGGTCGGACGCTCGCGACGGCATCGTCGGGGCTCTCGGACCTGCTGCAGGAGCAGCTGCAGATCGCGCAGGTCTCGGACGCCGTGCCGCAGCCGCCACTTCAAGACGCGCTGCCACAGCCGACGCCCGAGTCGCCAGGCAACTACGAGCTCTTTCCCATGGCGCCGCCGACTGAGCCCACGCAGGAGATTGAGCCGAGCGAGTTTACGCTGTTCCCGTCCGCCAGTGGAAGCAGTCGAGAGCTCGACGTCTCGAGTGCCTCTGGTTATCCTCCTTTCGAAACGCAGGCACCCCCGTCGTTGCCTCCTGCGATGGCGATCACGACGACTACCAGTTCAGGGATGATGCAGCCGCCAGCGCCCGCGTACAAAATGTCGGGCAACGCGGTGGACATCATTGCCGCGCGCAACATGGACAACCAGTACTTGACAACCTCGTGGCATGTGCGTTCGCACTGTGTGATGACGGCTCACATATGAAGTATACTAACTCACAAACTTTCTTGTCGTGACGCAGGTAATGTTCAATTGGTCGCGTTTCCGCTCAAATGCCTCCACTGGCGTCGGAGATATGGTTCGCATCTTGGTGAACGGGAAGGAACTACCGACCAAGATGGAGCTACTCGAGCGTGGACGCTGTACGTTCATCACAGGTGCGCATGTTATTTCGCAGCGATGGATCACAATGTCTGGACTCTTACGAAATTTACTCGCATGTTGTTCATCAGGAGGAGTGACTCCCCCACCGACAGATCTGCTCTTCTGCGATCTCGTCGAGGATCAGCCAAACCATGTCCGATTTGAGCACTTTCAGCGATCGAGCAACACGGTGCGCTACGTGGACGCGCGGCTGCATCTTTGGAGTGCCAATGAGTCGGTCATTGTCGTCGACTTGGACGGCACACTCACTATTAGCGACGTCGAGGGCCACATCCGTACACTACGCCTCGGCCAGTACGACTTCCTCCACCAGGGAGCATGCGATTTCTTCACCAAGCTGCATGAGCTCGACATGCGCATTGTGTACCTGACAGCTCGACCGCTTGACTGGGCTTCTGCGTCCCGCCAGCACCTCGAGAATGCGAGTCAGCAAGTACACTCGCTTCCTCCTGGTGTACTGATCACAAGCTCAAACGGACTCACTGGCGCGCTGTTCACGGAGGTGGTGAACAAAACCCCGCACATCTTCAAAGCGCAAGTTCTCAACGAGATCCAGCTGACTCTCATCCATGCGGGCCGCATCACCGAACACCCTGTGTTCGTCGCGGGATTTGGGAACCGGCCTACCGACATCATCGCGTACGAGCAAGTCGGCATCGACGCTTGTATGATCTTTCTTCTTGACCCGTACTCGAACCTTCGCGCGTCGTCAGACCCGCGCATCTATGAGTCATACGCAGACCCGAACGCGCTCTTGTGGTTGCTGCCTCGCCTCAAACATCGTGTGCCAATTGAGAAGGTGGGACGCATCGATGACTACACGGTGCGCGAGCTCGTGCTGGCGGAAGAGCGGGAGCAGCTGCTGATGGCTGAGCGGAAGGCTCGAGAGCTACAAGAGCAGGAGTATGCAGCTGCGCTGGCATCCACCGAGTCGATGCGCACCAGCCGCACGAGTTCGAGCTCCGCGGGCTCGTCGCTGCGGTCCCTGTACGGATACCCCTAGATGAGCCTGTGTCTTCCCGTAGATATGCGCCAAACCGAGCGCTGTGTTTACTATCATGATGCCCAGCAGCCGATGAAAGCGGCGATGGAGCACTAACATGTTGTTCATTTTTTACTGTGAACACTCATACAACTTCGTCTACATGCACATGGATCCATCAACTCTCTCACGCGCTCTCTCGCGCTCTCCACAACGCTCAGGCGCCTTCTTCTTCGTCGTCGTCGTCGCCGCCGCCGCCAATGAACTTGGCCGCGAACGCCTGGAACGCCTGCAGGAAGCGGCGGTCAGCCCAGTCGATGGCATGCCCGTTGTCGAGCTCCATCGGCGCCGCCGCGTCCTCCCCAGCCGTGCGCAGCGCGCGAGTGTTGCAGTCAGTGTTGGCCGGCGCGACGGTGCCAGCCTCGACGTCCGCCTCGGCTGCGACCGAGGGGCTGTAGTTGGAGTTGGATATGGGGACGCACTGCTTGTAGATCTGCCAGTTCGCCTCGTGCAGCGCGAGCCAGTAGAAGCGCAGCGTGCAGGATCCCGCGCATTCGGCGAAGTCTGCGTCGACGTTGGCGGGGTAGGAGGTGTAGGCTGCGCGGCAGTCGTCCTTGTGGTTGACGAGGACGTCGTCGATCCAAACCTCGCAGGGTCCGTGGTGGGAGGACACGAATCCCTGGCCCTCCTGGTCGTTCTGCCAGTGCAGCACGGTCTTGCCCGTGACGTCCACGGGAGCCACGTCGGTGCGCGTGTTGGCGCAGTCGGACACCTGCTGGTCGATGAGGTCTCGCAGCGAGGTGTAGCCCGTGCTGGGGAAGGTGCTCGTGAACATGGCCGTGTTGGCCTCTGGGCTGTCGTCCCACTTTTTGCCTGCGAACGCGCCGTTGACCGCCTCGGTGATGGTCTTGACGTAGCTCGTGGCCTTGGTCGAGTCGTAGAACTGCGCCGCCGGGTCCGACAGGTAGCCGTGGGCCTGCGCGGCCGGGAGCGCGAGCAGTGCGGCGGCGGCTGCGAGCGCGAGCGAGGACGCGTTGTGGCCGAGCATGTCGGTTGAGAGTGAGAGTGAGAGAGGGAAGGAAGGCGGTCGCTGGGCTTGGGCTCGGGCCTGGGCGGGCGATTGCGGAGTGAGCGGCGGGGATCACCGCGCGTGGCCGCCGCTCCAGGCGACGGCGGTGGGCGTCGCGTTGTCGCGGGCGGCGCCATCGGCGTGAGCGAGGAGCGGCGCCAACCGGTTGCGGCTGCCGATCGGAGAGCTGCCGATGACGTTGGCCAGCTGTTTCGGCGGCGAGGGTGGGAGTGTGGCCCAGCACCACGGTACTCGCCTTCAACCCGCCCCCAGAGCTGAAAGGACACAATGCGAGAGCCGACTCGTCTGCTGACTTCTTCTGACACCAAAAGCGGAATCCCCACGCAAGGCGCCGAGCTACGGTCGTGGGCGTCAATTGTGTGGAGGTTGGTGCTGCGTGGTGTTGGGACTCATTCAGGCCAGTGCTGCGGGCGTGAAAGGCTCGTGAGCAACTAGCGTCGCCCGATCACGACTGCCACATGAGTGGATCGATTCCAAGCTCGATCCGCCCAATCAGCATCGTTCCACCAAGACTCGATAATATTGGCACGAGTTAGATCATTTATCTTGTTTTTGATATGAATGACCACCAGAACCTGTACTAGGTTACACAAAACTATCTAACACAAATAGTCCATTTGAAATGGATACGCTTTGGTTGAACGCAACTCCAGCTCGGCCACCCTTCGCCTCCTTGAGCACTTTGACGAGCAGCAAGACCACCAGTGCCCCACTTACTCTTCACTTTGAGCCTGCAAGCGCGTTCTTCTTCATTTACTCGACATACGCTCGTAGACATCGCACGTGCGTACTATTTCATGAGTTTGAAAATCAACTAGATGCTAGAACTGAGCAAGGCATCAGTCTTGGCAGGAGAAGCATCGCGGACGGAGGGAGGTTGTACGTCGTTCACTAACACAGCACCACCGCATTGCGGTCCGACTCCATCCGCGGTCGCCGCTGGATCCTTATTGCCGCACTCATCGTGCTGAACTCCCGCTCGCGCTGGCGTATCAGAATCCGCCTCTCGCTTCGCGTCCTTTGGTCCCGCGCCATGGCTCCGGACATCAACGCCTCACAGCTCCAGGGGCGGGTTGAAGGCGAGTACCGTGGTGCTGGGCCACACTCCCACCCTCGCCGCCGAAACAGCTGGCCAACGCCTTCGATCGGCAGCAACAACCAGCGCCACTCGCTCACGCCGATGGCGCCGCCCACGACAATGCGACGCCCGCCGCCTTCGCCTGGAGCGGCGGCCACGCGCGGTGATCACCGCCGCTCACTCCGCAATCGCCCGCCCAGGCCCGAGCCCAAGCCCAGCGACCGCCTTCCTTCCCTCTCTCACTCTCACTCTCAATCGACATGCTCGGCCACTCCGCGTCATCCCTCGCGCTCGCAGCCGCCGCCGCACTGCTCGCGCTCCCGGCCGCACAGGCCCACGGCTACCTGTCGGACCCGGCGGCGCAGTTCTACGACTCGACCAAGGCCACGAGCTACGTCAAGACCATCACCGAGGCGGTCAACGGCGCGTTCGCAGGCAAAAAATGGGACGACAGCCCAGAGGCCAACACGGCCATGTTCACGAGCACCTTCCCCAGCACGGGCTACACCTCGCTGCGAGACCTCATCGACCAGCAGGTGCCCGACTGCGCCAACACGCGCACCGACGTGGCTCCCGTGGACGTCACGGGCAAGACCGTGCTGCACTGGCAGAACGACCAGGAGGGCCAGGGATTCGTGTCCTCCCACCACGGACCCTGCGAGGTTTGGATCGACGACGTCCTCGTCAACCACAAGGACGACTGCCGCGCAGCCTACACCTCCTACCCCGCCAACGTCGACGCAGACTTCGCCGAATGCGCGGGATCCTGCACGCTGCGCTTCTACTGGCTCGCGCTGCACGAGGCGAACTGGCAGATCTACAAGCAGTGCGTCCCCATATCCAACTCCAACTACAGCCCCTCGGTCGCAGCCGAGGCGGACGTCGAGGCCGGCACCGTCGCGCCGGCCAACACTGACTGCAACACCCGCGCGCTGCGCACGGCTGGGGAGGACGCGGCGGCGCCGATGGAGCTCGACAACGGGCATGCCATCGACTGGGCCGACCGCCGCTTCCTGCAGGCGTTCCAGGCGTTCGCGGCCAAGTTCATTGGTGGCGGCGGCGACGACGACGAAGAAGAAGGCGCCTGAGCGTTGTGGAGAGCGCGAGAGAGCGCGTGAGAGAGTTGATGGATCCATGTGCATGTAGACCAAGTTGTATGTGCGTTCACAGTAACAAAGAGGTAGTGTGTCAATGCATGTCAATTTGTCGATAGATTAGCACGCTCACGCGTGAACAGCTACGCGCTTCGAGCTCGAGAAGCGCGCGCAGCGCCGCTCGAACTCGTTCACCTTCAAAGCGAGGCGCCGATCTGCACAACGCGAGGGTAGCACGGCAGCGTCAGGAAGTCAGCCATCTCATCTCCCACGAGCAGCTTGCCCACAATGTCGCCCGCAAGCTCGAACTTGGAGCCGCTCTTGGCAGCGCGCGAGCGCTTGGCCACGCACTCGGCCAGGATGGCCAGTACGAGCTCCTTGGTCACGGTTGTGCCGCACTGCGTCGTCTTGCAGCCGTGCTTGACCCACTGCCACACCTGCGCGCGCGAGATCTCGGCCGTCGCGGCGTCCTCCATCTTGTTGTGGAGCGGGATGCAGCCGTTGCCGCGCAGCCACGCCTCCGTGTACATGAGCGTCACGTCGATGTTCTCCTCCAAGCCCGCGCGGGTGATCTTGCCGCCCGTGGGCACGGCGATCAGTTCTGACGCCTTGGTGTCCTTGCCAGCCTCCGGGATGCGCGAGATCTGGTTGGGCGTCGGCATGCCCTTGTTGAACGCATCGAGCGCGATCGGGACAAGACCCGGATGCGCCACCCACGTGCCGTCGTGTCCGGCAGCGACCTCGCGGGCCTTGTCCTCACGCACAGCGTCCATGAACTTGGCGTTGAGCTGCGGGTCGTCCTTAACCGGGATCTGGGCAGCCATACCGCCCATGGCGTGCGCGCCACGGCGGTGGCACGTGCGCACCAGCAGCTTGACGTACGCAGCCATGAACGGCGTCGTCATACCGATCTCCGCGCGGTCCGGCAGCACAAACTGCTTGAGGTTGCGGAACTTCTTGATGTACGAGAAGATGTAGTCCCAGCGGCCACAGTTGAGGCCCGACGAGTGCTCGCGCAGCTCGTACAGGATCTCGTCCATCTGGAACACGGCGAGGATGGTCTCAATGAGCACCGTGGCGCGCACCGAGCCCTGCGGGATGGACAGGTAGTTCTGCGATGCGACGAACACATCGTTCCAGAGCTTGGCCTCGAGGTGGTGCTCCATCTTGGGCAGGTAGAAGTAGGGTCCCGAGCCGCGCGCAAGCAGCTCGTGCGCGTTGTGGAAGAAGAAGAGGCCGAAGTCGAAGAGCGAGCCCGACATGACCTCGTTGTTAACGAGCACGTGGGCCTCGTCGAGGTGCCATCCACGCGGGCGGACGAGAAGCGTGGCGATCTGCGGCTTGAGCGCGTACGTCTTTCCGGTGGTGGGGTGCGTGTAGGAGATGGTCTTGCGCACGGCGTCGATGAGGTTGGCCTGTCCGTCGACGAGGTTGAACCAGGTGGGCGAGGTCGAGTCCTCAAAGTCGGCCATGTAGCACTTGGCGCCCGAGTTGAGCGCGTTGATGACCATCTTGCGGTCGACGGGGCCGGTGATCTCGACGCGGCGGTCGGCCAGGTCCTTGGGGATGGGGCCGACGCGCCAGTCGCCCTCGCGGATGTAGCGCGTCTCAGGCAGGAAGTCTGGCAGCTCGCCGGCATCGATGCGCGCCTGGCGCGTCACACGCGCGGCCAGCAGCGCCTGGCGCCGCGCCTCGAAGTTGGTGTGGAGGAATCCGAGGAAGCGCAGCGCGTCGGGCGTGAGCACGCGGCGGAACTCGTCGGGCACGCGGCCCAGCACGCGGACGTTGGTGGCGGCGATGTCGAGCTCGGCCATGGCGGCGGGGGAGGCGGAGAGGCGGAGGAGGAGGCGGGCGACCTGCGCGCTGGGCGGCAAAAGCGGGAGTGAGCTCCATCTCCAGCGCCGCTTGCCGCCACTATGGTGATTCGTATGCGATCTTATCTTCAACGGGTTTGCCCATTCAGCCAATGGGAGCGCAGCGACGGGGCCGACAGCGTGACGTCGACGGTGTCACGGCGCCGCTTTGCGCCGCGGGACAGGGCACCATACATTTACCAAGTCACGCGCGCGCCTCGTCCCGGTCGGACGGTTAGCTTTTCTCAGTACGTCGCGCTTATTGCGTCCGGCGCTCAAGGGACGCAATACTCTGCTGTTCATCGCGTCGGCATGGTCGCGGACGCAATACGGTTTGTACGGTACTTTTGAGCATTGAAAGATAGAGGTCTCGGGGTTACATAGCCTAGTATAAGTGAGGTGACGGAGGCGACGTGGCTCATAGCTATCAGTTCCTACAGGCTGGGACGTCGTGTTTTGACAGCGGAGCGGACGTGCAGCCACGTTGAAGTGCCATCGGAGACTTGCGTGTCAGCCAGTGGCCACGTACTCGGTGCTGCAACGCAACCCTCGGAGCCTAATGGAGCCGATTGCGTCGCTCGAAGTGTCCCGAGAGATCTACAGCATGCCCGACGTCAGCCCGTACGACTTGCGCGGGTACTTGCCGTGCTTGTGCAGCGCGGCCGCGGCCTCGGCGAACGGCTTGGCCTGGTCGATGGCCAGCGCCGCGGGCACGGCGTTCTTGGCCTCCTCCAGCAGGAACACGACGGTCGTGAACGACGGCCGCTGCGCTGGGTCGGCGTGCCAGCACGCGGCCATGAGGCGCTGCAGAATCTCGGGAATGTGCTCCAGCAGCGGCGGCCGCAGGTCCTCGTGGGCCACCAGGTACGCCATATTGATCGGGTCGTGCTCCATGTACGGCTTGCGGAAGCAGAAGAGCTCCCTGTCGATGAAAACCACCAGGTGCAGTGTCAGAGCATGGGCACATGAACTGCTGGTCAGGCAGACGGGCTAACCTACCACAGCACAATGCCGTACGAGTACACGTCGACCTTCTCCGAGTACTCCTCGCCGCGGAAGACCTCGGGCGCGAGCCACCGCGGTGTCCCGCATATGGTGCTCGCGTTTGAGTCACGCTCGAGGCTTCGCGAGAGCCCAAAGTCGCTCAGCTTGCATCGAAATGCCTCCGTTATCAGCAGGTTCTCGCCCTGCACGGTCATTTACAGTCAGCTGCACTCAGAGCACCAGTGTTGGGCAGAGTCTCGGCACACAGCGCAAACCTTGATGTCGCGATGGAGCACAGCAGGATTCAGATTGTGCAGGTACGCACAGGCGCGAGCGCAGTCGAGCGCAAGTTCGAGCGTGAGACCCCATGTGATGCTGAGCTGCTTGTTGCGCGCAAGCTTGAGTAGATCCACGAGTGACCCGGCACAGAGCTCGGTGAGTAGACAGAAGAGCGTTGGGGGCTCGAGCACGGCCCCAAGAAACTGCACGATGTTCGGGTGGGTGAGGACTGACAGGATGTCGAGCTCGTTGCGAAAGTCTTCGATGACCTTGGGTGTGCTGCGCTGCACCAGCAGCTTCTTGAGTGCCAGGTGCTTGCCCTTGTAGTACGCCTTGTACACGACGCCAAAGTTGCCTGTGCCGAGCTGACTCTCGATCAAGATCTGGTCGAACGGTACGTTGAGCCCAAAGAACACCGAATTGTCGATGTGCCGCGACTCGGTGACGGACGGATGGAGCGACTTCTTGGATAGCGCCACATATACGAGCGTGCCTGCTTGGGTCGTCGACTGGAAGCTGTGCGTGTCTGGCGAGACGGTCACGGGCTGCCGAGAGAAGACGCTGCCCATGCTGCTTTCAGGACATGAACCAGCAGCAGTCCCAGTGCACGCCACGTTTTGAGATTCTACGCTCGCAAAGCAGTGTGGTTTGCCCACACTGCTTTACGATCTGAAAACGTGCACACGCATCACGGTCATCACATTGGTAAAGATAGCATGCAAAACCTCATGAGCCCGCTATCTTTGTGCCTTCAACGGCAACCCCGTTCGTTCGTCGCCGCTCGTTCAACAGAGCCAAGGTACAACTTGTTTTTCACGCCTATTGCTCGGGTGAACACAGTAAGGCAACGCCACGCAGCGTCCAATGCAGTGGTCGATGGTCTCGCGAAGCCATAACCACCGTCATGACATAAAACCTGTCTGTACGGCTGGCGTATTGGTAGCATGGAGCCTCGTATCCTCCGTAGGGTCCGTAGTCTCCTCCTGCACGAGTCTTCTTCTGTGCCCTTGTGGTTGCCGTCACATAGACGACTGGGAGTGACGCGAATAGCTTCTTGGGCTCGGCCTCTACTAGAGAGCTTTCTGCGCGGCTCCAAGCTGCGCCATCGATCAGCAGTCCGTGAACGAGGATCCCGCCGTCTCGAGGAGCACTCTTGACTTGCTCAGGTCGCTCGTAGTCGGTCACTTCTGCGTGGAGAACAACGTCGTCGAGAGCCCACCGCTCGCTTGCGTGGTGACGCGCCACTTCTTGGGCAACCGCGGTGAGGAACCCTTGTGGGTTCATGAATCCTGCGAGCCAGAAAGTCGTTGGGCGACCGCGATCCAGCCATGATCGCAGTTGCAACCCTCGATCAGTGAGACCTGCCACCCATTGACCGAGCGTCGAAGCGCGCCACGAGATTTCGTCTCCGCTCCCGTCGCGGAACCTCCATGAGCGCGGCACTTGGCCATCGACGAGAGCATCCAGCACATTCCGAACAGAAGAAGTGGTGGACGAAGAGTTTGATGAAGAGCCACTAGAATCCGACTCACCAGCTTCGCCTGCTAGAAGTCGCTGGGCATGCTCAAGAGAGCCTCTCACGAGTTCTAACACTACTTGAAGCCGCTGAATCTCTTGTAGGAGGCAAATGTTCAGTGGTAGAGCCGGCCCACCAAGCTTTGCACGCACAATTTGTGCACATTCAACTTCCCCAAAGTCACTCGGTAGCGCTGTGAGTAACTCGCGAGCGCGCTTAAGCGCCACGTTTTCTCTTGTCTCGGCAGGTAGACTAGCACCAACTCGTTGCTGCGATGATGGGGGAGCTTGAGGCTGGTCTTTTGGCTGTGTCTCGGATATCATAGTGAGCAAAGCAGCGGCTTCGTTGTTACGGAAAGTCAAATCTGCATTCGGATGGAGCCCGAAAACTTCAGGGGAATCGACCTTTGGATATGATGCGAGAACACGCTGGATTTCCTCAACATCAGCAGCTTCCGGCACACCGTAGTGAAAAGAAGATGAGTTGTTCCCCGACGCCAGCGAACCTCCCATGATGTTAGTCCCCCCTGAACTATTGAGGACGCTAGAATCAGGCGAGAAGAAGGCAAAGGAGCCGCTAAGAAGCGTCGGGTTGAGCCAAGCTTCGCAGTAGGCTCGGAAGAGCCGCCGATCCATTTCGTCTGTAATTCGCCCACCGTAGTGCACCTCCGCCACCATATACTGAATTGTCGTCCACGACATGGACGAGGTGCCTCCGTAGAGATGTCGCTCCAAGAATGAGAGTGATGCACTGAGGTCACCGGCATTGAATTCATACGGAATTGCAAAGCCAAGAGCACCGAACTTGCGTCGCTCCTGAACCACCGAGTGCAAGAAGCAGAGTGCAAACAACAACGAGCGCCACGCCTGAGCTTCGACGCGTTCGAGCTTGTCTTGATCGACAATCACTGTAAATGAGCGGACCAGGCCTGCTCGAAGGCCAGCTGGAGGTTCATTTGTTGCCCGTGCGCATCGGTGAAGCAGGGAAATAGGAAAGGCGTCATGAGGCTCAGCGGTGAGGAAAATGCGAAATTCTGGGGAGCAGTTTGTCGAGGGTGACGATGAGGACGATGCTGAACTACCCGCTGAAGCTGAAGCGTTTGTGCCGCTAGGAGTGGACGCAGTTGCGGAACTAGATGCGATGATGGGAGCATTCGTTACACCGCTACTGATCCGCGCAAGCGTCTCCTCCAGAGTTTCAAGATACTCCAAACCCAGGTGGCAGTTTTGAAGTAGAACCCATGATCCATTCAGCATCGCAAGAGAAACTGCGCGGGCAGCGACCGCTTCTTGACCTTCGCCCATCGAAATGCAAGCCACCGTTTGTCGTTTTCGTCGTGCAAGATGCTCAACCGCCTCGGTTGGATCGGCTCCAGCAGACAACAAGAAGAGAGCTGGTATCTCGGGGGCTAAATCGGCAAACAATCCTTCAACGGTGTCTGTCACTGGCTCTGTGTACTTGGGTCCAAGCGCCGGGAGCCTCATCACCACGCCTGAATTGATCGTCGACGTGTTAGTGCTGATTGATACCTCAATCACTTCTAGCGACTTGATGAACTCGAGTGCGGCTAGCAGCGTTCTGTCTTCTCTCAACGCGCGAACAAGGAGCAGCTTGTGAAACAGCAAATGTGCTGTCGTGGTACTCGAGTTACCAAAGACAGCGGGGTCATATTCTGGAACAGGTTGTCTCTCTGGCTCGTTGTGGTCGTACCAGCGTCGCCATGCAGCTTCACCACGCTCTATGTCTGCTATCAATGAGCGAAATAACGGTTTGTCATTCGAGAGCTGAAGAACATTGAGCCATGCTTGCGTCGATAGCCAGCCAAACGGCTTTGGTTGGTCTGGCGAGAGCTTTCGCGCGGCTCCAGCTTTTAGCAATAGAGAAACATCACTTGACGTCACAGTGTCAGCTGCGATGAGCATTTTCAGGGCTATCATAAGTAGGAACCCGAGCTTATGTCGTTCGTATAGCCCTCGATTGACATATCGGTACACCGTGTATGTAAGAGTCTCGAGAATATTGGCAACTCTTTTGGACGCAAGCGAAGCACGCTCGGATGCGTCAATTGCTCGACGAAACAGTACTAGAAACTGGTCCAGTGAAGCTTGGTACATTGGGTTTACGGCGGTTAAGTCGACAAGTGCAAAGTACAATGCAGCTCCTCTCGTTGCCACTGGGCGATAAGCCTCCCGCTTGTCGTCAATTCCTCGCTTCATATCTTCTGCTGCTGCAATCTTGTCGTTCACTTCCTTCGCCTTGACCTTCGTATGGGCAAGAACCGTTACGAGTTCGACATCATCAAGTAGATTGCCGGCATCATTCGCTGATAAACGCTCAAGCAGAAGAGCGTCGAGAGCCACAAGAGCCTTGGTGTTTGTGCTCAGTTCGTTTTGGACGCGCTGTAGTTGCTCTTCAAGTGAGCGCTGTTCTTTTTGGATTACTTGAGCTAGGAGTTGTTCTTCAAGCCCATGCTGTGTAACAGTGAAATCGACGACAACTGCGCGTGCTTGAAGCTCTGGGGAAAACACAGGTGCTGGTAGTCGTGTAACCAAGTACAGGCGGAAATCTTCATGCAGCTCCACTAGTCGGTCCAGTACACGGATAAAGGCTGTCTTGGCACGGACTACCACATCGTGATCGAGTAGGCTATGAATAAGAGGGTCTACTCCGTCGCCACTCGACTGGCTACCAGTCGCACCGTCGACTCCGTCAATTATCAGTGCACAGCCCTCACTAACACAAAACTCGACCTGGTCACGAAGTTTCGGCGACGTCGCTGGGACAATGCCAAAGGTGGGTAGTCTATCACCTTCCCGGCGCATGACCCAAGCGACAGCTTGTCCTTGAGGGTCTATCAGTAGTGGATATCGGGTTGGTGTTTGAGGTGACGTTAAGAGTTGAGTGGGGGCTGAGGTTGAAACTCCTGTTGGTGGCGGCGCTAGAGATGCTGAGCTGCCGCTGCTTTCGCTATTCGAACTGAATGCACTTGCTGTATTTAATGCGTTGATATTCTTGCCATCTGGGGCAGTCATTCCTGTGGCTCTCGCCACAAGAATTCCATTTTGGATTGATAGCGGATCTGTCGGCAGACCCTGGAGGCTCCAGTCGCTAAGTGTAGCTAGGTCAACGAGGAAAGATTCCAAAGCAAATGAGGGTGAGAGAGGTACGCTTCGCTTTGTAAGCTCTTGCGGGACTCGTTGTTGAACGAGTTTGGTGCGGAAGTCACGGTTAAAAGCGCCAGCATAACTCAAAAAGGCAGCGGCCACGGCACAATCCCCTACTAAGTGGATCTTTCGTTCCACAAATCGATTGGAGTCATCAGTCCATCGAGCTCGCTCACCTGCAAGCCCACCAATCAGTGCTGTTGCCTGCTCCATCTTCTTTCGAGTCGCGGCAGCATATGCTTCAACTCTTGCCTTTTCTTCCATTTGCGCTTGGAATGCATCCTGAAGACGTGTAAGCACTCCTTGGCACTGCGCAAGCTTTTGCTCGGACGCTGCAAGGCTCGCCTGGGCGGCCTCAAATTTGCCTTCGGCAATCCGAAGTGCCTCAAGTTTGGGCTTGACGACTTTCGACGCTTCGTGATACCTTGTCATTGCCTGTACCCAGCAAAAGAGGCCTTCAGCAGCTCGAGATGCATTTCTGGCCGCCGGAGCTGAGAACCCTTCAAGCTCTAAGTATGGCTGCATGAGCTCCACAGTTTCATCGTTGATATTATCTTTTTCATACTTGGAGAAGTGGAAAACGTTCTGCAAGAAGCGTGTGTCGGCAAGCATGCCCGACTTGACAACTTGGAACGAATCCAAGATAAAGTCATGTGTGACTTGTGATCGCTTGTCTTTTGATCCTGCAGCACCGACGACACTCAATGTGATCTGAGCTCGCTCAACCTTGAGCATTGGGGCCATTTGGAGTATTGCAACGCAGTCGAAAATCAATTTGATGATATCACCAGGCTTTGCAAGCTTTTTGAGCTCGTTGAGATCATTAGGCTTGATACTGCTGACCGCTCGCTCGGCCTCATCCAAGAAAGGTTGAGCTCGTGCAAGATCCTCTTCCGCAGCACTCTTTTCTTTTCCGATCTCTGTTGCCTCTGCTAGACACTGCTCCTTAATTCGCTCAACGAGATCACTTTCTTTCTTTGCCTCGAGTGACTTGATCTGTAGGTTCTCAAGCATCTTGGTAGTGGCAGCTTCTGCCGTTGCAAGTTTGGCTTCTTCATCTTTTAGAACAAGCTTCATGCGTTCAACGTCTTGGGCTCCCTGTGTGAGTTTTTGAAGGCCAATATTGATAGAGCTCTCGCTTCGCGCAATCTCTTGCAGCTTGTCATTGTAGAGCGCGCGGTAAGTAGCCAAGAAACTAAGGAAGGACCGTGGTGTCTGAAACACCTTTCGCTTCATTTGTATGAAATATTCGTCACTTAGTGATTCGACACTGAGGTGGATGCGAGCCATTTGGGCCATGATTGCTTCTTTCACAGGATCTGCAGTTGACAATGTGCCGACTGTTACTAGCGGTAAGTCACTCAAGTACGCACGACTGACGGCAATTAAAGCATCCTCTGGCCACGGCAAAAACCAGTCAATAGTACAACCTGCAACAAGATGAGGGTATTCACGACACAGTGGCGCAAAACGTGCACTGACGGGGGATAGACACAGAACGACATGCAAATTCGCTCGCGCACGATCGAAGAAGTAGCGGACGAGGTGCTCAAGGGAGTAGTCGTTACTTCCTCCAGTATATAGTCCACTCGCCTTGTCTTTCGCTATTGAACCGCGTAATTCTCCAACCATCGCAGCAAGTTCATCGCGTGGAAACAGCCCAGGGAGCTCACCACTGCCTGCCAAGAGCGAATTGATGTGCTCTAAGAAGCTGTCATCCTTGATCTCGGCTTCAGTCAGTAGGAAGGTGACACCACGACCAACTTGCCCGGCAGTCTTAAAAAGGGAGCGCAAGTCGTCAAGAAACGCCGCAAGGTTGTAACCTTTCGTGGCTGCGATCTGAAAGAGTTGGTGGCCTTCAAGCATGCTAGCCAGCCGCGCAAGCGATTGTTTCCCTGATCCGCCTACGCCTACCAGCATCATATTGCTCTGCGGCATGCCCAACACGCGAGAGATGCGCACAAGATGCGAAAGCGCTTCATCAAAAAGAATTAAAGATGGGGTAGTTGCCGCCCGTCCGTTTGAGCCCGACGCATTTGACGCACCCGACGAATTAGAGCCTGATCCGCCTTCCTTAGCAATACGCTGATGTTGGCTCAGTAGATGCTCAACTCTAGTGCGCAGCTCAGTAACACTTGGAGCTGGTTCATAGTATCGTGGAGCCTCTTTGACGACTTCACCGTACTCGTCGACCTCTGCATCACGAAGAAAATCAACAAAGAGTACCATTGCATTCGCGACACTTGGGTCAGCGTGGTGCGAATGATGATGGTCGGCCCCGCTACCTTTCTCTTTCACTGGTGGCGGCGGCTTAAGCAGGGTTGAATCGGACACCAGTGTCAACTCCTCCTGGAAGCGCCGCTTGTCGTCGAGGGAAATGAGACGGTCTGCAAACACGCGTTCGCACTCGTGTTTCCAAAGTTTTACAAGTGCACGCTCTGCTGACAGACTTTCGATCGGGGCTCGCAATATTCCTTGGAAGCACCTGCTCAACTCTCGCATGTTGAATACGTAATGAAACTTTTGGGGTGTAGGGAGCATGGATCGCCGCATCCAGTCCCAAAGCTGTACTGATGCGGCTGCAAGCTTTCCTGCTACGTCTGCGATTGTTTTTCGGGCCATTGCAGTAACTTGAGGAGTAGGTGAGGCTGCACTTGGCCCAGTCGAAGCAGCATGGGTGCTACTCGACACTGATTCAAACAGTTCTGCAAACCGCCAGCGCACCAGCTGGCCGTAAATGGTCTCAACGACGTCAGGGTGTCGGCGGTAACACATTGAGTACCATGAAGTGTCGCTTGAGGCGGCTTGGGATATCTTGCATTCTACCTGGCTTGCTGCCAGATCCTGAAGCCTTCCCACTAACGCCACTTCCACGTGGTGCATGGCGCATTGCAGCTACGAATCGCAAATCCTCGAGAGATTTTAGATCACCCCGCTTATCTTTATCAAGGAAGCACAGCGTGCCAGTTTCCACGATCTGCCTTGCCACTTCGAGGGTGGGCTGGTCACCCCATGTGTTTCGTGCAGGGTAAAGCTAGATCATCTAGGAAAAAAGTTAGTTTCTTGCCATTTGCCGGGCCAAATGTCTTGCCTCCCCGTTTATCGAGCTCGCCTTCAATCGTCGCCTGGAATCCTCCAGGACTACTTGAACCCGAGAAAATTATCGTTTTACTCACTACCTCTTCGCTGTTACCACTGCAGTTGGAATTGAGGAAAAGGTGCGCGAGTGTCGATTTGCCGGTTCCAATTTCTCCTACCAGGAGTACCGGATGTCGATTTGAGTGTAATCGCTCCATCAAGTATAGCGCACGCGCCTGTATCAGTTGTCGGAACTACTACATGAGCCATGTTAATGTTCTCAAGTTTCATCATAGCTTGCACTGAGGCAATGATCGATGCTGGACCGTCGTTACTGTGGCTGTGGCTGGAGTCAAGCGACCACCTCTCCCACTCAAGTGTTCGAGTGATGCAAGAAATGGTCAAAGATAGTAGACCCACTATGCACTGGGGTCGTCTCGGTGCTTGGCATCCAAGCTCCCATTGCGTTACTTCCGCCTCCTGTGGCAGTAAGTGTTGATGCTAATGCCTCGCCTGCCTTTGCACTCAGATATTCGTGAAGTTTCCTTCTATCCTCCAAATCGAGCACACCACCAATTGCCCAAGCTATTGAGAATACAAACAGACGCGAGAGCTCAAGCTCTAAATCACTGTCGCTTCGCTCAGCTCACAACAGGCCAGTAAACTCTGCAGGAGGTTGAGACACGATTGAACGAGTGCTACGCGCGGAGCGAACACCACGGGTCGACAATGCTGCACCAGAAACTCGAATAGATGACCAATATTGTCTCCTCCAGCACCGCCGTCTCGAGGGACTGGGATTATCAGCTCCACTACACGAGCCAATAAGCACCCGGACACACTTGCTAAGTGCTTCACGCTGAGTTTCAGGTCGCCCGAGGAGCCACCCTTGTGCAACTGGCTCCCAGTCAAGGTCCGTGTCGCTCACATAGATAATTCCTGCACGAGAGACAGTTGCAGGTGACGCATTACGTAGATCCTCGACCTCGAATAGAAGCTTGCAATTGTCTGTCATGGGCAAACGATCTCCATTCGCTAGTGTCAAGATTTTGTTGTCGTCCAGAACGGTGTTTAGATTCTCAATCCAGACTGCATCAACCGGTCCATCACAAACAATCCATGCCACATCTTTGCGGGAGCGATCATTGAACTTTGCCCACATGGCAGCAAATACACCGTCAACCCACTCGCCGGACAGCTTGTCGGTCTCCCCAAACATCTCCTCAGCTCGGATTGCTTTCGGATTCATTCGTACTTGTCGATGCGGAGTCTTTGTGTGTGCACTGAGTGATGTCTGTAGAGTTCGGCAGATCTCTGACTTCCCGGCCCCAGCAGGGCCAACGAGCATTATACCGTGGCGAACGAGTAGCGTCTCGAGAAGCTGAAGCACTTTTGATGTCCATGTAGGACGTGCGACACGGTTGTTTTTGCTAAGTGT
Organism: Phytopythium helicoides; assembly: GCA_024867545.1. Taxonomy (NCBI): domain Eukaryota; phylum Oomycota; class Peronosporomycetes; order Pythiales; family Pythiaceae; genus Phytopythium; species Phytopythium helicoides. The sequence goes on from JANFNE010000005.1 coordinate 1,391,750, forward strand.
ATCACTAATGACTCGCTTGATGTCGCTATGCTTGTTGCCCGATCCACTCGAGTCAACAACACCAGGAAAAATGTCGCGCAACATGGACAAGAAAATGGGTATGTCTGGCGCCACGAGTTTCGACAAGTTCATATCTCTCAGCGTAGTCATGAGCAGTACTTCTTCGTTTGCGAGTAGATTCGCTCGCTTTGTGGCACCAGCAGTTCGAAGAACAGAGAGGATATTACGCAAACCAAAATCGTAGTGCCTCTGCTTCGATAACTGCTCTTCGCACACACCGTATAGCGTCTTGAATTTTCGTGCGAGCTCGGCAAACGAGTCGTATCCCACCGCACACAATCTTACCTTGATGATAATCTCTCTGTCCGGAACCATCATTGACACTCCTCGGAACAGGGCTTTGAGGTTCTCAGGCAGCTCTTGGCGGCCCTGATACCCTGGATTCATAGTGATAAAGTATCCTACATCGGGATGAAGCGCAATAGGCGCTGGGTCTCCTGGGAAGGAGAATGTTGAAGCTGCTAAACGCCTAGCGTTTGTGATAGCAAGGACTTGTTGGGCCACAACTGAAAGCACAGGTAGCTCGATACGGTTAAACTCGTCAAAACAGCCCCATAGTCCACCTTGGCATAGCCCTTTGAAGATTTTGGCCATATCCGAGAACCGCTGCTGGTCCGTACAGTTAGTGACGATCACAAACACACCAAGACTACGGCCTAGATCTTTGACCTGTCTCAGTCTTTCCAGTTCCAGCAGGTCCAGCGGGTGCTCCGCCAAGATGCATTCCCAGTGCTTGTGATAGCGTAATATATGCTCGATCAGTGAGAGGAGTGATTACAAGTCGTTCCTTGCAGCCGAGGTACTCGAACGCGTACTTAAAGTCAATGTCACCAATTGAAATGATGCAAGCATCAGGTCCAACGAGGTCGTAGGCACCGTTTGCACTGTTTGCAGGTCTCCAGTAGAACCGAGCCTGCTTGAGCCACTCAAAATCGTTGCCATCGACCAATTTCTTCTCTTTGTACAGCCGGCAGAGCTCTAGGAACACATCTCGTTGATGAACTTGGATCGTAATAAGTGTTTCTACTTTAGTTCGCGCAAGCTTTGAGCCTAGGTCAGTCAGACACCACGAAGAAAGCTCTGACAGCATTGTTCCATGACGCTTTGACGTTTGGGACATTACCCCCTTCGTTGTTCGGCACTTTTGTAGTGCTTCTTGACACTCAGCTGTCCAGCTAAGCTGAATACCAAGAAGCGCGAACTGGGCACAAAAGCGTGATACAAAGTCACGCACAGAGCTCATACCAGCGCTACTCTCAGCTGCTGCTTGGCGACAAATACCCTTCAGTGTGACGCGCATCTCTCTTTCCAGGGCTCGCAGCCAATCCTCAATGTTTCCGTCTGCTACAACTCCGGTAGCTAGAGGAATGATCTCGTCAACGTCTTTGCCGCCTGAAGATCCACCTCCGATCCGTGATTTGATCTGGATAATTCGACGCTTGTCAGCTGAGTCATGCACGACCTCATCCACACTGTCGAAGATCTTTTCGTAGTATTGCTGAACAGCCATTGGGTCGGAGCACCCTCGAGAGAGAATAAGGAGCAGTAAGGGGTTGGAGACGAAGTAGAATCGTGGGAACTTGCGACGCTTCTGCTCTAAATATCCCTCGAGAGACTTTTGACACTTTTCAAGCTCGCTGAATAGCATCGGTAACGTACTCCTGAGTAATTCGTTCGCGCAGCATGCGACGACAAGGCCAAGCTCAGAGGCGCGGGTCATGACTTTCTGCCAATCTTTGTCGATCTTGGCAAATTTCTTGGCCTCGAGCGGCATTTGCTTTGCAATGTCACCTCCAGTAAACACGGACTCGAGGGACATCCACAGCGTCTGCACCTTCACCCAACGCTCCAGGACATCTGCAGTCTCTGAGAGTTGAGCCAATTTGCTTTGTACGCTTTCTTTGAAGAACACAACGTGCCGCATACTGAGCATCGCTTGGAGTTGCAACTGACTCTCTTCCAAATCCTCAATTACTTGGCCGTAGCCCTTGAGTACTGGCACGCCACGAGCTCTCCACTCGCCGAACTCAAAAGCAGTCCCTGCCCACCGCTCTTTGATGTCTCGAATCTTGGTTTCAATCTGAAGCTGTTTTTGTGCACTTTCGCAAACGTATTCGACATCATCCTTAAACGTCAATAGCCGCGCGTTAAGCACATCTCTAAACGAGAAGGCATCACTGTCATAAGCCACAAGTGAGCACGGTGCACCCGAGCCGCTAGTGCTGCAAACCTGAACGAGCTCATCCCAATGTCGTGGCTTGATGGCTTCACGGCAAAGCTCCCGCATCAGCGGCAACACATCAACAAAGTCGCTGATGTCTTTTCGAAGAATGTGATACGCCTCCCATTCACTCAACTTTTTCGGCAATTTCTTGCAGCGAGCATCAAAAGCAGCAAATGTGTCGCTCATTCTTTGAATACTGGCGCTAACTTGTGACCATGGTAGGGCTTGGAACTCAGTCAGCGCAGTCGCGACGTCCATGTAGAGGCCATAAAGTTGATCCAGCAGTGCTAACTCTTTCTTAGTTCGAATGAGCTCAGGATATTCGGTGGGCCCGCATCCCAAATAGCTCTTCACCCGCGCTATAGACTTCTAACTTCCGTTCCCGCGTGATAAGAAGGTCCTTGAACCGCTTTAGTCGAGCAACAGCCTCAGCAGGAGCGATGCCTGATACCATAGGTCCGTTCGAGCAATAGTCGGCTCGAAACTGCGCAACATCTGCCTGGAATTCACGGACATCCTTGATGAGCTGCTTTTTGAAGGTGCCCTGTACTTCCGAGAGGTTGTCAGTCACTTCTTCAGCATAGTCAACAAGTCGTCTCCATGACGACCGAATCACGCTCTTCTGGTCCATTTCGTCTTTGTCCATGTATCCGCCTGGAGAAAGTGCTCCAGCATATCATACATGTCCAAGATTGGAGCGATCTCCATCTCGATAGCTGACTCCCGCTCTCGAACCTCTCGCAGTACACCCATGACAAATCGCAACGCATCAAGAGATTCGACTGGGGCGCTGAGCTTAAGTGTTGTCACGCGAATGTACTCGGTTAGTGCTGAGAGCGCAGATCGTGCTGACTGTGGACACGATCAGAATACTGAACCTTCCACTGTCGACACTCGTTACGCAGTTGAAGCTTAAGATTCTTTGTATTGAGAGACAACACTGCAATATTGTGTACTGGTGCTAGGTGCAGGATCTCTGCCTCCACCGCCATGAAGTGCCGTAGCTCGTGCTCAAAGTCCTGGATAAGGGGATTGCGCTTCATGAACTGGCTGTACCGAAACTCCATGTCCTCTTTCCAAAGCCAGTCATACTTTTTGAACGTCGCCAGGTACTCGTGCACTTGGTTCTTGGTACCATGGAGTGCTCCTGTTAACAGGATAGCCACTTTGATAATCTCTGTATCGCACCCAAGCTTTTCAAAAAGTGAGGTGCGCGCAGACTCAGGGAAAATATTCTGTTGACCCCATTCGTAAAGACTCTTAGAACACTTGAGAACTGCGACGGCGGAGCGGTTGATTGCTCGCTGAATATCATCGAGAGATGGGCTTAGTCGGACTGATGGCACTGAAAGCTGAACATCAACCTCAAAAAATGGGCGTTCAAGAAACAAGAATCCAGTGCCAGCCTTGGAGCAAACCCGTTTCTTGATCGCATCGAGAGATGTCTTGGTCGAGTTGACCAGCGCGCGGTAGAATAGGTTTCGGTAGTAGGATCTAAAAGTGTTCATCGCATCAACATCACATGCTACAGTTCGTCGTGGCTGTTGCTGCTGCTGCTGTTGTTGCTGCTGCTGCTGCTGAGTGCTTGCCGTCGGAGAGGACGAACCGGATGCGGTAACAGCTACTGCTGCGGTTGTACTACCTATACCATCGATTGTGTAATCGCACAACAATCGAAGTACATCTTCCACTGCGTTCTCAATTTCAACATTCTTCGCGCCAAGCAGCAGTGTCACAGTCGCTACATGCTTTTTCTTGTAGCCGCACAAAGTCGTCGAGTGCAAATGACTGATCTGTTGGAAGATTTACTAATGAGCCCGTGCAACAACCTTGAGATTCTTCTCAATCCGATTTTCAATCGCATCCAAAACGTTATTGATAAGTTCTTCAAGTCGCTGCAGACCCGCGTGCACCTGGGTTGTGTATGCATCTATGTTCATGCTGGTCCACGTCAGCGTCACAAGTCCTGGTCGTAGACGATGCTGCAGATCTTCAAGGTGTGGTACGAGTAATTTCTCTGCGACTGGAATAATCTTGCCCAGCACGCGGTCGTACTCTTTGAGCGTGTAAGTCAGATCATTGTAGTACATTTTGAATTTGTCTTCCTGCAACATGACGATACGTGCATTTTCGGGTACCTCGATACCCATCCGATCCAGACACCGAGCTTCACGGATGAGCTGCAGAATTGCTTTGTCGAAATTCACGTAGAGCTTGCCTAGTTTCTGGGTGCCGAATTATGAGTGTCGCATGGAGCCCAGCTTTAGCAGTCTCGACTGACCGACACCAAGCTTCGTACCACAAGTACTCGAAAGCTACGAGCGTGCGCGCAACTTTGTTGTATGTTTTGATGATCTTCTTGGAATCTTTTGTGGAGAGAACAGTTGGGTTGCTCTCAAATTTGCGCATGGGTTCCTCAATGCGACGCAACAAGTGTCGGGACCAAAGAATGTTACCTGCCACAGGTGGAAGGTTGCGAGCAACTGGTGGGTCGTGGCGGCATTTCTCGTACAAGTCTTGCACGTTGGTGAGATCAAGTCCATAGTTGTGGAAGATGACGGTGAACTTGGAATCAAGATCGCTACGGAGTGACTCTCGCTGCAAAATGGATTGGAACTGCTTGAGAAGCAACAAGGACTGCTCGATGCTGGTGATACTGTCAAAGCTAACATTGATGAATTGCTGTAGCGACGCCTCAAGGTCCGCGATTTGGATGTTAAACTCGACGTAGTCTCGGTCAAACTTGTTGTTGTGATAATCAAGAAGGTCGTGTTTGTTGCTGGCGCGAAACTCGCTGATGATTGTGTTGAAGGATGCAAGTAGTGTGTCCATCCCCTCTAACGCGTGCTGCGCAAGCGCGCGAAACTGGTGGATCGTGCTGAACATGTCGATCAGTTTGACTACTCGACGACAAAACAAATCAAACTTGCCGAAGATTTGCGTCTCGCTAAAGTCGAATTGCTTCCCTTTCGGCATCGTTAACAATTTATCCTTTGTCAGTCGGTACTGCTCTTGGTACGCTTCGTTGAGCTTGAGGCATGCCTCGAGTGCCTGCAAAAGATCTTCTGGATCTTGTGCCCATATCGACTCTGCAGGTGCATCTTTTGGTACGATGCTATACTTACACAGTGTGATCATTTGGTTCGTGATCTTCATGAAGAGCTTGGTCATGCGCTCGGTTGTGTTGTAGTATCGCGCGATTGTGTGGACCATCTTGACAGCGTTCATGAGTGCTGGCAGCGCATCAATCACTGTCGCAGGCGTACCACTATAGAGCGGCTCGATAAACCGCTCGAGCGTCGCGAGGTACTTGACGTTATCTTTTGCCTCGTTGGATGCCTCTGTGATGTTGGTATCGATCTGCTTCCACTGCCGCAGTAACGCTGTTACTCCCAGGCGATCTGCGGCAGACGAACTATCACCCTGTTGTAGCTTGGACACGACGTTCAATACGCCTGTAACCATCTTGCATTCCTTGGTTTTTAGCTGCTCGGTGATCCCCATTAGTCGCTGCAGTCGACGCTTCCAATACTCAAGCTCGGTGTCCGGTCCCGGACTCGTGAGACTCCCACCGCATCTGGTCGTTGTCCTCTAAGTACGCCTCCGTTTGCTTGCACCACTCACGCATGAGCTCGGAAAAATGCACGACGGCACTGTCGTCTGTGGACAGTCGCGAGAGGCTACGAGTGTCGGACGGATCGTAGCGCTTGTCAGGTTTGCGCAGGTCAAGTCCCGTACTCATGGCCTTGAGATTCTCTTGCACGTCGGTCACGAAGAGTTTGAGCCCATGTAGGAACTCGGTGCGCCCATCCGTGTCGGCCTGACCCCACTCACCGTTCGGGTCATCGTCACGCTCTGCCGTGAGAAGCAATGGAGCGTATAGCTGCGACAGCGTCGTCTCGAGCGAGAGCAGCGCCTGATGAGTCGAGCACGCCGAAGGTCAGTCGGTGGTCGTTCGCGATTGCTGGGTCGACCTCTCCCCCATTCGCGTACGCTGTTGGCGTCGACGCTCGCTGGACATCCGTCTCTGGTACTGTTTCGGCAGTGGCGTCTGGAGATGGCGTGTCTGGCCCGCTGTCACCGTCGTGCGGAGATTCGTTGGGCGGAACCTTGGCGAAGAAGAGCGCGCGCCCTCTGAACGCGTCGTCGAGCCCGTCGGCTATGAAGAGCTCCTTCCTGTCCGGGGCTGCGCCAGCAGATGGCGCTGCGGCATCCGAGTCTCCCCGCGCCTGGAAGTAGAAGAAGACGGTGGACGGTCCGTCGGCGCGGAAGAAGTGCGCGAGCTTGTCCATGATGCGGTTGGTCTTGAGCAGCTCCTCGACCTGCGCCTCGTCCTGGAAGCCCAGCCCCATCTGCAGCCGCTGGATGATCCAGCGGTGCCGCGCCTGGAACGCCATGCGCGCTGCGCCTCGCGGGCCAGAGTGGGCGGCGGGTGGCCGACCATTCTACCGAATCCGAGCAGCCGTCGCGACTCTTGGGATCGGCTCGCCGCCTGGTCCACTGGCGCCGCTGACGCCCACAGCGCGCACCAAAGCGCAGCGCTCCACCGCTAGCGACGCAGTGCGCGTCGTCGTCGTCGTCGGCGGCGGCAGCGGCCATGGCCACTACCAGGCAGCGGCAGGCGGCTCGCGCGCGCCTTCAACGTGGTGTGGGCCACACAGAAAGGCAACTTCCTGTCGGCCGGCGATTGGCTCCCTTTTCGGCCAATCACCGAGCAGGACGCGCTCCATGCCGCCACGTCTCTTTGGCCGCCATACATTTCGGCTCTGTCATAATAGCTCGGCGCCAACCGCGCGCAGGTAGGTAGGCGCTCTCACTCTCGCTTGTCGCCGACGGCCGCTGGCCTGCCGAGTCGACTGAAGTCGCGCAGTTGCTAACGCTCTCGCTCTGCTGCTGTCGCTGTCGCTCTCGCGCCGTCGTCGCGTCGTCGCGTCGTCGCTCGCCAGCCCGCGATCTTTCTGCTCTCGACCACGCGCCAGACCGCCATGGCCTTCGCGACGCGCGCGCAGCTGGAGGCCGAGGTTGAGGCGCGCTCCTCGCGCGTACGCAAGCTGCAGGAGCAGCTCAAGAGCCAGAGCGGCGGCGTGACGCTCGACGACGTCAAGCGTGAGCTGCAGGCCGTCGTGGAGCTCAAGAAGCAGCTCGTGGCCTGGACGGACGACGAGCCCAAGGAGCTGCAGGAAGAGGCCGCCAATGACGAGAACAGCGGCGCAGCGCTGAACGCTGGCTCGCCCAAGAAGTCCAGCAAGAAGAAGAAGAAGAAGTCGCAGTCCCCCAAGATGGACGCTCAGCCACAGACGACGGTGGCGACCACCGAGGAGAACACCACGGCGGCCGTCGCGGAGGGGGTTGAGCGCGTCGAGACCTGGGTTGCTGCGGCAGACACCACGTTGGTCGAGCTTGAGGACCAGGTGTTGCGTCTGCAACGGACCAAGCGCGCGACCGAGTTTCTTGAGAGCCACAAGCGTGCTGCAACGCCGACTCCAGCTGTCAAGACCGTTGACGTCAAGACGGCCGCAGACGTGTCGACGACCATGGTCAAAGTGGGGTCCAGCGACAAACAGACGAAAAAGACTAAGGCTTCTACGAAGGAGAAGAAGAACGAGGCCGTGGTTACTGAGAAGACCACGGTTGTCACGACGGTCACGACCGAAACTACTATGGACACGACTGCTACTGCCTCGGTCGAGACCGTTGCGACCGACGCTGTTGCGATTGAGCAGGCAGTTGCCACGGCCGTTGCTAAGCTTGAGGAGGCGCTTGCCAAGGAGAAGGCATCGACCGTCGAGCTATCTGCGGCCAATGAGAAGCTGCGCTCATCTGAGAATGAGCTTCGCGAGGCGCACAACAAGCTTGAGAAGTCGGTATCTGAGCTACAGACCAAGAACAGTGAGCTCCTGACCAAGCTGGAATCGTCTACAGCATCGGATGCCAAGCTGCGTGAGGAAGTGGACCAAGCTGCAACGTACGATTCAAGAGTTTGAGGACGAGAAGGATTCCAAGGAGACGCACCTCGGCAAGCTTGTGGAAATCGATCGACGAGTTTCAGGTGAGCAAGTTTGTGTCCGATCTACTGATGTCGCATCTGGGCTTGCTAACGTTTTGTATTGGGTTTCTTGCTCCTGCTGTAGATTGCGAACAACAAGCTGACGGAGAAGAACGCTGAGCTGGAAGCCGAGAACCGCACCTGGCGCCAGCAGGTGGAAGAGGTTGCCGTTCAGCGCAAGGCCCTTGATGAGCGGGCTGAGAATGTGGATGCGGAGCTTGCCGCTGCGAAGCAGAGTGTCGAGGCATCCGCGGCGGAGACCCTTGCGCTTCGCGAAGAGCTTGATGCGTTGAAGTCGGCCCACAGCGAGCTCAAGGAAAAAGCACTCGGTTGCGCATTCCAAGTCAACTGATGCCGCTACAGCAATTGAGGGACTCGAGGCGGAGATTGCTTCTCTCACTTCCAAGCTGGAGGTTGCAGCAGCAGAGCGGAAGGACCTTGAGGCAGGAGCGCGACTCCATTCGCGCTCAGAGCAGCGAAGAGGCATCAAAGCTTAGTGCGCGTGTGGCTGATTTGGAGAACGTGAGCGCCAGCAAGCAGGCGGAACTCGAAGCTGTCTCGAAGAAGCTTGGCGTGGCCGAGGTAAGTGACGATTGTGAAGTGGAGACGGCTATTACGTATTATTAATGGCTGCTATGCTCTCGTTTGAAAGACGTTGCTCAAGCAGGTCCAAGCCGATAAGAAGGAGGCATCTGCTCGCGTTCATGAGCTGCAGGCCGAGATTGAGGTGCTGAAAAAGAAGAGCTCGTCAGTCAACGATGAAGCTGCGACAGAGGCTCGTACCCTTGTTGTCGCTCTTCGCGCGCAAGTTGAAGAAGCCAAGGCTCAGCTGGCTGCTGCTGTGGCCAAGAGCGAGACCCTTTCCGTGGAGCGCACAGGAGATGGAGGCTCAACTGCTTCAGGCGCGGAGCTCGGCTGCGGCGCAAGAAGATTTGCTCAAGAAGGCGCGCGCGTCTCTCCTCGAAGCGAACGAGGAGCTCAAGGAAGCACGCAACCACCAGCTCAAGTGGAAGAACTCGGCTCAAACTGCGACGATGCAGATGAATGAGAAGGCTGCCGAGGCTGACAGTGCTCGTAAACAGGCAAACAAAGCCCGCGCCGAGGTTGTGGCGGTGATTGCGGAGAAGAAAAAGCTTGCTGATAGCCTTGAAGGACCGCGAAAAGAAGACGAGCAAACTTAGCAATGAGATCGCCACGCTCCGGCGAGAACTGGAAGCAGCTCGCGCGCAGGTTGCTGCGGCCGAAGAGAAGGCTCGCAAGTCGGTGGCTAGGGAGGTTGCTCATGTCAAGGAAACGTCGAGCCAGGCAGTCACGGCTGTGAATGCGAAGCTTGCTTTCTACCAGCAGCTGGTGTATGGCCTTGCGCCGCTGCTGGCGGCCGTGATTTTGTACGCGGTGGCGGCATAGTTAGCTCCAAGTTGTGATTGCCTTTGTAATCTCGGATCAATCACAAAACAGAATGCAGCATATACAATGTCGGTCATGCCACTTGGTAGAGTCCAACACAAACAATCATCTGGATTGCTGGCACAGACAGAACGCAGTCGACCTGTTCACGAACCACATCCAGATCACAAGTAATAGTATCGTCGCAGCCGACCGTTTATTGCTCGTTAGGCAGCAAAAGAGAGGGAAATTCAACGCACGAAAACTGGCACACCGGGGTAATCTAGAACCCAGAGAGCCACTCGAAGTCACCCGAATACTTGGTGCCAATATTGAGTTCCTGGTGGCTCTCACTCGCAACGATTTCCTTGAAACGCGTCGAAGCCTCCACTTCCAAAGGAGCCTGCGTGAAGCGTTAGCTTGAGGAACGTACGAAGGGTAACAAAGGTAGTGGTGCTCGTACCGCGAAGGAGCCACTCTTGGTGGCCTCCCAGGAGGTGCCGGCAAAGAACGAGTGCTTCTTGATCGCTTCGCAGCCGTTTTGTGCGTGGCTCGCACGGGAGCCCGAGACTGAGAAGCCGAGTCGACGAGGGTACTCGGGGCTCAGCAACCGTGAGATCAGATCCTTGATTTCAGGACTTGCACTGTCTGGCCAAGTCAGTTGCTCCTGTACAGTTAATATGACAGCGTCAGTGAGCGTAAAGATGCGCCAACGAGGTGCTAATAGCTGAACTCACGGGATTGAATGATGCGATGAAGTTGAGAATCTCGATGTCTCCCTTCTTGTCTTGAGAGAAGGGTGTGACACCGCACAAGAGCTCATACATGAGCACACCGAGCGCCCAGTAGTCCGCAGCGATGTTGTGGCCTACATGTTGCAGCACTTATAAGGAGCCGAGAACGATAAGGTTGCCACATATCGATTTACCTTCGCCCTGAATTTGCTCTGGTGACAGATACTCTGGGGTTCCACACACGGTGTAGGTTCGCCCACGACCAACGTACTTGGATAGTCTAAAAATTACACATCTAATAAGCAAAGAAGATTCTTCATATCACCTCAAACAACCAGGAAACATACCTGAGGTTCAGCATACGGATGTTACCACTGCGATCAACCATCAAATTGGTTGGGTCAACAGTTCGAGATACAATCCCCTCCTGCAACCATATAATAGTTAGCTAGGCAGCCAGTGACTTCATGATTCGATACAGTATTGATCGTACCGAGTGAAGGAACTCCAGCGCCATCACCACTTGAGCGGCATAGTAACGGACGAACGATTCGCCGTGGGCCTCGCCATTGAGGAACTCCTCCAGGTTGCCCACGATTTGAGAGTCGTAGAGGAGGTGAATGTCTGTGTCGTTGGTGTTCATGCCATACACGTTTGGCACGAGAGCGTTCTTCTCGTACAAGGCGACGTAGATGTCTCGCTCGCCACAGACGTGCTTTTGCATACTGGCATCGTACACTGCTTGCTTGCTTACAGAGCGAAGTGTCATGTATGCTGCAGGCGACGATCCCTTGACTTTGACGAGACGAATTGTGTTGATTGGGTCGTAGAAGACGTCGCCGATGATCTCGATCTGGCTCACCGTTTTAGGCAGCTTCGCTGTCTGTGGCTCGTTATCGAACAGAACGAGCGCCTTCGCCTAGAAATCAGCAATTCTCTGTCAGATCACCGCCACGCACCTTCTCACAATCAAGTCAGGGCTCTAATTACCGAGGCACGCTTACGGGAGTCCGCGATACGATCCTTGCGAGCTCGTCGAATCTTGTCCTTCTCCATCACAGCAGACAGCTTACCAACTGCTTGTTCTAGAGTGTCCCTTTTGATAAAGAGGCATTCTGTTTTCTCGCTTGCGCGCAGAGTGCGTTGGCTATAGCATGGAGTATTGTTAGTCAGCATGAAGCCAGAGAACGTAGGCTCCTACTCGTAACAAACCTGATTGACCGACGACGAACAAGTGCAATCTCGCCAAAGTAGTCAAAGGTCTTGAGCTCGAGCGGAGGAACAGACTCTGACTTTGCGGTAGCCTCGATTCGGCCGCTGATAATAAGGAAGAACCCAGGTTCCTGCCATCCCTTCGTGCAAGATCACTTGATCAGCTGCGAAGGTGATAGACTTCATCTCCTCCGCCACCAGATTTGTCTGCGCCACAGTCAAAGGACGCAGCATGCTGATCTGTCGAAGCCGGTTGACGACATCACGCAGGGGTCGGCCTCGCATAAGAATGGAACGGAAAGCAAGGCGGTCGAGCGACCACAGCGATCCATCAACCTTGGCAATCACCGTGGCTGCGCGAGGCTTGGAGTAAATAAGCGCGAGCTCGCCAAACGTTGGGTGCAGCTGCTGTGTAGATTTGTAGACGTGGATAATCTCCCCATACTCTTCAGGCGTCAACTCCTTATCGGTCGACTGAATAGCGAGAGCCTGCTCGTCCGGGAGCTGGCGGACTTCAAATTCGCCGCTCTCGACCTGTGGTTGTTTTCCCGAGACAAGATCATGCGATTAGGAAGTCAAACCAAACGCGTGATAGTTAATGGAGGTACGAACCAGATAAAAAGTATCACCAGGAGTACCCTGGCGAATGACGACATCACCAGCCTTGACCTCAACCTTGTTCAATACCGAGATGACAGCACGAATCTTTGCCATGCAAGTCCAACATTTAGTGTGCCAGCAAAGAAAGACCAGCCCCGCGAAATGAAGTTCCTCGCACCTTGTCATCGCTCAGATGGTTGAACAAAAAGTTCTCCTGGACGCTTTCCTTTATCCATTGAATCTCTTCTTCTGACCTTTCCTCGCCTCCTTCTGAGCTCGTGGACGCAACATATTCCTCACCGTCGAACATTTGGTCGGTGAGCGAGAGTCGAATCGCATCGGTTCCGACAATCGTGTCACGGCGCGCACTCTTTTGAGAGCCGCGCACAGGGACGCTGCATCGATTGGAGATCCAGGACTTCGCGACCCAGGAAGATACTCTCGCGCGGAGCATCATGGTTGCCGCCATTCACACCGTCCAGGAAGATACAAATGGCAGTGATATCATCAGTGCGCACCTCGAACTGCAGCCAGCGGTTATACGCCTCCTCGACCAATGCCTGACAAGCCTCTGATGGGTCTTCAAACTTTTTCACGATGTCGACGACGTTTTGGCTTGTGAGGAACTCGAATACGCCGTCACTTGCAATCACGATAAATCTGTCGTGGGGCTTGAGGTCTTTGCACAAAATCTCTGGCTCTGCCGTTACGCCGAGTTCTTCAGACACCAAGTCTCCAATACTTCGCGTAAACGCAGTGCCCTGTTGGCGTCACGAGTGGTAATAAGTGAGCAGTTTTGAAGGACTAGGAGGAGGATTTGCATTTCCGCACCGGATACTGGCCGTACGGGTGCCAAATGCGAGGTGGATCGCCATTCATGTCGATCTCCTCGCCGAGCGTCAGCCCCCAGTTCTCATGGATGGGTTCAAGGCCTTCAACCTGGTCGACTGTCAAGATACGTGCGCCACACTTTTTCACGCGTTCGCGCTCGTCCTGTTCATGCACGCAAGACGATGTGTGTTACGCCACACGTAGCCAACGCAATCATGAACCAAGAAAAAGGCGGACCTTGCGGAACGGCGTCTGGTCGATGGACAGCGGCTTGGCGACGAGGTTGGCCTCACCAGCAATGGTCGAAGCCTTGAGGTTCTCCTGCGCAATGATGGCGCGCGAGTCGCCGACGTTGGACACGTAAATCTCGTTTCCGCAAAAGAGCACCGAGATGGACGTGGTGCCGCTCATCGAGTCGTCAAAGGACGCCTCGTGCATCTGTCGTGAGACGGGTCAGCTTACAGCGATGCCCCGGCGTCTCGAGCGCAGCATACTACGTACAGCCTCGTTGGTCTCGACGTGCGCGCGCGAGAGCGCCGGCAGCACGCCGACGTTTTGCTCGAGGTTGCGCACGATGGAGTCGGGCAGCTGCTCGGCCGAGAACTGCGAGCACACGTCTCCGAACTGTCCGTGTCCATCGAAGACGGCGAAGAAAGGCCTTCTGGTCGTCTCCTGCGAAGTGCGTCTCGCAGTAGTAGCTGTCCTGATTGGGCTTTTTGCGCGCTGCTCATGGTGGTCACGGCGTCAGGTGAGTCAGCCGCCCGAGCGCGCGAACGCCGAAACGAGAACGAACGCACACTCGGGGTAGTACCCGCGCTTGGAGTAGTACGAGTAGCGCAGGTTGTAGCCGCCAATGCGCACCGAGTGCGTGGCGCCCGGCGCGTCCACGGGGCTTGCGGTCCCGAACGCCGACGCCGGCGGTCGCGTGGGCGTCTGCACGCGCTCGCTGGCGCTGCTCTTGGGCGCCGGCGACGTCGACGCGCCGCTGTCAGGCGTCCGAGGGCTGCGCGGGGCCCACAGGGACTGACCGGCGCCTCGGTGGGCGCGTCCGCATGCGCAGTGGGCGCCACCACGGGCTCCAGGGGCTTGTCGGCGCCGCGCGGGACGGTCGCGGCGGCGTCCGTCGAGCAGCAGTTGCCCATGCTGCCCGTATACTGAAGCCAAGTCTAGACGGGACTGGCGGACCCCGTGGCTGTTAGCGTTGTGCCGCCTATATACATTCTCAACACACGGCGCGACGGAAACTCTCGCAGCCGGTGCAGGCGGGCGCGGTTCTGATTATCTGCGGACGGGGAGGCATACTGAAGCCAGGTTGATTGTTCTCTGATGCGGCCTGGTGCATAGTGAAGCCAAGTCAGAGCTGGCGGAGAGAGCGGGTTCGACGAAAAAAAAGAAACGAGAAAAAAAGGCTTTTTTGGCCGCCACGGTAGAGACGCCGGTAGTCAAAAGAGAACTTCCCGGTAGTCATCCTCATGATGTCTTCGCGAGCACCTGCTACAGTAGTTGCTGTTCCTCCTCAGCGCACTTTGTTGTGCAGACTCGCTCCAACAATTCCTGTGCTTGAAGAAGATCTTCACGGCTCCTGGCGGCGAGTGCTTCGACGTGGAAACTCGTTGGATTGTAATCAGGTTCTAGTCAAGGTAGCAGACGTTGCTTCCTTCTTGGCGTCGTCCCAGTCCTCCGAGGTCCCATCGACAACAAGCCCGTGAAGTATTTCACCTTGCTCGGACTCGTTCGCGCGCTATCGATGTTGAACACCCGTCCGGGGTTCATCTACCTTCACCAGAGAATCGCCCTGGAGAACACCGGTTTCCTTCTTGGTCGACAGCTACGCGTATTCGACACCGGAAAAGGAGCTCGAGTATTTTCTTGGCGATCGTGGGCTACACGCACTGCGCAGCGACGCGTCGGTCGAGATGTATGTGCTGACCAGGTAGGACTTTGACGCAGTGTACCAGGAGATGACCCGACTGATGCACGAGCACCCGCCACGGTGACGAGGAGACAATGATGGAAAGTGTCCACACAGCCTTTAAGATGTAGGCTTCCGCCTGCATTGCATCCGGCTGTTGTTCAGTATGGGCTGCGAGTCCGGACTCGCGTAGGAAGGTGCCTGGCAGCATGGCGAGCGTGCTGGAAAAAGTTGCACTCGCGTGACATCGCGTCGAATCACATGCACATCGAGCACCACAGACATCTCCCGGACCTCATGCGGATCGTCTACTGCCTCCGGACCAACTGCGGCGTCGCGTTGGGACCCGCGACTTTCGGCCATCGGAACTGCTCCTCGTTCCTGCTCGATGCGTTGGCTCAGCCTAGCGCATTTTGTTTTATGGATGCATAATGTTGTTGAATGCGATTTGACTACGTTCATCAAGCCGCACGACACAACCAACGAGCTCTCGGCAAGCCTTCTACGCGACCGAGGGCTCCAGTAGCGCCTTCGAGTCGCCTGGGTTGCTCTCATGGCGCTCCGTTCCTTGCTGGGCACCCGGCGCTCCGTTCCTTGCTGGGCACCCGGCACTCCATGCTGATGCGAAACAAGCGTGCCATGCGGAGATTATCGCTCGCAGTTCGTGTGCTTATGCCGTATGATACGACGTTGCCTCTGCAGCGCAGCTAAAACGTTCTGGCACACAGATTTTATCATGTGGCACGATCACCATACTTGAGATAGACATTGCTACGCTTGATGCAGACACCACCTCCAAATACTTCATGAACCAAGCCGCTTGACGTTTCAAGTTGGTAGTCGCTGTCCAGCAGCAGCAGGTGAACGAGTAGAAGCAGAAGCTCTCCAAGCTCGCGATCCAGTACCACCAGGACCTGACGGAGGAGACGATGGAGCTGCGCTTCTCGCCCAACGAGTCCACGATGGATCGGCAAGCTCTAACGAACCGAAACACACGAGTGCAGAATGGCTCAGACGCGGGAGGCGGTGAACAAGTTCCTGACCGACCTGGATCACAAGTTGGTGCCGCTTGCCAAGCGTGACCTGGACGCGCTGCTCAAGCTTAAGGAGGCTGACTGCGAGCGCCACGGATGGAAGTCCGACAGCAAGATCAACATGTGGGACTTTCGCTTCTACGCTGACCAGTACATGAAGCAGCACTGCTCGATCGACTCGGAGCAGGTTCGCGAGTACTTCCCGCTCGACCACGTGACAGCGGAGCTGCTGGCCATGTACCAGGAGCTCTCCAGCCTGCGCTTCGTTGAGATTTCGCTGCGCAACAAGCAGCCGAGCATCAAGGGGAGTCGCCCACAATCTCCTTGCGGAAAAAAAAACTAACCTTGCTCGTTGAAAAGATCCCACTTTTTTTTGCCAAAAAGAAACACACCGGCATGGCGCAGCGGCCGTGGAGCTGGACGCGCATCGACGGCCGCAATGTGCTGGCCGTGCCCGTGCGCGCGGCCGTGCACCTGTACGACAGCGACGACTTCATCCTGCTGCACGCCATCGCGGCGCGCGACGCCTCGCCCGTGCGCCTCGTGCGCTTCAGCGCCTTCCACGGCAAGCTGGCGGCGCTCTCAGCCGCGCGCATCGTGGTGCACGCGCCGCAGCGCCGCGCCGACCGTGCCGTGGCCTTACGTGCCGCTCTGCGACTTTTCACTCGCGGCGGGCGGCGCCGCCATCCGCGGGCTCTCCTTCTCGCGCTGCGCCGACCAGCTGCTCGTGTGCGGTGACGGCATCGCCGTGCTCGACGTGCACGCGCTCGCACACTCGGAGCTGCACCTCTGGACGGACCACGCGGGCTCAGGCGCATACAGCGATGAGGCGAGGCTGCGGATGTGGGAGCGCAAGCAAGAGCCCGCCGACGTGGCCAAGTTCTCGCCCAGTGCCGCCGTGTTCGCGTCGCTGGCTGTCGATGCGCCGGCCGTCAAGGTCTGGCGCATGAAGCGCGCGGCGGCGCACTTGCCCACTCACGGATCCTCGATCGTGGCGGCTGGCGTGCAGAACCTACAGCACGCGGGCGGTGACCCGATCGTGTACTTCTCCTGGAAGCCTGCGCAGACACCTCGCCGCGCCGTGCTCGAGACAGACGGCTGCAGGCGACCCGAGTGGTTCGAGCCCGCACGCTTGCTGCTCACATGCTCAGGCTGCGGCGCGGTCAATATGCATCTGGACGGAAGAACAGCCAGCACCTGGACAACTTCCGGCATTTGTCCCGATTGTGGCGTTCTCTCCCGCCGCACCCTATTGACAACTTCCGCTGGGTCATGTCCAAGAGCAGGAGTCCGAGCGACGAGCGCTTCCGCGAAATGGAGGATGGCATAGGCGACTGGATATCGGGCGTCGACCGTAATGGTGTGCTTCGGCTTTGGCGTGTCCGTGGCCTCCGTTCGTATCACAGCAGCACAGCCGCGTCTCCAAGCGTGGAGGAGACACCCGTTCCAACTCCAAGTTGATGAAGATGCAGCGACCAATCTTCGCTACGGTGAAGCCTGTGTCATGGCGTACTTTTCGCCAAGCCACCTTGGGATGCCATCCAAGTTCAATATTGTTATGGAGCGCGCCGACCGCATTCTGCTGTCATTCGACGTACTGGTGGACGTAACCGTAGATGTATTGCGCGAGCGCGTGCGTGGTACGAATGGCGCGTCGACACTCCCGTCTCTGCGGCGATCGCTCGGTGCCCAGCCAGCCTGCAAGAATCCGCAAGAAGAGCTGGTTTCGTACCCACGTGGGCTCCATCGCAGCGCTGGCTGCTCACCCGTCGCTCCCGCTCGTAGCGAGTGTGGATACACCTAGGAGTGGAGGCCGCACCGAGGTGCTCATCTACTGGCTGTCATTCTCGGCCTTCTCGGCTGAAACCCGGCTAATCCCATCCGGAGTGCTCCCGTGTGTAGACGACGAGGGCAAAGGCGTGCTGTGCGTTCAGTGGATCCCGACTCTGCACTTTGACGCGACGCCCATGTTGCTAGTGGCGTATGCATCTGGGCGTGTGGAGGTGTACGGTCGATCGGCAACGGCGGCAGGTGTTGTAACGTCACCTGTATCGGACACGGTCATATACAACAGAGTCGGCAAGCCGGAGCCGTCGGCCTTCTCTCACAAAGTCTCCGAGCACTGCACCCTGGACATACTTCGACTACGCGACTGGTGAGTCAGGAGCCGAGTATGAAGTTGAAGTTGTCAAACGTGCCGACAATGACTCGGTTGTGCGCGTCGAGGAGTCGGTGGATGGTCGCAAGCTTCTGATAGCAGAGCCAACAGATCACGTCGAGGAGGCTATGACTAGTCCCACACCAGGTGACGAGCTCGTTGCTGTGGATGGGCAAAGCGTCATGGGATACCGCCCAGACGACGTGCAGAGGATGCTGCGGAAGCTGCCAGCAGGAAGAGCCATTAGCATGCGTCTGCGAGCGCACAGTCATGGATCATCACCAATGCCCGAGCTGACTCTTGCAAGTCGAAGCCAAGACGGCTTGTCGACTGAGCCTGATGCTTCCACTCCTGGTAAGAACTGGATTTCATCTGTGCCATTCATGAGGAGATACAGCAGCAAGTCAGTAGAAGAAGAACTAGACCATAGTGTGGATGATCACGCGAGAGAGCTGCAGCGAGGCTTCCTATCAAGCTTGCAGGCATCACTTCCATCAACACCATCGACAGCAGATCCATATTCGCCATTGGCGTCGACATTAGATCCGTCGTCACCCCGACCCGATCAGTCCGCATCTATCGTCCACGCAGGCTCGATATCGACTTATGGAGGGTGGACTTCGCTACTCTCAACGCCAGTCGCGGATCAGTTAGCGCTCGTATGCGTCTGCCCCGCGTATGCAGATGATGGCGACTACATCCCAGATTCCATCATCTTGTTCGGCTTGTCAAATCTTCCTGGTTCCCTACTTGCATGGAAGGGTGTTCGCTCTCGCGACAGCAATTCGTTTGAGCTGCGTCCGCTGACGGTAGCACGTGGATTCGTCGATGCCAAGCACAATATTACGGCCATCAGCGGAGAGCGCGACTACCGCCAGCGGGCATTCAGCACGGCAAAAACTAGGAGCCCATCGAGTCGTGTGGATACAGAAGCATTCAATTCGCTTTTGTTTGTGGGGGATACGAATGGCTCTGTAGAGCACTGGCGCTGCCGCGTGGCTGAAGATGAAATCCACTTTACTCTAATGAGCGCTTATCAGGCTGCGGGCGACTCTGTAGATCGACCGCGGCCATTAGGAGATGAAGCACGGGTGTTCAACCGTCGTGGATACGTTGCAAGCGCCACTGCTGTGCTAGACGGACCCGCTGTTCTCCAGATTGAGGTTGATGACCCCAACCGCATTGCAGTGGTTCGCGCGGATCGTCCACATGAGCTTTCGATTCTGGAAGCGGAGTCAGGACTTGGGATTCTTCGATTGGATGAGTGTCTCGCAGAAGGTAAGATTCGTGGACGAATTTTGGGGTTTTGCTGGTGTGCGGGTCATGTTGAGTTCAACGTGGATGCACTCGTCGTCAACTATTCGTCGGGTCTTGTGGTATATCATTTTGATACATCGACTCGGAAGTGGACAGCCATGGGGGATAGCATAGGTGGTCAGCTAGCTCTTTTCGATTGCACTCGAGACGCTTCTGCGCTTTTGATCGGCGGTGGGAGCTTTACAGGCGGGGCAGCGGCAGATGAAGAAAATGTATCTGTATCGAACGAGATGCCATTAGTTGTGGGCAAGTGGGATGAGCCGGGGCGGTTGCTCCAAGATGCGATGGACTGGAAAGCACCGATGGTTCCACAACAGCTGCCAGTGTGGCACCCATTCGTCGTCCTTACCACATTATTCGGTATGCATGCCCGTGTTGGCGAGAAGGACACAGCTTTGGCCGCAGATCGTGTCACGTACTCGTTTTCTCGCGCATTCAAAGACGCCGTGCAGATGCTCAAACTGCTTGCAGATGTCGTGATGGATGCAGCATCGACTCGGCGTAGTGCACGAACAGGAGTTCTATCTGCGAAGAAGCGCGCCGATGCAGTGGTTATCGGTCGCTATTCTACCGCAATTCACAAGCGCACGGACATTAATAAAGCAGAACTGCTATTTGCTCCATCAACCGCTCGGCGACTGGACCCAATCCTGACTGAAGACCCCGTAGAAGATCTGACGACCCTCTCTAGGCAAGAAACGCAGATCCTTCATGCAGCACTAGACGTTTTGCTCTTGGGAACAGATCACTCTGTCAAGTCGAACGCACTGCTGCTATTTGGTTCATTTGAGACCCAGCACCTAGTGCTGATGAAAGCAATTTTGAGCTTTGTGGACGCGATTCAATCTCTTGGATTCGACTTGGATGCCTCTGGTGCCGATCTAGGCGCAAAGCGATTCTTTGCTACGCACTTGTTTACCAAATCACTAAAGTCAGCATTGGATGCGTATGGTGTGCACCAGCCAACATCCAGCGACAATCCAGCTGAAGACGGCGCCTCGACAACCATGGACGAGCAGTCAAGGGAGGCACCAGCGTCCGCTGTGCTGTGGGCACTGCACTCAGATGCCCAGCGATTTATTGTTGATAGATGCTGTTTAGACCCTCAGTTGACGTGGGAGCACCACCTTGGGCCAATGTGGCTTGGGCTGTGGATCAAGGATGTCAAAGATTTGCGCGACGTCGTGGAGAGGTGGAGTGCAATGGATGCAAATCTTGATGCAATTGGGAAAATAGTTTAACTAGTACGCTTGATCACAAACAGGTTTGCGAAGCAGGCATATGCGAGATCACGTGATGCCATGCAAGTGTGTCTCTACTACGTGGCATTGGGCAAGAGCAATATTCTAGGTGCACTAGCCAAGATGGCTCGTGACGACCAGAATAAGGTGCTCACTGGAGACGTTCGGTATTGTCTTGTCGGGATTAGAAATTTGACTGGATTATCATGTGATTACAGAAACTGGCGATGTTCCTAGAAAACGACTTCACTCAGGAGCGCTGGAGTTCTGCGGCAGTCAAGAACGCGTACTCGTTACTGAGCAAGAAGCGCTTTGAAGCGAGTGCTGCTTTTTTCTTGCTGTGCAATCCGCCACGAATCCAAGAAGCTGTTCGGGTCCTTGCCGTCCGTCTGGGAGACCCAAGTCTGGCGCTGGTTATTGCGCGTCTTGTGGAGTATCGCATGAGTATAGATTTCAAGCATGACTTTATGGTAGAATCTACTCAGCGTGGGGTGACACCAGCGGGAGACGTCGCTAAGCGCTTGATCCGTGAAGATTTAATTCCACTCTTTCGTCAGCGACGAGATCAATGGCTTGAGAGCTGCGCGTTTTGGTGGCTTGAGGAATTTGAACATGCGTGCGCGATTGTATCGCCAACGTCCCAGGAAGTCGATGTGGCTCTAAATGACCACGAGGATGAAGTAACCACAAGTCCAACTAACTCAGACACCCTTCTGGTAAAGAAGACGCAAGCGGCGGTGCGATTTTACGTCAACCTGACATCAATCCCGCTCTTTTTTCAGCATCTCCACTCATGCGAGAACACATCGGCACTTCAATGGGCAAAGACGCGATCAAATAGCCGCCGATTCCGCCTAGCTTCAGTCACCGACATCGAACATGCCTTCGCATTTGCTGCGTACGTTTGCAAGCGCAATGGGCTCAGCGACACAGCACTGGTCGAGATGCTGCAGGCTCGACACTTGATCAACACACACGCGCGTCTTGATGAGGCTGCTGTGGAGAGTATCTCTAGCGACGTTGTTGCTGACAAGATCCAACCGTCGCCGCGACTCAAGTCTTCTCCCCACCGCAGGCTCGTAGTAACTACAAATGGCGACCTCCAGGTTGACAAATCGGCGCTATTGTCTCCGCGAATGGGCGTGTCAATGCGCAACATGCTGGTTGATCGCCTTTCAAATACATCAAGCGATGATTGGGTGACATCGGGAGGAGGTGCAGGTGGTGGATGGGGAGCTAGCCCGAGGCGCATGAGCGACATTCATCAAGCCTTTTCGCCTACATGGCGCAGCCCCACAGGGAGTCCCCGCGGTCGGCGAGCGCTTCATCGCTCACGAACGACGAGCGACTGGTCAGATCTAGTCCCAAACTCGGATTCATCCATCAAGATGGAGGCTGCTCCGTGGCTGAAGGCTCAATTAGCTGACCTCGAATGTCGTCGCTGGTCGTCTTCTGCGTTCGTAGGCAAGATGATCGGGCTTCGCGTGGCACGTGAGATGATTGCCCACTTCCGCGCCGACCTGGATGCACTTTTCTTGCATGTTGCTGCCGAGAGTGATATTGAAGACTCTTCCAAGAACTCAACCACTTGCTCCTCGGGACACAGGAAGTACTTGGAAGAGCTGTGCGCTCCTTTATGCACACAATTTCAAGTCGAAACTGCTTACGTACTTGAGGCTGCCTTGGCTGTGCTGCAGCCACACGCGCACCTGCATTTAGCCGAAGTATGCTTCCTTCTTGCCCAGCTGCACCGGCATGCAGCACTGCAAAAGTGGATTCAGTATGTCGCACTGTGTGTTCTGCGCTCATGCGCTACCTTCGCGTCTTGTCGTGTAACGGACCATGTGTACCGCGATTGGGAAGGGCTTACAGTTCAGCTCTGTTATCTTGTACATCTTGATGCGTCTGGGGAGCTTGCGTTACCACCGGAGGTGGTTGCACAGGTGACTGTAGCAGTTCGCACGGGTATTGTTTTCCTCGGTTGGATCCGGCATCGCGCCGACATCGTGCGCGACGCTATCTCTCGCTCCTTCGGTGCGTGCATGACAGTCATCCTGCATTTACTTTTTCTGTGCCTTCCCAATAATACTTACTCGCTGGTTATGCAGCTTGTGCCGACAGCAGGTGCTTCCAAGCTCAGCTCGGTTGCATTCTCCACTCACCTGGCACTTCTGAGAAATCTCGAGAAATCGATTGACGACAACGCATCGGATTCAGATGAGCCAAATCACTCGTCCCGTTCGAGTCGCGCTCCAGCATTTGATACAAAAGGTCGGCTTCACCTTCCTTGGATCCGTCGCAGCATATCTAGCAGACAAAGACGCGGATGATCCATCAGGGGCTGCGAATTGGAGAGAGATGCACACTGGGGTCAGCCGACACCAATCGAAGGTGCGTAAAATGTACTCACTCGTGTTGCTAGTGTCAATTTTGCGCACACTCTACGCCCGTGCCACATCTTTTCTCGATGCCGTTGCATCGGCATCTTCTAGCGAAAGTCGACACGCCCACGCTGTAAATGGCACAATAGACGCCAAGAAGGAGCTGGATATCGCAAGCTCGTTATTTACGCCTCGCAAGTTGTGGAAAGACCTCGGTGAAGGACCGCTCGAAGGTGTCAAGCGATGGTTTGCACTCACAGAATCGCATTTGCGGTTCGAGTTCGACTATTCGGTGCAAGAGCTGCAGTGTGTTTGCGGTCTCTACGGACTCGATCGCGCAGCTGTTGATCTCGTCTCTCGGTTTAGACGCATTATCAGCCTCCCGTGATGAACAAGAGCCAACTCATACCAGTGAAGAAGAGGCTGAGAACGGAAACGATATATCAAAAAACGAAGAAGCTCTGCTTCAGCAGCTGGAGATTCGTGGGCTTTCTCGCGAGCTGCACTGGTCGCTGGCTCAGACGAGCGATGACTATATACTCTTGCTGCTCAAGGAGAATGTAGCGCTATCTGTGCGAAGGTTTCGAGCTGACCCGCGCATTTATGTCGACTGCTTCCTGCTGCGCGATGCGTTTCGATGGTTCACCGTCTGCGGTATTTTCGAAGACCCGATCGCAGATGGCCACGCTTTTCTCGCCCGATGTTGTAAACAGCGCAAGCTCAGGTTGTTGGTTGCGCATCGAGGACAAGACTCACACCTGTTCCCGCACTCGACGCCGCGTCCGACATCGCATTCACCTGGGATAAACGGAAGTGCACATGGGAGTGCCTCTGATGATGCCTCAAGCCAAACATCAGAGCACGAAAGTCCGCTGACCTGCAGTTTTCTTCCATCAAGCCATGATGTTTGTGGATCCCTGGGAAGTTGAGGCTGTTGACAGCGCACGGAGATACATTCATGGCATGGCAGCTCCACGTCATGTGGAGCTCGGGCGTGACCGACTGAGTCCACTGTGTGACGAAACGTGTGACGAGATATTAACATCTGTGTTTGCTCGAGACACCGACCTTGTTGGCATGTGGAAGGAAGCTCATGGCGAGGGCTGGCTCGTGACAGCCATCACTCAGTACCAACTCGACGGTGTACGTTCGGTGCGGCGGAGGGACAATACACTGGATGGAGACGAGGAGGAAGAGGAGCCTCGGGTTCCGTATCTGGTTGAAATCCACTCGCGCGCGCAGCGGAATGCCATGTTTCAGGAGACAGGTCTCCCGCACCGCTTCGTGGGGATCATCTCGGTGCGAGAATGGGTTACCGTAGCTGTGCGGCGATCGATGTCTGACTCGTGAAATGGCTAGTAGGTGAATCTGGTGGAAGCGCGTGACTTGCCATCGTGTAACTGGATAGCTGAGGGGGTAAGCTGTTGCTTTGCCCGTTGGCGGGGTTTACAGTGAACTGGAACTAACCCTATGCAAACCAGTCGAACAGAGTGACCCGTATGTGTTTCTGGAGCTACTACATGCGCATGAAATACCGCGAGCCGAACCCGATGGGTGGAGTGTCACGGCTTATCGCTCTCGCGTATCTCCTGGGAAAAGCCCAACGTGGGGCGACGAGTTTGTTTTCAGGTTTGCCGTTCCGACGCATGAGAATCACGTGAGGCCAACCCGGCGGGAGAGCTCGAGGAGTGCGGCCATCGCCACCGATCTATGGGCTGCGCACACAGCTGATCCAGAAGACGAGGCAGTGGATGCGCTGGAGTCGCTCTTGCCGCCGCTGTTCCAGGGGCCACCCGTTGTGCTCCATTGTGCCGTGTTTCACAAGAACAAGGTACTCGCGCACCAGCTCCTGGGGCGTACAGAGCTAGAGCTTGGTGCGCTTACTTCCGGGACGCCTGTTGATCGGTGGCTGCCCTTGGACGGCGGGAAAAGCGGCTCATTGCATGTGCGCGCATCGTTGTCATTTCAGCTCATGTGCTCGTCCGTCGCGGGAGCCACAGAGCTCGAAGCGCTGCGCTGATCGACTGGCCAACTACGAGTGTATATCGTGTAAAGGCGATTTTGACTGGTACTAGGCGAACTCGAGATGCGCGATTTCCATGGAGCCGAACACCACCACGCAGTCGTCCAGCGCATCCTGCCCTCCGGCGGTCAGCTGGTGGATAGCGAGGCGATTCGACACATTGCGCAGGTACTTACAGGGTCGTCCGCTGCGCGCTCTGCGATCGACGGAAAGTAGCTTGCCACGGCCTCCCGTGCCTTGTCATCTGTCTGCAGCACCTCATAAGCGTTCATTCTCGACACAACTACGAAGTGCAGCGCGCGTACCAGCAGCACCTCGGGGGTGAAGCGCAGCTCGTCGCTTTCGAGTCGGCACAGGTCCCCGCCGGTCTTGCGCACGTGCACGCTCGCCTCCTTGTCGGCCTGCGCCCTTGCGCGTCAGCTCGTCCTCTCAATGTCCATGGAGAGTAGCTGGCGCACCTCGTAGTCCAGCACCGTGAGCTTGTACTCGGCGTAGCCGCCATGGGAGCAGCGCACACTGGCACGACGTCACGCTCAGCTCTCTCTCCAGCCCGCCGCACCGCTCGCCGCCACGCACCAGTCGTCGACCGGCAGCTGCTCGCCCAGCAGTCCCAGCTGCCGCCGCGAGCGTGCGCACACGAAATAGCCCTGGAACCACGCGGCGTGCGGGAAGCACAGCGCGGCGCGTCCGCTGCGCTTCATCTCCATGATCTCCGGCGGAGAGGGCAACTGACACCTGTTGATACGGGACGCGGGTCGGTTTTCCGAGTCTGAAGCAGACCCATCATTCCGGACCACCCTCCACTTCCGCACTTGCCGGCATGGAGCTCGTGAGCCTCGCCGAGCGGCCGGAGCTCGCGCGCGCCGCGCGGACGCTCAACCTGGGCGTGCTGCCCGTGCAGCCGCCCGAGTTTGTCTACCGGCGCGCGGCCCGCGACGCGCTGCGGCTTTCGTGGGCCGCGGTGGACGCCGCAAGCGGCCGCGTGGTCGGCGCGGTGGTCGCCGAGCTGGAGCCGGACGCGCGCGCGCCGACGCGGGCGCAGGTGCAGGTGCGGACGTTGGCGGTGGACGCGCGGTGGCGGCGGCAGGGCGTCGGACGGGCGCTGCTGGTGCGCGTGGTCGAGCGCGCCGAGCTGCTGGCGCGGAGCAGGGATGACGGGCAGCCGGAGGTGCAAGCGCTGAGCCTGCACGTGCACGCGGCGAACGAGGACGCCATCGCCTTCTACAAGAGCGTGGGGTTCGAATGAGACTGCGAGGATTGACGGGTACTACCGGCGGCTGGAGCCCGCGACCGCCGTCGTCATGCAGTACGAGCTGAGAGCGAGCAACGGAGAAGAAGGCACCACAGCGGCTTTGGCCAAATAGAGTGATGATTGCATGTAGACTGCTGCACACAGCTAGGCTAGACTGGACTAGTAGTAGGCCTTGAAGGTGGCCTGCGAGAACTGGTCAAAGTTCATGGAGTTGTCCCAACGCGAGTGGAGCGGCGGCACGCCCTTGGGAAGGTTCTCGGTGCGCGTCGCAGCCTCGGGGTCCACGCCCTCCGGCACGCTCATAGGCTCCTCAGGCAGTGGCTGCATGAACACGGCGAGCGTCTCGCGGTTCACGCCTGTGACCTGCGGCCCTCGCACGGCGTGCGGCGTGGCCTGCAGCGCGCCGCCCGACAGAATCTGCGACGACTCGCCGATCTGATACACGAGGTGCCCCGGCGGGATGTTGGCCTTGACAATCTCGCCCTTGCGATTCTTGACGTACAGCCCTGCTTGGCCGTCCGGGTTGGCGATTGGCTGGCCGTTCATGTCGGTGAACATGGCCTGCACAAGCCCCGTGAGCGCGCCGTGGTCATTGTGCCAGCCGCACCACGAGAACGAGTCCTCGAGCGTCGTCGCTTGCTTTTGCGCCTCGATCTGCTCCTCTGACAGCGAGAAGTAGTGCAGCAGGCTGTGTCGAGCGCGAACGTTTTGCCCAAGTTAGTCGCAAGAGCGCGGGAATCGAACAGCCACTCGTTTAATACGCACCGAGCCTTGGAACACTTGGCCGTGCGAATGATGCGATGCAGCTTGCCGGCCTCGTACGACTTGATCTTGGACTGGGAATTCCAAGCATCCACTACAAATTAGCGGCATGTCGAAACGGGTCATTGTGGAAGCAATTCTACACGCACCTCAACGAGCGAGTCACACTGCTGGGCGATGAGCAACCCGGTGTCGACGATGAGCTGACCGAGCGTCATGAAGGCCGACTCAAGCGCCGGGATCTCTGCAGCGAAGGCGTCCATCTGCGCGTTAGCGATCATGTGCTGCAGAAGCTGCAGATCCAACCGCGGCTACCGCTCACCTTCGGGCCAGATGTTGGGGTGGTAGAAGGCCGGGAACTTGTCGATGAGCTCCTGGTTGCCGCCGGTCACGTCGTTGGTCTCGGGGTTGTTGTAGTAGGATCCCTTTGGAGAAGTCGGGCTTGCCCTGCAGGTTCTCCTTGCCGTGGCTCCATCCGAAGCTGTAGTAGGCCTTGGCGAGCGTGTACTTTTCCTTGACCTCGTCCGGCAGGTTGGCGAACTTGAAGGCCAGCGGCAGCAGGTCGTCGCGCTTGGGGTTGAGTCCGGGCACGTCGCTGACGACCAGGATGCCCATGCCGTCGTAGCCGAAAGCCTCCTCGACGGCGGCGCCAAGGTCCGCGCGCGCCACCAGGTCCTTGTACGACACGATGGGCACGTCACGCGCCTCGGGGGCTGCGAACTGCGGCATGGCGAGCGGCGGTGGTGGTCGTGGGGTGGAGCTCCGAGCTCTGCAGTAGACGCGGCGAATCGGCGACTGGCGCCTCGCCACCAGGCGCCGCCACCATCAGCGAGCCATGGTGGCGGTATGTCGAGCGGTGAATACCCGAGGCAGAGACAGAGCAGTACGCGCGACTCTCTTGGTTGTTGTATGCGAATTGCATGCAGGCTTTCGGTAAGCATTCGCTTCAGCTAATTGAAGTTGACAGGCAGCCATTTCTAGCCAATGACGAATGGCTGTGATGCGCTTTTGCGCCAATGAAGAGGCAGGAGGAGCGTATTTATGCATCGTCTCTTTTCAGCCAATCCTGATGATTTGAAAGTCTCTTTTGGGCCAATCCACTAGCAGTAGTAAATCGAGTTTACGCCATCTTTTTGAGCGAATCCGGTGCCGATCGCGTCAGCCACGCGAACGTGGGGAGCGCTGATTGGCCAAATCGCTGCAATACCGATCTGACTAGGAAAACCGAGGCAACCATTTCTCGAACGGCAATGCCGGCAGCTCGTCGACCGATGGAAGCGTCGCGGCCGGCGCGCCGCTGGCGGGCGGTGGGCGCCGCACTGGCCGCCGCCGCCTGCGCGCTCGCTTCCTTGGACCCCGTCGAGGCCGCTGAGGAGCGCGCGAGCTCGTCGCCGCAGCAGCTGCAGCGCCTTGTTCGCGCGCGACATGGTCGACTACCTGCAGTACCAGGTGTGCGAGACGCCGGCTCTGTCGGGCAGCGTGCAGGACTCGGCGTGCAGCTTCGAGGCCGTGGACAAGGCCGTGGCCGAGCACTTCCACCCGCTGCTCATGGAGCTCTCGCGCCAGTCCTTCTTCCGCCACTTCAAGGTCGACCTGGGCCGCCAGTGCCCCTTCTGGCCCGACGACGACGGCATGTGCGCCAGCGTCGACTGCGCCGTGTGCGAGTGCCCCGCCAACGAGATCCCCGTCGCGTGGTACCAGATGGATCAGGCTGACGCTCATGCGGCCAGTCGCAAGGCCGCCGCCAATGTCGACGGTGAGGACAGCGGCCGCCCCTGCTCGGACCAGACGGGCGAGGGCGAGTTGTCGCGCGTCGACCGCACCAACGCTGACGACGTGGGCGACGACGGCGGCCAGCGCCGACTTTGAGAGCAACGAAGTGTACATCAACCTGCTCGAGAACCCCGAGCGTTACACCGGATACAGCGGGCTGCAAGCCGAGCGCATTTGGCGCGCCATCTACGACGAGAACTGCTTCACACCGCCCGACGAGGCCAGTGTCACGGGCATGTGCTTTGAAGAGCGCGTGTACTACCGCCTCATCAGCGGTCTGCAGGCGTCCATCAACACGCATATCGCGCTGCGCTACAAATTTCCGAGCGGCCGCTGGGACGTCAACCCCTCGCTGTTCGTGTTCCGTGTCGGCCGCCACCGCGACCGTCTGCAGAACCTGTACTTTACGTATCTGTTCGTCATGCGCGCCATCAACCGATACCGCCACGAGCTGCTCGAGTACGACTATGTCACCGGTAATGACGTGGAGGACGCGCGCGTGCGCGAGATCCTGCGCTTGCTGCTGCTCGAGGATAAAGAGTCTTCGTCCTCGACTTCCTGCCCGAACGAGCTCACGTCGGTGCTCTCAGGCTTTGATGAGCGCGCCCTCTTCCGTGTTGAGAGTGATGCTGGTCTGACGGGCGACGCATTCATGGACGCCGTGGCGCAGAAGCGCGAGCTCGAGGCGCAGTTTGTCGCCAAGTTCCAGAACGTCAGCCGCATCATGGACTGCGTCACGTGCGAAAAGTGCCGTCTGTGGGGAAAGCTCCAGACCACGGGTCTCGGCGCCGCGATCAAGATCTTGCTGACCGACGATGCGGCACAGCTGCCAAAGCTGCCCCGCAACGAGCTCATTGCGCTCATCAACGTGGCGAACAACCTCGCTCGCAGCGTTGATGGCGTCAAGATGATGCGTCAGCTCGAGTTTACGTCGGTTCTGCAGCAGTTCGCGACGATCTGCGGTGGTGCCGTGCTGGTGGTGGGCATTCTCATTTTGTGTGTGCGCCGCCGCAACCGACGCGTTGCCAAACGTGTCAAGCAAGAGTAGAGGAGTGAAGCGAGCGAGCGAGCGAGCCGTGCACGAAGATGGTGCGCGAGAGCAAATTGTCAATGTCATAGATGCACAGATTCAAAACAACATTGTCGGCGTTCACAGTGCCTACATGTAGCAATGCAGTCTAATACACAAGGGCACGCGCTAGAAAGGAGCGAGCCGCTGGCAGCGATAGTAGTAGGGCATCACGAGGTGCTTGACGAAGTTGCGCACCTCGCACGTCCGCACGTCTTCGTTCAGCACGTCCTCGTCGTAGCCGAACCTCCACGCAAGGTCGAGACGCGTCGGGTCGGCCGCGAGCGTCTCGAGCTCGTCGATAAACGCGTCAGCCTCCTTGACGTGCCGAAAGAAGCCCAGCTTGGTGTTGACCTCGCGGCGGCAATGCAGCAGCCGCGCGATCTCGTGCAGGTCGTACTCTGGGTGGTACTGGAGACCCCAGAAGTCGCCCTTGAGGTACGAGATGGCGGCGCTCTGCACTGGCGTGAAGAAGTTCTGGGACAGCAGCAGGCTGCCGGTCGGCGCCAGGTGCGTGACCTGGTCGTTGTGGCTGCTGAAGGCGCCAAAGACCGACGGCTTGCCCTCGTACATGGGGTGCGCGCGGCCCGCGGGCGTGAGCGCGATCTTGCGCGCCACGCCGAGCTCCTTGCCGCGCGGGTTCTTGCGCACGACGCCGCCGGAGGTGGCGACCGCGAGCTGCAGTCCGAAGCAGCTGCCGAACTGCGGGATGCCGTGCGCGAACCCGCGGCGCGCGAGGTCCGTCATCTGCACGATGGACGGGTCCTCGCTCTTGTAGACCGGTGAGCGAGGACCCGGACCAGCCGATGGCGTGGTACTGCGCCAGGTCGGGCAGCTCGAAGTCCGGGTCCGCCGTGAACACCAGGTCGTACGTGGCCGGCACGTCCGTCACGCGCGCCGCGGCGCGCACCAGCATGTCGGCGTACAGCTGGCCCGCGGTGGTGGCGCCGCCCGCCACGAGCACCTCGCGGCCCTGCTTGATGTAGCCGTCGATGACGAGGAAGCGCAGCGGGGGCGGAGGCCGCGCGGCCGTCGCCAGCCCGCGCAGCAGCAGCGCGCGCGCGCCAACGCTCAGGCTTCGGCTCATGGCGAGGCGGCCGGCTGCGGAATGAGCTGTTTATAGCCGCGGGCGGCGCCAGCCGTCGGCGCTGATTGGCGGCGCATCGGCCGCCGTCATGGCGCGTGATTCGAGCCGAGGGATGGTGGCGTGACGCAGTTTGAGTGTACCGGTACAGTCGGCAAGGCGCATCACCGGTAGATGCCCTGATGCCTGTGTTTAGCGACCTCCACCTCTGGACTGCTGCTCATTAGACTGCGGAAACGTAGCGAATCTAAGCAGACGAATCAACTCACGGACCGTAAACCCAGGGAGCGGGTCGTCTAAACGATCGTCTTTGACAGGGTCGCGTGCCGTCCGCTGGATCCGATCCACCTGTCGGCTGCCGCCGCCGCCTTCGGCGCCGCCTCACTCTCGGACCTTCCGGCCACGCCCCAAGTCTCCCTCCCTCCCTCTTCGTCTCCAGCATGAGCGCGCTCGGCAGCCGACTCGCAGGCCAGGTGGCCGTCATCACGGGCGCGGCCGGCGGCATCGGCCGCAAGTCGGCCATCCTGTTCGCTAAGCAGGGAGCGGCCGGCGTCGTGTGCGCTGACCTGAACGAGGAAGCGGCGGCCGAGACGGCGCGCCTCGTGACCGAGGAGCTGCGCAAGCTCGGCGCGCCCAACGCCGACGCCGTCGCGCGCCCGCTCAAGGTCGACGTGTCCAAGCGCTCGGACGTGGAGAACATGGTCAACGTGGCCGAGAAGGAGTTCGGCAAGCTCTCGATCCTCTTCAACAACGCCGGCATCATGCACTCGAACGACGACAACGCCGAGACCACCGAGGAGGACGTCTGGGACCTCACCATGGACATCAACGTCAAGGGTGTCTTCTTCGGATGCAAGTACGCCATCCCGGCGCTGCGCCGCGCCGGCGGAGGCTCCATCATCAACACGGCCTCGTTCGTCGGCATCCTCGGCGCCGCCACGCCGCAGCTCGCCTACACCTCGAGCAAGGGCGCCGTCATCGCCATGACGCGCGAGCTCGCCGTCATCCACGCGCGCGAGAACATCCGCGTCAACGCGCTCTGCCCCGGCCCGCTCAACACGCCGCTGCTGCAAAAGTTCCTCGACACGGAGGCCAAGAAGCAGCGCCGCCTTGTGCACGTGCCCATGGGTCGCTTCGGTGAGGCCGCCGAGATGGCCAAGGCCGCGCTCTTCCTCGCCAGCGACGACGCCTCGTACGTCACGGGCACGTCCTTCGTCGTCGACGGCGGCATCACATCGGCCTACGTCACCAGCGAGACGGACGTCGACCCGTTCAGCGGCCCCAGCGAGGTCTAAGGCGGTGGTGGAGGAGATGCGCGCTACTGTAGAGTGTCGCATGGATTTGTCCGCACCTGCGCTCGTCGAGATTTTAGGAGCTGCATGCAAGATGCAGCGTTAGGTAGCGAGCGCCGTGATGCCAACATTGTCATTCATTCACTTTGCCTTGCATGCCATGCCATCCATTCATCTCGACCAGATTTGTGGTCCCATTAGACCTCGAGCAGCGAGCGGTGCAAGAAGTAGTGGAGAAAGCGTGCAACAAGTAGGGAAATTGTGGCGGCAACATTCGCAACGGAATGCGTCTCTTTTTCATCGAGCCATTGGCATCTACACTCACTGCACCTCTGCCAATCTACTCATATCTACACGCGGAAGTTCCACTGCAACGAGAGCAAAAGAGCGAGATTAGCTGCCTTGCCATCACCAAGCATTTGCTAAGAAGTAAGCAAGTACGCACCGCCTTGAGCTTGGTGACAGCGCGGAAACCGTGCTTGGACAGACTAATGCCCTTGCCCGTGTCGCGCATGCCCGTCCACGGGAGGTACGGGTCCAGCACGTCGCAACGGTTCATGTACACCGTGCCCGCGCTGATCTGCGATCCGAGAGCCAATGCACGCTCGCGGCTTGGAGTGAACACGGACGCCGTGAGGCCGTACGCGCTGTCGTTGATCTTCTCGACGGCCTCGCGGTCCGACTTGACCTTCTGCACACCCACAATCGGGCCGAACGACTCCTCCTTCATGATGACCATCGAGTCGTCAACGTCCACGAGCAGCGTGGGCGAGTAGAAGCGGCCCTTGCCGTTCGCGTCCGTCACAGCGCCGCTGCCCACAATACGGCGAGCACCCTTGGCAAGCGCGTCGTTCACCTGTTGAAAAACACGAAACATTGTGCATGTTAGTCAAATGAATGCTTCAAGTTGTGTAAGATATCCACACTTCAACTTACATGAGCGTCGAGCTGCGCGGGAGCGGTCGGGAGCGCCATGGGTCCCATCGACGTGGCCGGGTCGAACGGGTCGCCGAGGGTGTACGCCTCGAACAGGCTCTTGGCCTTCTCCACAAACTGGTCGTACTTGGACTCGTGCACGTAGATGCGCTCAACACCACAGCACGACTGGCCAGCGTTGTAGCACACACCATCCACAAGACCCTCCGCGGCAGCCTCAGCGTCCGCGTCCTCAGCCACGTAGCCAGCATCCTGCAATGAAGCAGCAAGTCTTTATGAGTAACCCGATTTACACTTTTTTCAGTCTCAAAAACAGTGTACCTTTCCGCCGAGCTCCAGCGTCACGTCGATGAAGCGGCTGGCAGCCGTCTGCTGTACCTGGCGACCACTGCTCTCATGGCATTTGTAAGCACAAATGGAGAATCCATCTAGCCTTATGTGTAGAATACACGCACCCGTTGACCGAGCCCGTGAACGACACGAACGAAATCTCGGGGCGGTTGATGATCTCGGCAGCCGTGTTGTGGTCGGCGAACGAGGCCTGGAGCACACCCTCGGGGAAACCAGCAGCCTTGAAGGTCGACTCGTAGTGCTCACCACAGAGTGGCGTCCGCGGCGAGTGCTTCAGGAGCACCGAGTTGCCTAGAAAGAGAAGAGATTGTGGTTACAATGATGAAGCAATCAATAGGAATGAACAAGCGAGCGACGCACCAGCAAGCACCGAGGGGATGATGCTGTTGACCGCCGTCATGAGCGGGTAGTTCCACGGCGCCTAATGCAAGAGCTATTCGTCAGCGTTGCGACGCCCCGGTGAGCACGTCTAGAAGAAACGTACAATCACGTAGACGAGTCCGATCGGGTCGTGGGTGATCTGGCGGAAGAGGCCGTTCTCCTCGGGAAACGAGTCGGTGCGCAGAGCGTCATTCGACAGGTAAATCAGAGCCCTTACGGTCATCAAATCCATCAAGCGTGTCAATCTCATGAAGAGGCAGCCAGACGCAGCAAAAGCACTCACTTGGCGCGAGCGATCGTGCCGTTGACCTCGTTGCGCGCCTGCTGCAGCGGCTTGCCCATCTGAGCCGAGATGTCGGCAGCGATAGGCTCAATGTTGGCGGCAAGCTCGTCGATCCACTTGTTGCACAGCGCCTGGCGCTCGGCGAGCGGCACATGAGCCCACTCGCGCTGCGCGCGCACGGCCGCGTCCACCTTGGCATGCGCCGTCTTGGCCGAGTCATACGCCACCTCGCGGAACGTCTCGCCCGTGTACGGGTTGTCCACCTTGACGCTGCATGCACCGTCGGCGTTAGCAGTGTCGCCCTTGGATCTTCCACTCGAATCAGCCGAGCGTACGAGGCGGCGGCGGAGAAGCTGCGCGCGGCCGCGGGCTGGGCCACCTAGCGATCCAAGCAGCAAACGCGCAGGCAGTGAGCACGGAAGCAGTCGAGGCGCAAGGCTCGCAGGCTCACGCACCTTCTTGGACGCGAGGCGCAGCATGGCGAGGGAGGAGAGCGGTCGGCCGGTGGGCGAGGCGGAGCGGATCGGAAAGTGGTCAAAAGATCAGGCGAGTTTTGGCCACTCGCGGCGCAGGGGCGATCTCGCGTGGGCCACACCACGAAGGTGATGCGCGCTGCATCACGCGCGTCAGCAACCTGGAGAGACCGGTGTTTGATGGATACGAAGGCAAGAGAGCCGGGCGTTGAGAGCCGCGTGCCCATCGGGCAGGAAAACAGCTGCGCATGGATACAAAGTCCTCGTGATTCACGTTCACGAGTCGTGAACGGCGGCGGCGCGTGGTTGAATGAGCTCGCGGAATGAGTCCACAGCGCTCGCAGCAGGTCGCGAGTTGCAGGCGCTGGCTGCTCGTGCGCTGCGTCCAGAGCCGCTTCGGCGAATGCACGCACAGCTGCAGAATTTTAGAGTACAGTGCTGCACCAATGGAGGAGCTGCTGCAGCTTTGCAGCTTTGCAACAGCTTGCAGCATTGCGCATTCGCCGGCTGGAGCTGCTCGCTTGCAGCCTGCGCATGAGACAGAACATTTTGCCTTCCAAGCAACTCGATAGTCGTCAACTCCAGCCACGGCACCTGATTGGTCCAATGCCGATGACACCCATTGGCTAAAATTAAAAAATCAGTTTCACACCGATCCGTACCGGTATCTTGCTCGGTGATGACGGAGCCGCCGCATGCGCACTCGCAGATCTGCTCGGCCCCTGCACTCGCCATGGCTCTCCGCTCGCTGCGCTCCTCGCTGCGCCCGCTGGCGGCGCCCTGCGGCCGCCCGCGCGCTCTCGTCGGCGGCCGGCGCGTCGCCGCTGTCGGTGCTCGTCATCGACGGCTACTCGCCCGACGGCCGCGCCGACCTGGAGGCGGGCGGCGCCAGCACGGCCGGCAAGCTCTACCGCGAGCTCATGACCAAGTCCACGCCCGGCGGCAACGTCGCCTGCGACATCGTGTACCCGGCCGACAGCGACTTCAAGGCGCCCGACCTGTCCAAGGTTGGCTCGCGGTGCTTGCACGGAATGACCGCCTGGACGACCAGGAGGCTGACGCAGTGAATGCCTGTGGCCCTGACAGTACCACGCCGTCGCCTGGACGGGCTGCTCGCTCACGATCCACGACGCCACGGACGTGCGCGTGACCAAGCAGATTGAGTTCGCCAAGCAGATCTTCGAGCACGGTGAGCTGTGAGGCCCGACGCAGCTACGAGAGAGGGAGCGAGGGCTGACACGACTGCTTGCTGCAGGCGTGCCGCAGTACGGCAGCTGCTGGGCCGCGCAGATCGCGGTGGCGGCGGCCTGGCGGCCACTGCGCCAGCAACCCGCACGGCCGCGAGATGGGCATCGCGCGCAAGATCGCGCTGTCGCCCGAGGGACGCGCGCACCCCATGTTCGAGGGCAAGCCGTCGGTCTTTGACGCCTTCACGAGCCACAACGATGAGATCACGCACATGCCCGCGGGCGGCCTTGCGCTCGGCGGCAACGACTTCACGTCCGTGCAGGCCGTGGCTGTGCGCCACCTGAACGTGAGTTTGCCCGAGTCGTGACCCTAGTCTTCTTGCTGGAAGAATCAAATCTAATGATGCGAATGCCAAACATGCGAACAGGGCGACTTCTGGGCCTGTGCAGTACCACCCCGAGTACGACCTGCACGAGCTTGCGCGTCTAACCTACTGCCGTCGCCAGAAGCTCGTGGACCTGGGCTTTTTCGCCGACATGAAGAGCGCCGACGAGTACGTGGATGATCTCGAGAACCTGCACATTGACCCGAGCCGCTACGACATCGCGTGGCGTCTTGGCATCGACGCCGACGTCATGGACGAGACCGTCCGCCACTGCGAGACGCGCAACTTCATCAAGTACCTTGCGCTGCCTTACAAGGCTCTCGTCGAGGGCAAGTAGAGCCTTACAGTAGCACTCGTTCACCAATCGGTCGCGAGAATGGAGCTCAGCAATTGTGGCATCATGTCAATCCAGCGATAGACTTGGAGGCCATCATTGAATGCCATGCAGTGGATACAACAGAGTGGCAGTTGCTTTCCAAAGTTTACCAACGAAGAGCTACCAACAGAGACTATGCAATGCAAACTCAAGGTCAGAGGGGAGAGAGAGCATCTCGAGGCGTCTACTTGCCACCCTTCTTCTTGGCAGCCTTCTGCATCTTGACAGCCTGCACATTGACCTTGTTCTCGCGCACGAACGGCAGATACGTGATACCGCCCATGAACGGGACGAGCACCTCAGGGACCTTGACGCCATTCTCGTCCTGGTAGTTCTCGAGGATGCAGCACACCGTGCGCGTGGACGCGCACAGCGTCGAGTTGAGCATGTGCACGTACTTCTTCTCACGCTCGTTGGCCTTCTTGACGCCGCAGCGGATCTCCATGGCGCGCGACTGGTAGTCCGTGCAGTTGGACGCCGACACGAGCTCGCGGAACTCCTTGTACGCCGGGAACCACGCCTCCAGGTCGTACTTCTTGATGGCGGCGTTGTTGAGCTCGCCCGACACAATGTTCACGACGCGGTACGGCAGGTTGAGAGACTGGTAGAACTCCTCGGCGTGACGGAGCATCTCCTCGTGCATCTCGTTCGACTTCTCGGGCTCCGTGATGCAGAACTGCTCGATCTTGTCAAACTGGTGCACGCGGAAGATGCCCCACGTGTCCTTGCCGTGCGAGCCGGCCTCCTTGCGGAAGCACGTCGAGAAGCCGCCGTAGCGCAGCGGCAGCGAGCTCTCCTGGATCCACTCGCCCTTGTGGTAGCCGCAGATGGGCTGCTCCGAGGTGGCGATGAGGTACTTTTCGTCCTCACCGATGACCTTGTAGAGCTGCTCGTCAAAGTCGTCGAGCTGCGCGACGGCGCCCATCATCTCCTTGTTCATGAAGAAGGGCGGCTTGAGCATCTTGTACTGGGCCTTCATGAGGAAGGCCGTAGCGTACGACATGAGCGCCTGCTCGAGCAGGAAGCCGTAGCCCGTGAGGAAGTAGGCGCGGTGGCCAGCAACGTTGACGCCGCGCTCAGGGCTCGTAGCCGTCGATGCGGTGCAGCACCTCGTGGTGGAAGTGCAGGCCCGTCCTTCTGCTGCGGCGTGCCCCAGGTCTTGACGACCACGTTGTCGTCCTCGTTGCTCGAGATGGGCACGGAGGGGTCGACGATGTTGCCGATCTTGGTGAGCTCCTGGTCGACGACGAGCTTGAGCGCGTCGGCCTCCTTCTTCATCTCGGGCAGCTGCGCGGCCAGCGCCTTGCGCTCCTCGCTGAGCGCCGAGAAGTCCTGCTTGGCCTTGCTCAGATCCTTGATCTGCGCCTGCAGCGCGTTCATCTTCATGCTCACGGTCTCCACTTCGCCCTGCTTGCGGCGCCAGTCCTCGTCCAGCGCCACCACGCGATCCACCAGGTCCACGTCCGCGAAGCGCTTCTGCTGGTCGGCGCGCACGGCAGCGGGGTCGCCGCCGCGCTCCTTGCGCAGCCGGTTGATGTCGATCGGCATGCTTCTCCGCCTGCTGCTTGGCTCTCTCTACTCCCGCGCGCGCGTCCCTGTCCTTGGCCGCAAGTCGGATTGTGTGGAGTGGCCTCGGGGAGCCCACGTGGCTTCTGTTAGAGTTCCAATTTGCTAGGCAGAAAAATATGGTGTCGATATGTCGGTTACGGGTTGATACACCTCGCCGTGGGTACATGGGGCCGCAGCTATGAAGGATTCTTGTGGCCGGCAGATGGAGACCGCCAAGGTCTCAAGGGCGGAACAATCCAAGCGGCATGCGTTCGCAAGGGCTGGACTACTTTCCATTCACCTTCTGCAACGAATGAATGACGATCCACTACGTAGACGTCGCCTTTCCGCTCATACGTTCGACTTGACTCAGAGCATCGTGCCTCGCTGGTGGTGCCGGTCCTGGGTCGCCGTGAACCGGTCGATGACTGCGTTCGTGTTCGTCGCGCCCTTGGTCAGACTCGCTAGGTACGCCACGAGCATCGCATCGTTGTACTCCTGAGATTGATATAAAGAGGGTGAGGTCATCGCTTGTCATCCCAATGGACACGAGGCGCACGCACCTGCGAGAAGGCCGCCTCAAACTTGTCGGAAGACATTGCCGGCAACTGGTTGCAAATACTAGAAATGTGGCGCAGCAGGTTGTAGTCGATCGGCGCATCACCTGAAGACGAACGCCGACACGTGAGCCAGTCGGAAATCAAAACGGGCGGGGCCGACAGAAACGCACCATTCTTCATGGCGTGCAAAAACTTGACGAGCGTGTCCACTTGCCGATCGAGCATCTTGACAGCGTCGCGGACATTGCTCAGGTACGGGTGCACTGCGCACAGAAAGCGATAGATTAGCATCCGAGAAAGCGATGTGAGTGAATGACAGCCATCGTACGTGCAGACTTGCTGCTATCGCCAATGGGTGCAATCTTTGAAATATGATCGATGGTGATGCCTTCCGTCTCGGACGTCTCGATCTTGAACGGCGTCTGGACAAAGATCATCTTGGGCGTGCCGTTGAGCACATGCAGCTCCGACTCAAAGAGCGAGATGGGCAGTTTTTTCTTGGTGCTCGGGCCGCGCAGCTCGGGGTCCAGCAGCAGGAACAGCGGACTCTCGTTGAACTCCATGACCTGCCGCGGGCAAAATGAAGAAAGGATGTGAGATGGCGCTCCAGATGTCACTGACCTTGCGCGCAGCTTCAAGTCACTGACCACGCGGTGAATCTCCACGTCCTCTGGGCTGGCCTTGGTGCCGACCGTGTACCACCCGAGGAACTCAAAGCCCGGGAACACCTGCGCGTCTACAGCCAGCACGTCCGTCAGGACGTGAGTCTGTCGCGTCCGTCAGTCCGCGTCGCATCCACCCACACTGCTGCGTGCGGGAGGTGAGGAACTCCTTGTCGATCTGCACGGCGCCGTCCACGACGTCGTACTTGATCTCGAACGAGTCGTATACGGCCACGTCGAGTCCGTTCTGCACGCCGAAGAGCGCGCCGATCGCGCGCGGCGGGTCGCCCTCAGGCCGGTCGCGCGCCGCACTTGTGGCGCGTGTGGTGGTCCGCCACGTTGACCACCACGAGCGGGTGGATCTGCACCTGGCGCTCGCCGCCGCCCGCCGCCGCCACCCGCCGCGCCGCCTCCCGCTCCCGCGCGCGCCTCGTCTGCCTGCAGCATGACCTCGTCCTCGTGGGCCTCGTGCGCCTCGGCGCTCTTCATCTCGGCGTCCTCCATGCCCCGGCGCGATCGCGATCCAGGAGGCCGGCCGAGAATAGTCCGCGCCGCGCTAAGTGCGATGTCGTGTGGTCCACCGTAAAAAGACGGTTCAAGGCGTTCAGTCTTGGCGTCGTATAGTGGGGCCAAGAGCGGCGCGGCCCCGCATTCGACGACGACGAGGCAGGCGGCGGCCGGACGACGGGAGCCGCTCGCCCGCTCGCCGCTCTCCCCCGCGCTCCGCAGGCAACGCGCTCGGCGCAATCCTGGGCCGCGATGGGCGACCAAGTGCCGGACGAGCTCATCTGGTCGCTCGACGTGCGTGCGCTCCAACTCGCCATTCGCGCGGCCGCTGACGTGGTCGGACTGACCTCTCGTGCTCTTCCGCGACTGCCGCAGACGCTCCTCACGAAGGACCGCGGCGCCAGGGCCGACGCGGACATGGACCTCATGCGCGCAAGCGTCTACGCGCAGGGCGCGGCCGACGTCGAGAAGGACATGGTCTTCGGCCACCGACCGCGGCGCCGTGTCGTAGACGTCGAGGAACAGGAAGACGACGACGCCATGCGCTACACGCAGCGGGACACGGCCGCCAGGTACAGCATGGACGACTTCGACGACATCTCCATACAGGAAGTGCACCCCGCCAACTGGAGCGACCACACGCGCATGTACAGCTCCATGGCCTCGGTCGGATACTACCAACGCTCCACCAGCCTCCAGAGCTTGAGCGAGGACGGCACCGACCGGTCCGTGTCCATGATCTCCGAGGACGACGCGCCTTCGTTCCCTGCAGCCAGCGGCGGACTACCGTCGATCGCCTCGTCGCCCTCGCTGCTCCCGTCCGCGCTGGGTTTGACCTCGTCGTCCTCGTTGCAGCAGCCGCGGTCGGTGCGGCGCGTGAGTGACGGCGACCAGATCAGCTATGACGAGCGTATCGAGGCGACACTGGCCGGAGGAATGACCCGGTCCCTGATGGTCGCAGAGCACGATCGCGTCGCGCAGATGAACGCGCGGCAGTTCACAATCAACGACCTAGCGCATTTTGACCCTCAGTTCGGTCGGGAAGTGTTCCTAGCGCAGCTCGGTGCCGGAATGATCGAGCGCGACGACTCGTCGAGCCACCGGGCGCTGACGTCGCTGCGAATGTCCATGCGTCAATCGAGCGCTGTCGTGGACTTGGGTGGCGAGACCGGGGCGATTATTCGTCAAGGCTGGGTGTACAAGCGCGGAGAGGTCATGCCGAGCTGGCATAAGCGCTGGTTTACGCTACGCCGCATGTAAGAGCTCGTATGACTGGCCTGCAGCTAATAGCCACTAACCATCATGCTTGTGAGATCAGGTCCATGGACCAGTACTGACGTACGCCAAGGACAAGACTGAAAACTCACCGACGAAAACAATTGACCTGAGCTCCACGACTCGATGCGTCATCACCTCCAAGCCGTCATCAGCAAACACACTTTCGTCATCGTCAATTTCAACCTCATCATCCTCCCATCGTGAACACGAGTTCCGGCTGCTCACATCTGCTGACGCTGGCTGTCGGGAATACTATCTAGCGACTTCTTCTAGCTACGAGCTGACCGAGTGGGTGTGCGCGCTGCAGGCAGCAGTTCACGCGGGCAATAAATCTGCAGTGGATTCCGGAGGGGCCGCGACGGATCTCCAGCATCTTTGGCGCGAGATCGGACTGCAGGGACTTATCGTTCGTTACGGTGTTCGGAAAAGCAGCTCAAGGAATCATCTGCAGACGCGCGTGCTGGAACTCAATTTTGCCGAGCAGACTATGACAATTTCTCGAAGAGGAGAGACCTTGACATCCTGCCACTTTTCGCACATTGATGGTGCAACAGTGAGCACTTCGTCTTCTTCTCACAGCTCCGGTGGTTTTGGGCATCACGCTACTAGCACCGCTGCATCGCTGGCGTCGCGCGCGCTCAAGGGCAAACACAGCAGATCTCATAACACCAACAGCAGCGGCGGCAGCGGCAGTGGAAATGATATGCACGGATTGCTCATTACATTTTGCGCAACCGATTCAAACGGCCCTGGCAAGAACTCTAACAAACCGTGGCCGCTCTTCCTGGATACACGAGAAGCTCGAGATAGTCTATACTCACTACTGCAGAAGATCGTTGAGAACTCGGTGACAGGTGCAGATCTTGAGCAGCGGTGTACGCGGTTCACACTTCGAACAGGCCGAATGGAAGTCAAGAATGCAGGACCGCACGGAACGCTCAAGGGTAAGCTTGTCGCTTGCTTGCACGAGAGCTCTCTC
Organism: Phytopythium helicoides; assembly: GCA_024867545.1. Classification (NCBI taxonomy): domain Eukaryota; phylum Oomycota; class Peronosporomycetes; order Pythiales; family Pythiaceae; genus Phytopythium; species Phytopythium helicoides. The sequence goes on from JANFNE010000005.1 coordinate 1,434,048, forward strand.
GTGCTTTACCCGCTGGATGCGTTCGTTAGTGAGAAAGCAGACAAGAAGCAGCTCGGGTCATCGGATAGTATCAATAGTGGCCATGATGCAGCGTGCTCTTCTTCGGCTTTAGACATGCGTCAGTCGACGATACAATCTTCTGGAATCGCGATGACGGCCAAGATGGCAGCCACAATTGCGACAGTGACAGGATCTACTCGACCATGGTATGTGCTGCCGCTGCATGGACTGCATGTGAGCAAGCAGGAAGAGAAGCGGGTATTCGCAGTTGGACGCTTCGTGTTCCAATGCTCTTCGTCCCGTGAGAGTCGCGCGTGGTACGAAGCTGTCAGCGCCGTCATGTGTCTTCCGGAGGAAATTGTTGACATCGAGCTGAAGGAGCGTGGCAAGATCCGGTTTGCCTTCCAGTCATCAGTCAACCGTCTACGGCTACTACAGAGTGCGCGCGTGACGCACGACGTTGGTGCCACCAACACGGACACCGTGAAGCCACGTGACTACGGCGCAATGGAGCTCATGTTGCGTGTGTTGTGGTCACGCGTGTTCTCAGAGCACGAGTACACGTCGAATTCAGATCCGATGTGGCTAGAGCTCGGCTTTCAGCGTGGTGGACCGGCGTCTGATCTACGAGCAAGCGGCCTCCTGGGTCTATACTGTCTTACCTATTTCGCGACGCGCTTCCCCGGGGGCGAGTTCCAGCGCATCTTGACTCGTACACGACACGGTGTGAGCACGGGCAACATGAAGAGCTACCCGTTTGCAATCGCGTGCATCAATGTATCGTCAATTCTGATGGAGGTGCTTGGGCTCGGCGTCGCTGGAAGTCATTCTGAGAGCTGGTCGCCGAGTGCTCGTCGCACGTACGCGCTGTTTGTATCCCAACGAGCTACGAAGCGGTCGAGTTCGGCGAACACAAGGCAGCACCGCGGTCTCACGATGCTAGCAGAGACCAAAAAGTCGCTTACCATGTACAAGTCATGGGACGAGATCGTGGACGACGCCGAGAACCACGTGTTCGAGTCTATGTTTTGCGTGCTCTTCCCGGTGCTCGACGCGTTGTTCGTCGAGATGGGGGCGGTGAGTCATTTCTTGGTCGACTGCGGTGATTGTGGCGAATCCTGACGAATCGGTCGTTGCTGTGTAACATAGGGCTACATGGAGTTTGGGCAGGTTGTCGGCGCATTCCGACGGCGACTGGGCGAGATCTTTGATGCTCGGCCTACGAGTCTACGAGCACTCGAGGAGCTCGCGAACGAGCCGGTAGAAGGTGTGCTGCTAGTGCCGACCATACCAACCAGGTCGGCCAAGTGATGAAGTCAATTAGCGGTCGACAAGTAGACTGCGCGTAGTCCGCAAAGACAGTAACGATAGTGAGAGCTTCTACGCTCTGTTGTGTTCGTCGACGGTCATCAATCCGATCCAGCGCCGGCTCCAGTTGGCACGCCGCGATGCTACTCTCGCCGCGCGAACCAGACAGTCGTCAGCCCCTATGGCATCCACTCATCGCTTCGCTGAGGCGCACTGCAACGTGAGCTTGCCAATCGCGCGGGTCACAGCGTCCAGCCCTCGGCCGTCCCATCTCATGTCATGGGTGTTCTCCGTATCATCTCACAACCGATTCCACCCTCCTCGCCGCAGACCGATGGTTTCTCCCTGGCCGGCGCTCGCGGCGCTGCTGCTGGCGCTTGCAGTGCACGCGCACCACTTCTTCGGTCCGCTCGACTCGTACGCGTTCCTGCCGCGCGCGCTGCTGCCCGCTGGCGACGCGGAGGCTGAGCGCCACTTCCGCGACTCGTACTACCAGGCGCGGGCACTTTTCCGGTCGCGAGCGGCTGCGGTGGAGCACGCGACGCTCTACTCGCTCCCGCTGCCGGAGCTGCAGGCGCTGGACCTGTCGATCGACGTCGCGGTCGTGGGCGGCCCCAGGCGTCGAGCAGACCGCGTGCTGCTGCACATGTCGGGCACGCACGGCGTCGAGGGCTTCGCAGGCAGTGCGATCCAGTCCAAGCTGCTGGAGCGACTGGCCGACGACTCGGCCGGTGAGAGCGGGGAGGAAAGCCTGCCGACGCTTGTGCTCGTGCACGCCGTCAACCCCTTCGGCTTCTCGCAGGTACGCGTCGCTGCGGCTGGCATGCGTGCATGTTGTCGCCCACAGTGACTAACACTAAGCGATGAGCAGCTCCGGCGCTTTAACGAGCACAACGTGGACCTGAACCGCAACTGGATGTCGCCTGGAGAGTTCTCTGAGCGCATGGCGCAGGACCCGAATGCCTACGGATACATGGACGTCTACGATATGCTGAACCCGCCGCTGGGGGCCGAGTCGTGCGGGAGCGATTGGACGTTCTGGCCCCGAACGGTGCGCTACCTCCTTGCCAAGGGCTTTGGTGCCATCAAGAAGGCGGTGGTGAGCGGCAACTACCACTTCCCGAGTTCGCTCTACTTTGGCGGCAAGGAGCTCCAGCCGAGCCTCGTGCTGCTGGACGCGTTCCTTCGCACCCACGTGTTCGACAAGGGCTCGATCGACAAGGTCGGGATGATCGATGTCCACACGGGTCTCGGGGCCCCAGGCGTGGACACGTTGATGCTCCAAAATGATGCGAACATATCGCTTGCTCGCAAGGTGTTCCCGATGGCCGACAACTCGAACGACCGCGTCGTGCCGGTGAGCAGCGATGAGAGCGGCGTGTCGGACGGCTACGACTCGGTCACGGGGCTGACGACGGACGGCGTCTCGGCCCTTCTGCGGGAGCTCTCTGGCCAGTACCAGCGCGGCGAGGACCTGCTGTTCACACAGGAGTTCGGCACCGTGCCGGGCGTGTTCGTGCTACGCGCCATGATCGACGAGAACGCGCTGTTCGTGGCGAACGCGACGACGTGCCGGCTGCCGGCCGCCCAGGCGTTGCGCGACGTGTTCTACCTGCACCAGAGCGCGTCCTGGAAGCGCAGCGTGCTCGCGCGCGGGCTCACGGTGTTCGACCAGCTCGAGGCGCATCTGAAGGCGTGAGGCGCGAAGTGTAGCCATGCAGTGTAGCCATGCACTTCAACGATCTCTAAATAGTGACGTGTCACTGCGATCATTCATTTGGATAGGTTTTGGCATGCGGTTGGCAAGTATCGACCGTTGATTGGCTGAATCTCGTGGGTGGCTGGAGGCCGCCTCCCCGCCAGTCACGCGCTGGCGCTGCCCGCCGGGCTTCCATTCGCCATTTCGAGTGACCAAGCCGAACCAAAGATGGTGTGTGGGGGTGGATGTGTCGAGGGCGATCTGTAGCTGTAGACGGGGAGACTGACTGGGTGTGTGCGCTGCTGCAGCCGACCAAGAAGGTGAAGAAGACCACGACGACCACCACCAAGGTGACGACCAAGACGGTCAAGGGCGCCAAGCCCTCGTCGACCAAGCCCAAGAAGGACCCCCTCTTCGCGGCCACGCCCAAGAACTTCCGCCTGGGCGGTGACGTGCAGGTATTTTGAGCCTTCCGGAGCTTTCAAAGCACTTTCACAACCTCTCCGCACGGCGCTCTGTCGAGCAAAGTGCCTGCACCTGGAGTGCGACGGGCGAGCGCCTATCGACCGCTGGACTTGAGCCATGTGGTCGACGCCGCCCGCTCGCCTCCTTGCTGTAGAGTGAGAACTGTGTAGCGGGTCCCCCACGACCGCAATGACACAAACTTGTGGGGCAGTTCATCTGATGAATTCGCCTCCCAAGGGTAAACACTCCACCACCACTCTGTTGTCATGCAGCTACACGGTCTGCTCGGCCGACTGCTTGCGGTCGGTCGAGCACGGCTGTGGACTGATGCGTGCATGTAGTTCGCGGCGATGGAGGATCTAGAGTCTCTAACTGTGTCATTTGTTGGTGATGTGAACAGCCCAAGCGCGACCTGTCCCGCTTCGTGCGCTGGCCGCGTTACGTGCGCATCCAGCGCCAGCGCAAGGTCCTGTACCAGCGCCTGAAGGTGCCGCCGTCGATCAACCAGTTCGCTAACACGCTGGACAAGAACACGGCCACGGACCTCTTCAAGCTGCTGCTCAAGTACCAGCCGGAGACCAAGGCCGCCAAGACGGAGCGTATCCGCAACATTGCCGCCGGCAAGGAGGAGGCCTCGGCCCCGCCCGCCGTCGTCAAGTACGGTCTCAACCACGTGACGTCGCTGATTGAGAACAAGAAGGCTAAGCTCGTGGTCATCGCGCACGACGTGAACCCCATTGAGCTGGTTGTCTTCCTCCCGGCCCTCTGCCGCAAGTTCGACATCCCGTACGCCATTGTCAAGGGCAAGTCTCGCCTTGGCCAGCTTGTGCACAAGAAGAACGCTGCCGTCGTCGCCCTCACGCACGTGAACAAGGAGGACAAGGCCAAGTTCGACTCGCTCACCCAGGCCTTCCACGCCAAGTTCAACGAGGACACGACCTTCCGCCGCAAGTGGGGTGGTGGCATCATGGGCCTCAAGACGCAGAAGAAGCTTGAGCTGCGTGCCAAGGCCATCGCTGCTGAGGCCGCCAAGAAGGCGCAGTACTAGAGCGTCTCGCCTCTTTCTCTGATCGAGGAGTGGATTGTTCTGGTAGCTTGACCGCCGAGTCTGCGCTGCGGCTTGCAGCATGGACGATGGCGGATCTGTAATGGCTGAATACAACTCGAATACTGGCATCATTTTGCTCAAGAGTGTTGCGTTCTTCTTCATTGGAAGGAAGAGCTTTGTCGTAGTATAGTGCAATGCCGATGATGTCCGAGCCAGTAAATTTTCTGTCGATGACGTTGGTCACGGTGACCAATTGGTTGGCCACCTGCCGGTGTCAGTCACCGACACTTCGCTTGAGCTGTCCGCCACCTGGTCTTCCATGCGGAGACTCAACCCGACTCTCCATCGCTAATCAAGGCCCGGGAGAGCCGAGATGAAGATCAACAGAGGCAATTTTTTGGCGGAAAGCCTGCCCCATGACCTCTGCGTGTCTGTGACATCCAAAAAACCGCTCAAATATATGGCACTCAGTATGCCGGACCTCAGACGGCGCGTAAACTCCAGCAGCTGTGCACCCGCTCACCGCTATGCAGGACTCGCGAAGACGCAAACACTGATCGTTGCACTCGAGCCGCTCTGTATCACACCAGTCTCCCCCTTGCAGCTCCTCGAGCAGCTCATCCCCGCCCCGCGGTCTCAATTGTACCACGAGCAGCTCATTTGTCCCCATGACGTCGGTCTCCGCTCTTCTCGCTCGCCGAGCGTCCTGCTGGCAGCCCCGCGACGAACTCGAAGGCTCCAGCACAGACGTCGACACGTATGCGACGGTCACGAGCAGCCACAGCCGCAGTCGCCGCGCCGAGACCATGCCAGCGCTCCGCACCATCTTCTCGCAGGACTTGGACGGCGACAACAACCGGAGCGGTTGCGATGACAGTGACGCGTGCTTCGACCTCCTGGAGAGGGCTGCGCTCGCCGATATCACCCGCTGCGCCAGCCTCGCCGAGGTGAATGTGGACGTGGCGATCGCACACACCAAGCACCTGCTCAAGGCGCGATTCTTCGTCGAGCTGACGCGGCCGTCGCCCGTCCGGTCCACCTGGGGTGTCGGCACATCGCTGTCCGAGCTGCGAGCCTTCGAGAAGCGCATGCAGCGAGTTGTGAGAGTGCATCTTCGGTCATATCACTTGACTGCGGCTCGCCGTTCTCAGGCAGCGCCTTGTGGTGTCTGCCTCGCGCTAAAGAAGAAGCTGAGCGACTGGAAGTCAATTCCGCGGCTCAGCGTGCTCAGCGGCAAGCACAACCTGGCCGACAAGGCTGAGCGCGTGCAGCACTTCTTCACGGACCTGTTTGCGCTGCTGGCCAGCTACGCGCCGTGGGCTCATCAGTGTGGAGCGTTGCGCGAACTCCTAGAGATGACGGAGTGTCTCGCCCGCATCCGATACCCAGCGGACAACGCAGTGGTCTCCGCCATCGCAGAATTCCGACCACTGAATTTGACGTCCACATCATCGAACGAGTGCATGATCTGCCTCGACCAGCTTGCTCCTAGCGCGAGCTCTACCCGGCTCTCCGCCAGCTCAAAGAAGCAGGAGTCTCTTCTTGCAGTGGCCCAGAGGCGCTCTGCAATGCAGCTGCCGTGTGGCCACGAGTTCCACGACACGTGCATGTGCCAATGGCTGAACTCCCGTGTCGACTGCCCCGTGTGCCGAGCTGTGATCGTAGAAACTGGTCATGGAGCTAGCAAAAGTGAGCCTACCATCAGCTAGAATATTTATCGGAAAGGAGGCTGGCCAACACTACTGAGCATTCTCTCTTTTCCCGTTTCATTCAAGAGACTCCACCGATTCTGCGTTGCGCCGAAGCTGTGCAAAGTACGCAGCGTCCTCACCAAACTTCGATGCCATGCCATCAGAGAATTTCAGCAGTCGATCCAATGCAGTATCAACCGTGGAATCGAGAAAAAGCTTACCGAGTTCTTGATGGTTGCGTCGGCTCCACGTGAGCGCAAGAGCGAAATGGCGCCCGCCTGGTTCTTTTTGGCAGCGGCGATCATTGGCGTGCAGCCTTGCGCGTCCAGCGCATTCACATCGGACCCCGCATCAATGAGCAGCTCCACAACTTTTTCGTTGGGCCTTTCACTGTAGCAAGCGTGATGCAACGCGATCGATCCGTTCTGCTCGAGGAGAAAGCGATCATAAACAAAGATGCCAACATGCTCAAGTACCAATCATCGATGGCTCGCACCACATTCTTAAGATGGATATCTGCTCCAGCAGCAAGCAGTAGCTTCACGCACTCGGCGCCACCCGATCTCGCGGCATTATGCAGCGGTGTGTTGCCAAACTGTTGAATCCAAGTCCGTTAGTCAGCTTTAGGCTGGCAGTTCAGTTGCGTTTATCACCTGGTTCTGAAGATTGATAAGCGCGGATGCGTCCTGCGGACTCGCCTCAGTCTCTTGAATCTTCGTGAGCACCACCTCCAATATTGCAGGTTCGTCGCGGAAGGCAGCCTCATGGAGCGGACTATTGAGGTCCTAAATGGAAGCAAAGTAGGTTGGTGAGCTCTACAGCAGTCGTGGGTCTCACTCGGTCAAAGCATACTGGCGTCTTCAAGGCTCCAAGCGCAGCTCCAGCGTCCACGAGCAGCCTGACGACCTCAACGTGGCCGTTCGAGATGGCGGCGATCACAGGAGTCGCACCATACTGCGTCACAGTGGCGTTAGATGTGTCAATGGCGCTTCGAGGAGGCGGTGGCCGACGTACCGCCTGGGAGCAGTGCCAGTTGATGTCGACCTGTGGGTCCTGCAGCAGCTGCGCGACCGCGTTCGCGTCGCCCACCTCGCTCGCGCGGAAGCATCGCTCGGTGGCTTCTGTCACGACGCGGTTGGCGCTCATTCCCCCCTTTGCCAAGCGCCCTTTCGCCCCTTCCTTCTCGAGATGCCAAGAGCCACAACTGCGCTGCTGGTCGCGGCCCTCGCGGCCGCCCCCGGCGCCTCTGGCGACGCCTGCGCCGGCCACGCGCAGCTCCACGCGCTGCTGGCCAGCGGACCCGACGGCGTGAGCGCGCAGCTGCTGCAGTGCGTGGCGCCGCTGCTGCTGGCGCCGTACAAGTGGTCGCCAGGCCCCTCGGCCGCCGACTACTGCGCGCAGCCGCCGTGTCAGCGCGCGGTGGCGGCGCTCGCGGGGCTTCCGCCGTGCACGTGGGCGGCAGCTGAGGCGGGCGGCGACGCCGCGGACGCCGACGCGCTGCGGGTCGCGCGCCAGGTGCGGCAGGACTGCGCGCGTTGAAGCTGCATGTTTGCACGTGAATAGCGTCCGTATCCTGCGTTTACGGGCGTAACTGGACAACAAGTTGCCAAATGAGGGGGCGCTCCCCCCCCAATCTGCACCGCCGCGCGGTCGGTCGCCTTGCGCCAAGCAAGCAGAAACCCGCCGCGCCGTCGGTCGCCGCCGCCTCGCCGCCTCCCCCGCCCCGTGCAGGCCGAGACCGCGCCGGATCCAGCCGCAGCCATGGCGGGCAGAGGCCGCGAGCTCACGCTGCCCGCGTGGATGAAGAAGCAGCAGCTGCAGCAGGCCGCGCAGCCGCAGCCGCAGGCGCCGCCCGTCCCCGCCCCCAGCAACGGCGCGCACCAGTTCGAGGACGCCAGGGTGAGCGCGCGCCAGGCGCCGGCTGCAAGCGCGCGCGCGACTGACCGCCTCGAGCCGCCGCAGGAGCCCGTCAAGGAGAGCTCGTCCTCGCGCTCCTCGCGCAGAGGGGACCGCAAGGAGCGCAGCCGCAGCCGGGACAAGGAGCGCCGCACGCGCGAGCGCAAGGAGCGCAGCCGCAGCCGAGACAAGGAGCGACGCTCGTCGCGTCGCCGATCCAGCGAGCGGTCCTCGCGCCGCAGCTCCGGAGACAGGGACCGCGAGCGCGAGCGAGAGAGGGACCGATCGTCCTCGCGCCGCCGCTCTCGCCGCTCGCGCTCGCGCTCGAGGTCCCCCGTGCGCATCGTTCGCCGCCGGAAAAAGTCCAACTTCGACGTTCGCCCGCCAGGCGTCACCGAGGAGAACGCCGCAGCGTACGCGGCGCAGGCCATCCTGCAGCAGAACATGGTGTCGATGGCTGGCGCTGGCGGCGCGGCATCTTTTGGAGCTGCAGGGGGACGCCCACCCCTGGGGACCCCCGGTCAGCCGACACTTGGCGTACGTACCTCGCGATACATCGGTGTTTACTTCATCCCATTCACTCTCCCTGAATTGCTAAAACGCAGGCAAGCCGTGGCGCCTTCGGACCTGCAGCTGGCTACCCACAGCAGACACGCCACGCACGTCGCTTATATGTCGGCGGTATTGGCGAAGTGAACGAATCCGAGATCACCGAGTTCTTCAATGACGTCATTGACCGTGCGCTCGGCGAGCACCAGGAAGGCGGAGCCGTGGTGTCGGTGTACATTAACCGCGAGCGGCATTTCGCGTTCGTGGAGCTGCGCACGATTGAGCTCACGACGGCGTGCATGAACCTGGATGGAATCTCGTTCCGCGGACAGCCGCTCAAGGTGCGCCGACCGAATGACTACAACCCAGCCACCGTGCCCACGGAGCTTGGACCTATCCCAGAGCTCAACCTTGCGGCTCTCGGTATCGTCTCGACCACGGTGAGCGATGGTCCGGGCAAGGTCTTCATTGGTGGTCTGCCGTACCATCTGAACGAGGAGCAGGTCAAGGAGCTGCTGCAAGCGTTTGGCCCACTGAGGTCTTTCCACCTCGTCAAGGAGCTGAACTCCAACTTGTCGAAAGGCTACGGATTCTGCGAGTACTTGGACCTGTCAGTGACGGATGCCGCGTGCATGGGCCTGAACGGCATGATGCTCGGCGACAAGACGTTGACTGTTCGACGCGCGATGTCACAGGAGAATGCCAAGGCCGTCGCGAGTGCCGCAGGAACAGTCAATTCTGGTCTGGAGATGGGGCTGGACCCCTCGCTTGCTGCGATGCAAGTGATGAGTTTGGCTGGCCTCGGAATCCCAGCTGCTCCGCTTGGTTCCCCTTCGCGTGTCATTGTGCTGCTGAACATGGTCACGCCTGAGGAGCTCGAGGATGAAGAGGAGTATCAGGACATCGTGGACGACATCAAAACCGAATGCGAGCGGTTTGGCCAGGTTCCGTCGCTACTACTACCCCGCCCTCTCGATGGAATCCCGTCGGCTGTTGGCAAGGTATGTCTTCGCACCCAAACTGTCGCTACCGTGCATGCTGTTGACATGATGGGACTGCGAACCGCAGGTTTTCATTGAGTTTGGCGACGTCCAGTCGGCCCAAAATGCTGCAGCTGAGCTTCACGGACGCGGTTTCTCGAACCGCACGGTTGCAGTTGAGTACATGGACGAAGGCAAGTACGCTCGGCGAGAACTCGCCTAAAACACGCGTAAGCGATCGAGTGCTTCTGTTGAGGCTACTCGTGAAAATGGTCAGCTGCATAGCCACAGGGAAAAGCAGGAGGCTAGAGGAAGCAGGACATCGTCCACTTTGTTTTACACACTATGCCGCTCATAGACATCGCGGAAGACTGCTCTATTCGTAAACGGGTCTTGCCTGTCATATTGTCGGTAGGAACTGGTGTGCAAGGGTATAACCTAGTGCAGCAGCCTATCGGCGAGAACAGTACATGTAGAAAACGAAAAGTCAGAATTGACAGAAGTTACCCCAGCACGTTCGGGTGCTTACCTGCTCGAAATGGGCACGTGCAGCATCAGGATCGCGGCGAACGCCTCGTCCACGAGCAAGAAGATGGCCAAGATTAAAGTGTGCGTGTGCATGGCCACGTGCTACTGCCGCGCGATAGCACGACGCTGCCTGCTTGAGGTCCAAGTCACCTCCCTCGCCTTCCTCACACATGAGTCCTGTGTTTTGGTTGTCAGTATTTTGCTGAAAGCTTAAACCAGCTGAAACATGACACTCGGGATGACGTACCAAGTGCATTAAGGGCGTCTGCGTCTCCTGCGTCTGCTGCGAGCGCGTACAGCTGACGAGCACGCGTTTTATCAGATGGGCAGCCAACGCCAGAATATTGCATTGCGGCCGCTCTTCGAGCTGCTAGCACGTGGCACTAAGTACAGAGATAATTGCGTCAGTAACCTCTTGAAAAAGATAAGGCAATCAAGTCATACCGGAGAGGCTACTGCAGCTTTCGAATAGAAGCGCAATGAAGCTGTACGGTCGGCCAGCATTGTTGATGTCTCGAACAACTCGCCTAGAGCAAAGAGAGCGCGAGATGGACGGCTGGATTTAATATTATCGACAGGAGTAGCCGGCATCGCGGATGCATTCAGCAGCAATCGAAGAGCGTCATCGTGAATCTCTTCGCGATCACCAAATCGTAAGGATGATGGTACCGAGCTTTGAAAAGTTGGTGTTTCACCATCACCAGACCGACCAAGCGAAATAGAACCCAGTAAGACTAGTGCTAGTTTTGTCATGGCATCTGGACTTCCCTTATTTGCTGCCTGCGGAAAAACATTCACATATTCATACTCCTTCAGAAAAAAAAGAAGTGCTGTCGAAGCATAAATTCCAACCTACCGATCGGAGAAATTCAATCCCACGATCCACATCTCGCTTGACACCGTCGCCGTTGCAATAAATTGTTCCTAACAGAGTCTGAGATTCGATATCACCCTACGTGTTTCGCTCGTGAGTGCCGTGGTCTAGATAGTTCCATCTCGTGAATGATTTTACCTTTGCTGCTGCACGATGGAGAAAGTGAATTGCTTTTATGGTGTCTTTCGCAAACGCTGATGAGGATGGTCCCTCTTTTGAGCCACCGCGGAAGTACAAACGACCAAGAGCTGCCTCCGCCAGTGTGTTCTCGCGAACTGCAGCTTTTTCGTACCAGACAGCGGCAGTAGTCGCATCAGGTGTGCTTCCAGTTAGTCCACGTTCAATGAGATCGCCTACGAATAAAGCAAATAAGCAAAACAAAGTATGACCACACAAAACTAGCACATTTACCGAGGCAATACTGAGCGAAGGGATGTCCACGATCTGCTGCCATCGAGAACTGGGCAAAGGCTAACGAGTAAAAGGCCGCTCTGGAGTCTTTGTTAGTGACATTCTCAGCTTTCTCACTCTGCAAAATAGCATTAATCAGCTCCAGTGAGCCATCGGCGTAAATACATAGATCCACGCACCAGGAGCCGGCCAAGGAAGGCCGCGGCATCAGTATTACCGAGTGCTGTTGCTCTCTCAAGCCACTTTTCAGCCACTAGTAGATCCTTCTTACAAACAACTTCTCCGAAGCCACTGTCTTCGCCTGTCATGTACATCTGACCAAGACACACCATGGCTTGCACATTTCCCATTTCTGCAGCAGCCTGCATTGGTGTCCAGGTTTGGTTATGCCAGTCATCTCTCCATGCAACACTTTCAAGCTGAGCCCGAACCTTGTACAAGTCACGAGCTTTTGATCGGTCTTGAGTGACTCCATGCCCGAAAAAGTGCATGTGTGCTTCGAAACAAATTCGATCGTGTTGTGGATACTCCGGCTCTGGGCGATCAATGAGTAAATATCATAAATGCCAACAAATCAAACTCAATTACGTTTTCGGGATGCACGTACCTGGTGATGGGTGCTCAATGGTTTGAGTTGTCGCTACTGCAGTCATTACTGGAACTGGAGCTTGTGCAAAGTCTGATTCAGTAGCGAGTGGAGGGAGCTGGGGTTTTACAGGGCTTGGAAGAGGGAGCTCAATGCCAGATCGTCGCGCAACAGCCATCGAGAGCTCCATAAACAAAGACGTATAATACGAGTTGATTTCCTGGAAGGCAAACGTGACTTCCCGCTTGAAAGTCTTGTTGAGCAGGAACTTGGCAGCTTGCAAACGAGTAGCAAGACCATACACCTGATGCAAAGACGCGGCAAAATTTTGAAGTGCAATCGACACGCCGACATGACCTGCATAATCAGCGAACGAAGACTCATATGCGTAAAATTCATCTTGAGCCTTGCCTAGAAGCCCGCGAAGCTCTCCCCCCAATCGAATCGCAACCAGCTTTTTGGGATCGACACTATCGAGCAAACTGACCAGTTCGTCCAATCTATCCCGAACCTCGTCGACAAATCCGCGTCCAATTGTACTATCGTTGGGTGGATGTAAATTAGTCGTATCGGCTTTGATAGCAACAGACGAACGCAGTGTCTTAGTTGTTGGAAGAAAGATTTCTCTAGGAACTGTGTGGTGTGGCAATGAACTAATGACTGCTTGTGGCTGTTGGTCCAACTGGTTTATATCTTGAGAAGCATTTTCTGGAGTGTCTTGCTTTGCCACTGTTTGTGCATCTACTGATACAATTAATCCTCGCACGTTCGTGTTGCTGTCACCAAGAGTGCTTGAGCGACGGAATTTGCCGAAAGCTGTTCGAATTGGTGCAACGACAGCTCCAGTTACTCTTGGAGATGTCGGGGTATCTGTAATACCAGGCTTATTAGAGGTTGCTGTTGAGAAAGGTTTCGAGGATTTGGAGCGTGGAGACAGGGATGCGCGCACAGCATTGCGGGCAGCAGCGAACATCGTTTTGGGGTCACGAGAGTGTTGCAACCCATTGCGGAAGCTCAAATGCAGTGCTGACTGGCGTTGCTGCTTTTCTACCTGATCCACGGCTTGTTTGACCCGACCAGATTCCTCACTTTGCACGACACTAGATAAATCATTGTCATGACTGCTTTCACCTTGACGGCTTTCTGTGGCGTCTTGCTTGCTTGCCGATCCCAAGGACGCTGGATTAGCAGGGGGAGGAGACACAACAGACTCGGCAGAAGAGCTACCGGAATCACTGATGGCCATCAGATCATACGAAAAAGATGAGCGCGCAGTGTTCGAAGGTCACACTTCACAAGGGTGGCTGAATATATTCCCATTCCCATCCTATAATTACACCGTAGATGGACCTGCACGAGTTGTTGAGTGTGGGCGTTCTGCTTGATTTCTACCGAGTCTTCAACTTGTGCATAAGTGCTGACCAAGCAGACCCTGCTCGAGCCAAGCCTTGACGGGATCAGTCACGCTGCAATGAAAGTGAGCGATTCGACTGTAGCGAGGTTTACATACCGAACTTCGTTTTGATGTTTACTACTTGTGCATAAGCTGTGCACACATCTGTTGAAGTTGTGGACGGACAGCGCTCATCGCTTTTGCAGTGCGGTCTCACTCACTGCTCAGTTAGCAACTTCCCTCGACCCTCACACCACTCGCCTGTACTTCATCGGATACTACGGAGCTTGAGCGAGCAAGATGCGTTTCTCCACCAAGGCTGTACTTCGCCTTGCCGTTGTTGCAGCTGCTGTCGTGTCGAGTGCGACTACAAATGCCCAGTCGTGTGGAGACGTATCCGTGACGGAATCCCCGGTGTCGCCGAGCCCCTCCAGTGGAGGCACATCCAGTCCTGCTCCAAGCCCATCCTCTTCGTCACCGGGTAGTAGCTCCCCCACTACTGCACCCACCGAGACTCCTGGTTCTTCGAGCGGTAGCAGCAATTCGTCAACTATGTGCTTCCCGGATGGCTTCTTCTTCGGTGCCGCTACAGCCGCTTACCAAGTTGAGGGTGGAGTCAACGCGACTGGCCGCACACCGTCCGTTTGGGACTTCATGTGCCACAACTTTGGCATCAAGTGCGCGAATGTTGCCGACGACTTCGTGCATCGGTACCCGAGCGACACCGAGCTCATGCAAGCTGACGGATACGGTGCATTCCGTATGTCTTTGTCTTGGTCGCGTGTCATGACATGGAACAACGAAACCCAGCGCATGGAGGCCAACCCGGAGGGAATCGCGTTCTACCACTCGGTACTGGATGGGCTAATTGCCGCTGGGATTGAGCCTGTGGTGACGATGTTCCACTGGGATACACCATATGCTCTCTATGCGCTCGGAGACTTTCTGAATGCTGCGATCGTCGACCACTTTGTCGACTTTGCCGATCTCGTGCTGAAGGAGTATGGACAGAAGGTCAAGTTCTGGGCTACTATCAACGAGCCGCTTTCCTACATGAGCATCTTTTATACGTCCGCACAGAGTGCTTCTGACTCGGATGAATACGAAGCTGCGCACAACATGATTTTGGCCCACGCTTCCGCCGTCCAGCGCTTCCGCGATCTTAAGACGAGCGGTAGCGTGCTACCTGAAGCCAAAATCAGCATCGTCGTGTCGGGTGGTGGTGTCCCCCTGAATACGAGCGACCCCGCCGACGTTGAAGCAGGCGACCGGTTCATGCAATTCAATGTTGGATGGTGGCTGTCTCCTTTGGTCACTGGGGACTACCCACCTAAAATGCGGGAGCGCGTCGGTGACAGGCTGCCCACGTTCACTGAAGAAGAAGCGACGCTTGTCAAGGGATCCTACGACCTGTTCATGTACAATTTTTACTACGCGGACCAGATCACGGATTGTGCGTCTGCCACTTCCGAGACGAAATGCTCGTCATTGTCAGCAGGCTGGAGCGCGGATATGGGAGTTGACAGCTCGCACATGCCTGCCGACGCTGTGTATCCCGATCTGAACAATGGATTCTGCTCCGGGCACTTTGGATATCCCCCATCGTACCTCGACAGCATCGAGTGGGTCTACTCGCAAGATAGGAGCACCACCATCATGCTCACAGAGAACGGCTGGTGCGGGGATACGACCATCGATAACCAGGATCAACTCTGGTACTTTCGCACGCATCTCGAGCAGGTCCACAAGGCCATCTACGAGAAGAACATCCCCATTGTCGGCTACCTTGCGTGGAGTCTGCTGGATAACTACGAATGGGGGTCGTACGACTCTCGTTACGGTCTGTACTACGTGGACTACCCCGAGAACATTGGGGACGCCGACCTGTACTCGGTGCCTTCGACGGCACTTACGCGCACGCCCCGTTCGGCCGCTAAGTTCTTCAGCTCGGTTGCTAAGTCGGGCTGCCTCGAGGTCGCCGAAGAGGATTTGAAATGGCTGTAGGCAAGTTGGCGCTGAGGATGGCGTATGCGCGAGCTTGTGGAGCACCAAACCTGTCAATTCCATCGTAGCGCGTGGTTGACTGTCATTTGATACTCGTGCTGGTAATTCTGTGCAAAGACGACTGCATCTATCAACCACCGCATTTGTAACCGCTTGGACTAGCAACAGCACGATAAGCAAATGCAACAATTGATCTTTCATTGGTTGGGATCCTTCTGTTCGTCCGCGTCAACAGTCAAGCTCGTCGAGTCCTTTAGCGCGAGAGAGCTGCGAGGGGATCTATTCAGGGCTGATAGTCTGACACATACGAGCGCGTGGCGCGGTCGTCATGTCCGTTGGACGGCGGTGGCCGTCCGTACCCCCGATCTTCCCAGTCGTCCGTCCGTCGCGACGATGACCCTCCGCCCCGGCGGTAGTCATCGTAGCCGCGGGACGAGCCTCCGCCTCGGCGGTCGTCATAGCGGTCGTCGTAGCGTCCGTACCCGCGGTCTCGGTCTCGAGAGCGCGACCTCGACCGCGAGCGGCGCGAGGACCTGTAGCCGCGGTCGTCGCGGTCGTAGCCTCTTCTCCGGTCGCTCGAGCGCTCTCTGGACCTGTCGCGCCTGCGGCTGCCGCGCTCCCTCGAGCGCGAGCGCGAGCGCCTGCGTCCTCCAGACGGGGCGTCCACGTCGTTCTTGGGTCCAGAGCTGGCGAGGCGGTCGCTCGGCGCGTCCTCGAACTGTCCGTCGCGCGGAGGCGGCATGGGGCCGTTCATCTTGCCGTCCAGCGGTCCCCCGGGGCCCCCAAAGCCCGCTGAGCCACCCACTGGACCGCCAGGAGCGCCGCTACCAGCGGGGGGAGCTGCGGGGCCGCCCCCGCCCTGCGTCATCCACGCGGGCAGCGTCGACGCGCGGCCGCGACCGCGTCCTGCCATTGCGGAGCTGCTCGTCAAAAGTGAAAGTGAAGGTGGTCGAGTCCTTTGGCGCGCGGGCCGCGCTGGGTCGGGTCAATTTGAACGTGACCTGTCCATTTCGGCCCGGCCGTTTTTTATATTTGTAGTTTGTAAAGTAGCGAGTCAACCCGCGGGTTCCGACCGAACGTTCGAGAACCCGCGCAGCCCACCCGCGTAACCAGAGTACCCCACTCAAAGAGACGCATTGGGAGCCACGCATCATGTCGGGCAGCGGGCGGAAGACGACGTACCGCAAGGGCGTGACCAAGCGTGTGCTGTACGGCGACCCGGAGCCCAAGGAGAACGAGCAGATCGTGCGGGTGGTGGCGCTGCGTGGCAGCAACCTGTTCGAGGTGCGTGGCGGGCGAACGGCACGCGGGTTACGCTGGGTTACGCTGACGTTGCGGGCGAAATGGATGGTCGGCGCAGGTGGTGAACGCCGATGGCGCCAAGTCGGTGACCATGCTGCCCACCAAGTTCCGCAAGCTCATTTGGGTCAAGCGCGGCGACTTCCTCATTGTGGCTGAGGGCGACGGAGAGGCCACGGTGGCCACGGGCAAGAAGGGCGCCGTCACCTCCATCGTCGAGCACATCCTCTACAAGGACCAGATCCGCAACCTCAAGAGCAAGAACCTGTGGTGCGTCTCTCTCTCTCTCTCTCGCCTGCTTGTCTTGACGCAGTTCAACTTGAGACTGAGTAGCTGGCGTGGACGATGATTGTGGCGATCAATTTCAGGCCCGCGGCGTTCGATCAGCAGCGGTCGGATGGTGTCGAGGACGCGGCCGACGCGGACAAAGCAGAAGGCGATGAGGACGCCGACGGAGCTGAACATGACGCGGCTGAAACGGCAGCGCCTACGAACAAGGGTATTCAGATGCTCGACACGTCGTTCGCAGACATGCACATGAACCGCAACCGGCGCAAGGGCCATTTTGACGACGACGAAGAAGACGAGGAATCGTCGGACGACGAGTAGGACGGCGCACGCATTGTTGGGACGCTGGTTGCGTGTGAGCATGACTGCCGCTGGCCGGTTTGCATTGCATCAAGAGTGTTAGAAGTATAAATAGAGTCTTGTGGGTCAGTCAGCACGAAGACTTGTCTTTCTGTGGGGCCATATTTTTGTTGAACTCAAGTTTTCAGCGTTGGCGGCTTGGACGCATTGAGATGCAATGCTGAAAGGATCAATGCTCCACAAGCGACAAGCCAGCTACTCTGCATCTCCTTCAGTGCGTATATTACTCCGGATCGCTCTCAGGAATACCCTTTCTCACTGCCTCGAACAGCATCATGCTGAAAGCTCCAAGCCAACACGTCACAATTCACACCACCAAAATGGCCAGGTTGGACATCAATGCGATGCAAATGCAGTACGTATCGAATTTCCTTATCAACCCCTATTTTCTGGCTAGGACGCGTTTTCGGATCTGCGGTTGGATGCACAGCCACAGTTGCAGCAGTATACGCAGCTATCGCTAGCCAGAACTAGGGTACCTCTCAACAAACCAAGGCACGAACACGAAAGCATGGTAGACTCGACATTAATTGTTTCCACGCATCATCAGGGCACTTCAAGCGCACCATCATTGACACCCTCGAAGGTCCAACACGCACTTCGGTAGGTTGCTATTTCGTGGGGACCGTTAAGCTGAGCCTGATCGTTCTTTTTATCGAAGACGCTGTCATTCTGCATCTGCAGTACGGAAAAGACTCCAGATCGCAGTCGAACAAAGCCAGTTTGCTGGTAAGGGTGAGCAAGTCGACGCTCTGCGACGTCACGGCCAGAAGAACGGCTCCTCGACTTTATCAATCAATAGCGCCGACCAACATATACCAAATGAGATGCGATCACAATGCATTCGACGAAAATCAGTGGAGAAGCTCGCCGTTGATGGCCCCACTGACGCACAAGCGAAACCAATGGGTCTCGTACGCAGTTTTTCGGGGACCATTGCACACTCACTTCAGCGAGAATGCCATAATCCAGCAACTGATTCTCCTAGCCCATCAACAAGCCCTTCAGCGAGTCTATGGCGACAGCCATCCAACGCGGCACCGATAGCAGGAACATCATCTGCTTCAGTTATTGGTGGTTACAGGTCGTCGTCCGTCCAAATGGAGGTAGAACTCGCAGAACGACTCAATGAAATCGATCGGTCGAAGGTGCACGGCCGGTCGCTGCTTCGTGTGCGAGCGTGCCAAAACGTCCTTGATGCCATTGTAAAGCAAGACGAGGTACTACGCTTTTTTTTTTTTCTGAACCACGAGTTTTCTGCACTCTCACCGCACTTATTGAATGTCTAGCTCTATGGCCGGCTGCTATCTCGTATTCGCGACGAGTACAACGCTTACGTAGAGTTCTCAGCATCTCTCGAAGCCCTAAACGATACTGATGGACACGGTTGTTGCCGAGCATGCGGAAGGTCTGAAGGGCTTGACACAGGAAATAACAACACTAGCAATATCACCTTTGGTACGTTGAGATTGAGGCATTTCCAGAAAACCAGACAAGTACCTGACATGACATATTGGTCTCAGAGTACGCGTTGCTACGCCAAGAAAACGCTGTCATCAAGAAGAGCTGCAATGCAATGCAGGCAGAGATTGCTCGCTTGCAAGTTGAGCTACGCGCGGCGTACTCTTGCTCGAATGGAAACAACGACGTAGGGAAATCAGATCCGGACGAAGGCTCACAAGGTGCGATGGAGGATCAAAAACATTTTGTTCAAACCTAGGAACTAACACTGCCACTACTTACCCAGAGGACCTCTCTGACGTTCAGCTTTTTGTTAATCACTCCCCGGTTCGAGCTATCTCTCGACCTGAAGGGGTTCCTCAACTAGACTTTGGCGCACTGTCTCCTTACAACGAAGAGGAAGAAGACAATGACGAGGTATGAGTAACGGGCTTGCCCGGAGTACGATCCAATGCTGTAGAAGATTAAGTGATCTCATGTTGTTGCCCACAGGAACATTTCCCGGTGGATAGTAATTAGCGTCTAATATCAATTCAACACAGGATAGAACTATTGAAACGCCAATTTTTTCGTTTTGTCCTTTTGATTCTTCACCACACTCATCTTCCTTTGTTGAGCTCTTCTAATCGAGCCAGCATTTCTCGGTAAAACTCTTGCTGCTGCTGCTGCTGTTGCAACATTTCACGGGTTACTAGCTGCATTTGCTCAAGAGCCGTACAGACTCGAAGTAGCGCGTAGAGAAACAACAGCGCGCATAGTAACACCAGCAGTTGGAGCATTGTATGCATCGAGGGACTTGCATCTCCTTTCCGATCTGAAAGTGTACTGGTAGATGATTTTGCGCGAGAGCATACTGTATCGATGTCTTTAGTTTCATCGTTGTCAGTCAATGCCTCGGCCATCCTTGACGTAGATGATGCCCTTTGCACTTGCATTCCACCTGATTGTTTCTGCAGTGTAAGCTTGGCTGTGTCAAACCACGCGACTGTTGCGTCCTTTGATTCGGTCACAGTTGTACTTTCAATCTGATGAGGTGCAATGGATCAGCACTGAGAAAACAAGCAGGGATCGAGCAGCACTATAAGCTTTCGTACCTGCTTCTTTAGCCACGTGCTTTTGAGCCAATGCAAGTGAATGCCGACTTGTGCAAGACACTTGCCAGAATTTTTCGTCGCACTAAACACCCATCGGTGCTCGACACGAAAGTAGTCGCAGTATGGAACATTGGAGATGGTAGTTGTGACGCTTATCACCAAGCGTGATCCAGGAGAATACCTGTATCGTTGAACTTGTAGCGTCGGAATAGCGCCTGGCCCAACAATGTACTTTTTGTTGTGAGTACAGGATACAGTTCTGGATGCATCAAACGTATCAGCCGTTTCAGCGGCAGTATAGCTCAGCGGTGCAACATTCCAATCGCCAATTTCGATACTAGTCGACCCCGCAGTCTCGAGCAGTCCGCGTGCAAACTCATTTGATCCCACCCACAGAGTGGAGTAGGCATCCTCAACACTGTTCGCCAACAAGAATTCACTCATTAGTGCTGTACATTTATGATATTTACACAAAAAACAGGGCTCACCGGAATGGAACCTCATCATTCATGATGAGCTCAAACTCTTTCAGCACAGGATCGTCAGGTGGGATTTCGACCTCTACATTGTCGTTGACATCAGGCACTTCAGCATTTTTGGTGTCAATGCATTCGGGGCCAGAGTTGGGAGCTGTAAATAAAACTATTGATGACTGTTTCTGACAATTGTACCCAGCAAAAAAAAAAAAAAAAAAAAAACAAACAAACAAACAAACAAACAAACAAACAAACAAACAAACAAAAACAGAAGAAACATACCGGATGCTGAAGCGCCTACGTCCTGGTCGCTCGCCCTGCTGCTGTCGGATGCTTCATGAGGCGCTTTACCTCCCAAGATGGCATCGGTCCCAATCTTGATAGCTCGCAATTGTTGAATGCATTGATAGCACTCGTCCCTAGCAGTTTTGCGATATTTGAGCTGGAAGTAATTTGTTCACACTCCGTATGCTCTCACGTACCGAAACACAAACGATGCAAAGAATACTCGTTCTCCCTTCACCATAAGCTGTCAAGGGAAGGCGCAACGCATCAAATTAGACATATTCATTCACCCACAATTGAGAAAAAACTAAGCGGTATCGTACCTCGATAGCGTTGGGAACAATTAAGGCCGTGTTCTTCTTCTCCATGGACGAAATCTTTGTGTATGGTGCCACCTGATGTAGCAGTAATAACCATCGGGATAGTTAGCAAATACCCTCGTCGCGCTCTCTACTCTGCAATAAACTTGCATATATAGTGTCTCGCCACCCAGCGAAGCACATGTGGTCACGAGTAAGGTACAACCGCCCATGATATGGAAAGTTGGACAGATACAGCGCACAAGAGTAGCTCTCGACAACTTGCTCGACAGATGATAGCTATTTGATACGTTGGAGCGTATCATAACGAAGTAATGTTAGCAGAACACTAGATGAGTCACCAATTTTGCCTTACTTACCTTGAATTTCTTTTGAAAATCGGAAAGACCCAGCGGTCGAGCATCCGTGCCTCCGTCATCAACAGCTTCGTAGTCTTCAGCGTCCATGTTTTCCTCGCCGTGATCGCTGTCAATGGACCTGTCATCATCTAGCCCATTAACTGCGCCAGTTGCACTCTGTGGTGTACTTGCTTGCCGAGGTGACGTCGAATCTGTCGGCCGTGCGGGGCGAAGAGCTTGGCTATGACGGCCAGATTCACTGTTTGGTTCTTTTCGTGCTGCATCATTTCCTGCTTCAATCCCTGGAATATGTTGATAATTCCGCAATGCTTCACGCAGCGCCTCGTTGCTATGGAAGGCTGGAGCAGTTCTTTTGTTTCGCTGATATGGTTTCCGATTCGTCTCAATGAATGCTAGAATGTCAGTACTTGCATCAATGCGTTCAAAGGCTTCAAGTGACTGCGTAGCTAGTGTTAAATTCCCTGCAATCATATGGCGAAGCGCCTTTGCAAATGATTGCAGAGAGCTTTTGGCAACTTGCAACCGAAACTTTTCGTTTTTCATGTACGTTGACACGAAGATCTCAATGTCCTAGGTAACAATATAAAAGTGGTTAGTAGGGCGAGTAAATACTATGAAGCACTTCTACGATAAAGTGAGTACGGAGCCTTCGCTCACCTGAACGTAGAGATGAAACTTGTCCTTGAGTGCAGCCAAACTGTTAGAGAGCTGGCTATCAAGCTGAACCATTTCATCCGTTAGCTGTCGAAGCTTTTGCTCAGTTCGACGCTCACGCTCCGAGGCTCCTGATCCAGCAGATCGAACAGCAGCCTGCATCTCCGCTACCACTCGCTCTGCATCCGTAGTACACGTAACCTTGCTCTCAGGAGCTTTCCCGTCTTGTGAAGCGGTTCGAATCACATTGAAATCTCGCAGCTTCCCATCTAGCTTCTGTCGGAGTTTTAAATGGCTGGATGATTCGAAGCATAATGACGAATGCACTTTGACGAAGTTTTCTTGGGCGGCAGCGCACGTTGTCTCGTACTCAATTTTCATTGTTTCGAGACTTAATGCGACTGGCTCGGATAGCAATGATCGGTATTCCTATCAATGGGTTTACATCATTAGATATATAGCACAAAGATGAGCACCAAGTAGTACGTATCATACCTGGTGGATCTCGAGTAATAATTGAACTTCGTCCTTGATTGCCTGCCACCCTAACGCCATTGAGACGCCCTCACTGTGGATGAACTTTGCTCCAGGGTGGTTTGGCGATGTTGACCCTATCGATGACGATGACAGTGACGAGGTTGATCCAAACAGATCTGCAGCGGTGGACATGCTGCTCCCGCTATTCCCATGCTCATACACTCGGAGGAGCTTGCGTAGATGGTTCGTGTGTCGATCCTCTGTTGCTGTAAGCTCCATGATGGCACCACTAATCACGCCAATTGTCCGATGTCCTGAGTCGGACAGCGCTTGAATCTGGACAACTCGATTGAAATAAGGGTTGTTTGACAAATCTGAGCCATTC
Source organism: Phytopythium helicoides (assembly GCA_024867545.1). Classification (NCBI taxonomy): domain Eukaryota; phylum Oomycota; class Peronosporomycetes; order Pythiales; family Pythiaceae; genus Phytopythium; species Phytopythium helicoides. The sequence continues at coordinate 1,456,938 of JANFNE010000005.1, forward strand.
ACATCAACTTCTGGCTGTGGACCAAGTTGTTGGAATGCTTGCTCAATATCGGCTACCACAAAGCGGATAATGCAGCTAGATTAGTACACACAATCAATGATTCCCCCCCAAAAATTTCACGCACCAAGTTCATCGATTGCCTGTGCACTCGCTCTCATCTGCTCGACTATCTCTTTGGCTCGAGGAAAAATCTTCAAGAATGCCTTCTGTACCCGTATCAGCACATCTTTCAGGTACTCAAGTCGCTGCTCTTCGGTGAGTTGGAAGGCATGAAGGTTCTCCTTGATCTCTCGCTCGAATATTGGTCGCTGCGCATTCATCACTTCTACAGCTTGGACGTAATGCTTTTCTGCCGCAAGCACATCTTCCAGACAACTATCTAGCTTACTCCGCTGGCGATCCACCGGGCTTCGTCCAAACGCGGACGTAGAGTCCCACATCTTGGTGAGTAACTGGCCAGCACCGGCACCTACCTTATCCCTGGATCCCCCATCTTCAGAAGATAGATCAGCTAGCACGATTCCATTTGCAGCAGAACTCGCAGCGTCCAACGCGCTACTGGACCCGGCGCTTATCAGACTAGGTGGCGGCGTTGGAGACGTCGGCCCCGAGGTTTGTGAACTGGGGGCAGTACCTGCGTCCAGTTTCCGCAGCGCCGCCGCGATTTCGGCCGCCTCAGCGCATTTGCGGTCGTATTTTTCCTTGGCCCTGTCCATCGTCGCGGTGATCTGGTGGTAGGCCGCACGCACCTTTGTCCCCTCTGTTTAACCAGCCGACAGGTTGATCAGCAGTAGCCACATCACAATCAAGACGCATCTTTTCTCTTCCGCGCACCCGATATGAGCCGTTGCACTTGCGACTCGTGCTGTGTCGCGAAGGCCTTGGCGCCGGGCACGACGGACGCCTGCAGCGTGGTCGCGAACGCCGCGCGCTCCTTCGCGAGCAGCTCCATCTGCATGAGCACCGCGGCCCAGCAGCCCGTGAGGTGCGAGGCCCAGTCGTCCGCCGCGGCGCCCCTGCACAGCGCTCATCCCAAGTCGGTAAGCGTCCCGTCTCCTCCCTCTCGTCCATCGGCGCGAAGGACGCACTGCGCGGTCTTGAGCAGCGCGAGCGCGTACTGCTGCTCGGCGGCCGCGCGCTCGGCCAGCAGGCTGGCGACCGCGTGGCAGAGCTGCACGCCGCCCTTGGCCTTGTGGCAGACCTGCGGAAAGGCCTCATACAGGTCCAGCGAGTAGCTGGGGCCGCCGGCGCTGCTGGCGCGGCGGCGCCTGGGGCTGCCTGCGCTGGCGCCGCTGCCGCAGCTGTCGGTGCGCTCCAGCGGCTCGTCTGACGTCGGCAGAGCGCGGCGTCAGCAGTCAGGCGAGCCAAGGCGATGGCGAGCGACGCACCCATGCAGCAGGTTGGTAGGAAGTAGGTTGGAGGTTGAATTGAACTGCGGGCGGATTCAGGGGGGCGGCGCGAACCAATCTGGTAGCGAGCGCCGATATCGGGTTCGGGAGGCAGTGTGGGCCACGCCAGGAGGTGGGTATCAGCGCTGGAAGGTCGCGCTTTGTACGAGCCTCGTCCAGTCATTCGATGGGCTTTGGCGGCCATGGCCGCGAGCCAAAGCTGAATTCCGCAGGCGCCCGCGCCGCTTAAACCGAGTCAGCCAGTCTCCCTGTTTCCCGCGCCCGCCGCCATGTCGTTCGCTGACCTGACCTCGAGCCAGAAGGACGAGCTCGCCGCCTCGCTGGCCGTGCTCGCGCTCTACGACGCGCAGGTCGAGGTCTCGGCCGACAACCTCTCGGCCGCGCTCTCGGCCTCCAACGTCAAGGTCGCCGCCTACGTGCCGCAGCTCTTCGCCGACCTGCTCGGCCGCGGCCTCGACGTCGAGAAGTTCCTCGCCGGCCCCTCGGCTGGTGCGTGAACGCGCGTTGGGCGCCCCCTCGAGCGACGACCATCGCCGCTAACTCGTCATGATCGTGACATACAGGTGCCGCTCCTGCTGCTGGCGCTGCCCCGGCTGGCGGCGCTGCTGCCGCCGCTCCGGCCGTCGAGGAGAAGGAGGAGGAGGAGGAGGCCGACCTTGGTGGCGGCATGGACATGTTCGGCGGCGGCGCCGACTACTAAGCGTGTCGCCGTCCTCGGCCGGCTTGCAGCTTGAAGCCTACGGGTGACACCCAAGCAAACGCCAAGACGAGCGGGAGCTGATCCAGACTAGCGCGTTGCGCCGTAAGCGAATACAATGGCTGCTCTGGAGCGGAACCGACTATCGATCTACCTCTACTCATCGGTGCAGCATGCGCAGCCGCGGGTCGTTGTGCAGACGCTTGTCCATCTCGGCGTACTTCTGCAGCGCAGTCTCCTCGTGGCTCGCCAGGCGCTGCTCCAGGATTTGGATGCGGAACATGGTCTCGCTACAGAACCGCTCGAACTCCTCGTCCGTGCCTTGGTCGTGCTCACGTTGGCTGCGCTGGAAGGCAGCCTGCCGCTTGGCAAGCAGCGCGTTCTCTTTGTCCAAGCGCCCCTGGATGATATTGGCGCGCTCCAGCAGCCGCTCCTTCAGGTTTCGCAGGCACATCTCGCGCACTGCCATGGCCTCATCCTTGGTTAGATCTCCTGTCGCGTGGATGCTTTGCAGGTACGGACTCAAGTAGTCCGCCTCGGTCTTTGCCTGCACAGCCAGAACACTTCATGAGTCCTCCCCTGCTTTGTTTTGACTGCAATTTGTAATTCAAACGTACGCCCTTGTCCTGCTCCTTGGCATCTTCCTTGCTGTTGGTTTTAGACTCGTCCTCGTTGGCGTCGAACAGACTCGTCTCCAGCGTGATGGCCATCTCCTCTCGCTTGCGAAGCTTGAGGATATCCTGCGTCTCAATATCAGAGTGCCGGACTGCTGTATAGCAGTCCTTTTCCATCTGAACGAGTCACAGTGTTCCGCCATCGTTAGGATAGCAACAAGGGCACACAAAGAAAGCAACCTCTACCTGGATCGAAGCTCGAAGTTCGTCCTCCAGGATGGACGCCTTGGGTTTCCTAGCACTAGGATCCGCCATTACAACGTCGACAGGAATGTTTGGTGCCTTGTGATACGTTCTCGAGCCCGCTGTGATTTTTCCGGTCGCGTAGTGGTAGTTGACGCGAATGAAGCCCTCTTGGATATTATACGTTCGCTTCCTCTGGTCCTCATCAGCAGACACGAGTGGGTTGCGCGCAAATTTTTCTTTCATTTTCTTGATCGCAATCTCGCCAGCAGATCCTCCAGGGAGGACATAGGGGTTCTTAGAGTCAACCTCGTCTTTTTCGGTCACAAGGACAGCTTGACGGAAAATGAGATAGTCATCCCGACCATAATAGTGCTCAGTGGTGCGCTTTTGAATATCCTCCTCCCGCTTGACAAGCCCGTCTGGCCGAGCACTCGTGTAAAACTGGAGCTCACGGCGGTATCCAATCCACTCTGTCCGCGATTTGAGCGCTTCTGGCAGTCGTCCTGGGGCAAAGTGCTCCTCAAACTTCCCTTCAAATGGGAATCGCTTGCGAAATTCAAGCTTGTCTTTTCGATTCTTGAAGTACTCGCGGATTTCTACTGGGAGCGTACAATGGACGTCGCGGAATAGTGTGATCCTCGTTACGAGCCCTTGTTCGTGAGAATGCTCTGCAAACTCTTCAACCTTCGCTCGATCATAAAGTGTTACGCGTTGGGAGTCAGCAACAAACTGTCTTTTGTACATCGCTCGGTCAATCTCCAGCTTTATAACCCACGATGGCGGGATGTCTAAAACAAGGCTCTCTTCATCGGAATCTCCCTCACCTTGATTGTCCCCCTCTGCGCTGAGCTCTGCGAGATCCAAACCATCTTTTGCATCGGCTCCAGCTTCCTTTGCTGCCTTACGCTCCGCTGGTGAAAGGAAAATGAACTCCCAATCAGTGGCGTTGGCCAAGTCAAAGAGTGTTAGGTATACTGGGTGCGGCTGCATATTGACCCAATAGTTTTCGTGGCTCCACACTGCCTCGATAGCAATGTAAGGCGCTTCTCTCAGCGAGTATTTCCTCCCCGTCGTCGGTTCAAGGAAAAAATGCTCTGGAACGTCTCGCTTACCAGCACGTACTAACACCCACGCGTGAACTCGCTTTCCTTCAAGCGGATCATCATCGTCATCGTCAACAGCAACATAGTTTTCATACGTGCGGGTGCCTTTGCTCTTTGCATCATGGTCAGCTAGTTCCTTTTGTTTTTCCAGATACTTGCTTGTGAACTTGGACCGACTCACCAAAGTTACGCTTTCTGCCTCTTCGCCATGTTGATCTCGAGTGTTGCTGCTTGGCGCGGATAACTCCGCTTCTTGAGCTTTCCAGAAGGCTTCTTCTACCGGAAGTGTCGGAAGAGGAGACTTGGTTTGGTCCATGAGGCAAATCCACCGAGGAGCAATCCCATTGACAACAAATGCATCGTATCCCCCTCCAATGAGGAACGAAGCGAGAAGTATCGCCATATCAAAACAGTCGCCAGCCCTCCACTTGAGAGTAAAAGATGGGGAGGGCAGACATGCTGGAGGCTTTGTCGGATTTTCGAGTGGCTCGTACTCGATAGCTCCCGCGAGGAATCTTGCCAAGGCGTGGCAGTCATATAGTTCACGTTGTGGCAACAAAGTTGGTCGGATTGTTGTGCAAACAAACTTGGCGATCCCTTTTTCGTTTGGTGGGTGGAGATACAGCGGCCGTCGGTGTGGAAACAGGCTCTCGAATTGATTCTGAAACCCAGCAATATACTCTAGGCACAGCAACTCCTTCAATGTATTTGAGCTGTACGAAGATACCGCGGCGTCAACCGTGTCGTCGACCAGACGCCGTTGCTTTGTGCATACGACACCAGCGTAGGTGAATTGTCTAGCCGCAATCGCGGCTTCTTCATCTGAGCGCTGGTGGACGTCTTGCCTTTCTTCAAAGTTGTTGTCTGTCGCACCTTCCGAGGCTTCATCACCAGCCGACTTGGCATCTGCAGATCTATCAAGCATCCGCACAGTTGGGCAAACAGGTCTTTGTGTTCATGAGCTGAGTGAGCAGCCGGATATACAGACTTGGATACCAAGTAAACCGCCGCCACTGCTGAGGCGACGCCCTTGGCGGGACGCCGGCAGACAGCAACCGCTCGTTGCGTCGAAACGGCGACCCACTACTGCTTTTTCGTCTTGTCCAAGCACTGTCAGAGCTCAGGAGCGTGGTGACGAGAGCTACCAGATTCCTTAACAGGGTGGTTGGCCTGAAGATTTGAGACCAAGGTTCCCAAGTGGTATGCAGTCACCAAACGCTCGTGGATCTTCACAGACGTCGCTTGCTTTAAGAGACAATAATGCAGTAGCATTTGTTGATGCACGAGTTCCGAGAGGCTCGCCGAAGAAGAGTCCAGTGCGGCTAGCTCGATTGAAGATGCTACAGTCAGCAATCAACACACGAAATTGTGATATCCGAGACCGAACTGGCATCAGTGATGCTAGTCCAAGAACAGAGCTCCGAGGGCAGGAACTTCAGGGACCAATTGACGATATGGTTGCTATGATGGGTCCGCTGGGAGGATTGACGGGGGCTAGAGACGGCGAGCCTGTGTATAAACATCGCCGGTTAAATCCTCGCACCGGGGACAACAGCGTCGTCGTTGAAGACAGGTCGTATTATCGCTTGAGCGACCAAATCGGCTCATATTATACTATTTCAGCCCGAACATTAACACTTGATCATATCTCGAGCATAACCAAGAGAGAGCTGCAGTCTCCTGCCAAGATAGGAAAGACTCTATCGAGCTCTCCGTCTTCACGAGCAATCTGCCCTGCACTCGAGCGATCGTTAGCTGGAGTTGGTGGCGTGCAAATCAGCACCACTGAAATAGCTGGAGACGAAGAATTACGCGTTACCGGAGGATTACCTCCCCAAGAATCTCTAAGCGTTTATGTGGATGGATCAAGAGCGTTTGCTCGCCATCTTGAAAACAGTCAAGGCGTCTTTCGATCTCCATCTCCTACTCGGCCGATCAAGCAAAGCGCAATAGCTACCTCCGCGAAAAGAACTCGCACACAGTTTTCACTTGATATTGACGAATCTCGAGTTACGTCACCATCCTCTCAGAATCGTTTGCAGCTCGACCCTGTGGAGCCATCACCACGAGCATTTGAGATCGAGAAAAAACGATACACGAATACGATGGAAGCATATTGGCATCAAGTCGATCGATATGCTGCCATTGCTCGAACAGCACCGATGCAGTCGGAGAAACCGCATCGTATCCTTCGCCGGCTGCAAATCCCGCAGCCCAGCGGCTTGAATCAACACGAGCTGCGAGAGTTTGACGAGCGAAGTGAGACAATGATTGCTGACATTTTTCAAGACGTGTACGCAGACTACTATGAGGCCGTGGCTCGCGCAATGCTGTCATACGACCTTCGAGACGATAATACATGCCTGAAAATGAAAATCTACCCGCCATATTTGCGCGCAACGCAGAAGTGGTGGACCGACGACACCTACCAGTCGCGCACATGGAGAGTGCATCGACAAACTGGCGTTGATCACCAGCGTATTGAAGCAGCAAAGCTATGCCTTCAACACAGCCTCTACGCAACCAATGTCGTGACATATGCTCTCCAGGAGCAATGGAACCGTGACAGTCCTCCGAGCGAATGGGATGTAGCACCATCTCGCGCAGAGTCTGCATTCAGTCGTATTCTTTTTGTTGATGTTACATCAGAGGGCTTCTTGGCGGGACAGCCTCGCACCATTAGCCACTTCGTCGATGTGATTACTCGAAGAGCAGAACTGGTAAAAGATTGCCTTAAGACTTGCTGGGTGCCTGCTGCAGCAAATCTAGTCAATGACTGCATTGGACAGCTTCGATCTTCTAACAGGATGCTAAAACGTACAGATCCTCAGGCATCATCACCAAACAAGCCAGGGTCACGATCACCCGCACTCAGTCCTAAACGACAGGAAGCGAAGACGATATATCCAGTTGGACTACTCGATGAAGATATCACTGTCGGCTCGATGAGTATGCGGCTTTACGCTGACGATCCGGAGGCGGTGTCAAATATGGCATTTATTGGTGTTCTAGACGCTGCTGCCGTACTTATGGCACGAAATCTGCGTGAGTCGATCGAGCGATCAGTAAAAGAATTTGTCCAGTTTTTTGAACGGTTCTCGAGTCAACTGTTCTTTGGCGAAGGTGCCCTTTTGCTCGCTGTCGGATGCTACGAAACCACTGAAGTTGGTGACAACTTTCTAGTCGAGCCCTCATTGACTGAGTTGCGAGAGAAACTACTCTCGTGTGTCACAGTTATTGTAGAAGCGTCCCATCACTTTCCACGTGTCGATTCACTCACTAAGGTTCCATCCAAGTTCCGGAGCCCCGGTGTCATCGGACCTAGCACAATGGCTCTTGATGATAGCTTCGTTCAGCACGCGAACAAGGTGCTAGCGAAGCTATTGCACGAACATCTTGCTGAGCCACTTGAGCTCTTGTCGCTGCTGAAACCGTACGCCTTTTTAATGAATGGCGAGTACGAAGCCAAGATCAAGCCATACCTGTCGGCACGGGATGAGAGTTCATCCGAGCCAGAATCAGCTGAACAGACAATTGAGTTGCTGGAGAACTTCAGGCAAGAGATCACTTCTTTAAACACATGGGAAAAGCAAGTCGTTGCTGATATCGACGACAAGTACAGTTTCAAGCTATTTGCTGTATCCTGTTCGGATGTGAAACTAAAACTCATTGCCAAGTGTAAGACGTTTGCGAGCACAATTCTTGCCAAAGTGTCGGCGGATAATGTGAAAGACATGTCGGGCATGATCTCTGAGTACGAGAGCATTGGTGCAAAACTAGTGGCTGAACCACTAGACTCATTTGAGCTCAAGGCACTTGATGCGTTCTATCTCAAGAGTATTGATATGATCGACGTACTAAAGAGTCGGTTGTATGAAAACGTATGCCGACGCGTCCAGTTTCTCAAAGACTATGACTATCAGATGTCGAGAGAGGAAATACAGCTTTTCTTTAATGCGTTTCGATGGCCAGAGAATATCAAAGGATTCCAGCGAAAGAGTATGGAGCTTCAAACCAAACGCCAACATGAGCTCGAGCTTATCGTGGAAGGTCGCCAAGAGCAGCTCACAAGCCAGATGGCAAGCTTGCAACGTCGTATCGAAAAAATGAGAGATTATGCCAATCTTGGTGACACAGACAGTATTCTGAAGCGTATTGAGGCTGCTAGAAAAGCTCTGGAAGATGCAGAGACAGAGGCAGAGGTGATCAAAGAGCAAGAGAGTACACTAGGCAAGGAACTATCCAATAACCAGACGTCGCTTGATGCATTGTACGAGATGCTAAACCCAATCGAGAAGTTGTGGACGACGATTGCGCAAACTATGGAGAAGGTGACGTTTAGTCGTGAAGCGCCACTTACTGCAGTCAATGCGGAAGATATTGAACGCGACTGCGATCAGTTCCGGCGTACCATCGTAAAGATCATTAAGGAGTGTGAGAAGAATACTGACGTGTACGCTGTTGCAATCACCGTTGCACAGGAAGTCAAGAAGACGCTAGATGAGATGCTTGATAGCTTTATTCCTCTAATGACGCTAGTATGCACTCCTGGAATTCGTGACCGCCACTGGGAGGAGATCGAACGAATCACAGGTATTGAAGTCCAGGTTAGCGAAGGCACCAACATGAACCAGCTCATTGGTTTGGGGCTACAGAGATTCACTGCTGCAATCGAAGAGACCTGCGTTAGCGCGTCAAAAGAATACTCGCTAGAGAAAGCTCTGGACAAGATGGAGTCTGAATGGGTTGGCGTCAAGTTTGGAACTAAAGAGTACAGAGCAACTGGGACGTCTATCTTGTGCTCAACAGACGAAATCCAGCAGATCATTGACGACCAAATTGTCAAGACCCAGTCAATGAGAGGTAGCAGATACAACAAGCCGTACTTTGAACGAATCACTCGATGGGAGAAATTGCTCATTTGTATCCAAGATATCATGGACAACTGGATCAAAGTGCAGTCGACATGGCTCTATCTGGAGCCTATCTTCAGCTCTGACGACATTATGCGGCAGATGCCAACGGAGGGGGCTCTCTTTCGCAAGGTCGACGCGACTTGGCGTCGGAATATGCAAGAGACGGTCGCAACACCTGGAGTTCTAAAGGTTGCCGAGCGAGAAGACCTACTACCGAGTCTTCAGCAGTCCAATATCGACTTGGAGACTATCCAGAAGGGTCTCAACGATTACCTGGAAACGAAACGACTTTACTTCCCTCGGTTTTTCTTCTTGTCAAATGATGAGCTTCTCGAGATTTTGGCAGAGACAAAGGATCCCTTACGCGTTCAACCACATCTCAAAAAGGCATTTGATGGCATCTCACAGCTTGAGTTTCAAGAAAATTTGGATATCACAGCAATGCTTAGTCCCGAGAACGAGAAGGTCCCGTTTCCATATGCTAGTATTCAGCAAAATTTGATCAACCCGAACAATTCGGGTGGAAACGTTGAGGTTTGGTTGGAAGAGGTCGAAATGACGATGCGCAAAAGTGTGGCGTTCCATCTGGATGCCTCTATTGTTGATTACCCGACAAAAGATCGCCTTCAATGGGTTCAACAGTGGCCCGGTCAAGTTGTACTAGCCGTGAATCAGACCATGTGGACTTCACAAAGCGAGCAAGCCCTGAGTAACAACAAAGATCCCAACGCAATGCTCAATTATCTTCAGCTCCTAAGATCGGAGCTTACTCGAACGGTCGAGCTTGTGCGGGGAGAGCTGCCGAAGCTAATTCGCATCACGCTTGGTGCTCTAGTCGTCATGGATGTGCATAACCGAGACACAATTGCAGAGTTGGTTGATCTGAACATTACGAGTAAAACAGACTTTGACTGGCTAGCACAGCTACGCTACTACTGGGTGCAGGGTGGAGTTTCTGCTACTACTGGGAAGCCGCATTCGCTTGAGTGTCGAATGATCAACAATCTTCAGCATTATGCGTTTGAGTATCTCGGCAACAGTATGCGTCTTGTGATCACACCACTCACTGACAGATGCTATCGAACGTTAATGGGGGCCATTCACCTCAACTTGGGTGGAGCGCCAGAGGGACCGGCAGGCACGGGCAAGACGGAGACAACCAAGGATCTTGCAAAGGCAATTGCCATCCAATGTGTGGTTACGAACTGCTCTGACGGCCTTGACTACCTGGCAATGGGCAAGTTTTTCAAAGGCCTTGCAAGCTCAGGGGCGTGGGCATGCTTTGACGAGTTTAACCGTATCCAGCTTGAGGTGCTGTCGGTAATTGCACAACAGATTCTGTGCATTCAACTCGCCAAGGCACAGCACCTGGCGAATTTTATCTTTGAGGGAACCGACTTGCGCCTCAACCCAACGTGTTGTCCGTTCATCACAATGAACCCCGGTTATGCTGGTCGTGCTGAACTCCCAGACAACCTCAAGGTACTCTTTCGTACAGTTGCGATGATGGTACCTGACTATGCCATGATTGCCGAAATCATGTTGTACTCTTACGGCTACATGGATGCAAGCGCTTTATCCAAAAAGATCACGACAACCTATACTTTATGCTCAGAGCAGCTTTCGTCCCAGTCGCACTACGATTATGGTATGAGAGCAGTCATGGCAGTCCTCCGCGCTGCAGGCAATCTCAAGCGTGCAGAAGGGCATCTGCGCGAAGATACTTTGGTTTTGCGGTCTATCATTGATGTGAACTTGCCGAAATTTTTGTCTCCAGACGTGCCACTTTTCAACGGCATCGTATCAGATCTTTTTCCTGGCGTTACAATCGACCCTCCAGACCGATCGGATATGCTCCAATCTATCAACGAGGTGTGCAAAAAGCTCAATCTACAACCTATCCCGAATTTTGTAGAGAAGGTCATCCAGATATACGAAATGATGATTGTTCGCCACGGTTTTATGATTGTTGGGATGCCGTTTTCGGGGAAGACTTGCTCGTGGCGCGTTCTCAGCGAGGTGCTTGCCCATTTACATGAGCGCTTCCCCACGGATGCTCGGTACACGAATGTCCAAGTGGCAGTGATCAACCCAAAATCGGTGACCATGGGTCAATTGTATGGTCAATTTGATGCGGTTTCGCACGAATGGAACGATGGTGTTCTTGCCATCAACTACCGCAACCTGGCAAATAATCCTTCTCCAGACCGAAAATGGCTGCTATTTGATGGCCCTGTAGATGCTGTCTGGATTGAGAACATGAACACTGTACTGGATGATAACCGGAAACTATGCCTCATGAGCGGTGAAATCATAGCGATGAGCTCCGTAATGAGCATGATGTTTGAACCAATGGATCTACTTGTTGCGTCCCCAGCGACTGTATCGCGCTGTGGAATGATCTACATGGAGCCAGAGCAGCTTGGTTGGATACCCATTCTGGATTCCTGGCTGGACTCTGTCACAGTAGGGCCAGATATTCCCGTTTCTGAACAACCTGGCCCGTTCGAGATTAATACTGAGCAACGGACGCTAATTTCCTTTCTTTTCTCATGGCTAGTTGAGCCCTGCATTGCTTTTGTGAGGAAGGAGCTCGTGGAGCTATCACCAACAGTGGATACCAACCTTGTGCAGAGTCTCATCAATATCTTTGAAGCGCAACTATGTCTGCTCCCTCGAGATGCTGCGTCGAAGAAAAAGGCGAGTATCGAGGCGTCCTTTTTATTTGCACTCACGTGGTCTGTCGGTGAAAGCATCAATGCGGATGGAAAGATACGATTTTGCGAGTTTTTACGGGCCATCATGGAGAACATTCAAATACTGGATAGCAAATATATTGTTGTGAGCCGCGCACTCCAAGTCCGCAAGTGGTCAAAGCCGGCATTCGATGACGGGAAGGGTACATATGCATTCACAATGCCCGTTCCAACAAAGGGTAACTTCCACGATTACTACTTTAACGTTGAAGAAAGCAAGTGGTTTCGATGGGAAGAAATGCTCAAGGAGTACACGATCCAGCCAAATACACCATTTACGCAGATTGTTGTACCTACCATCTTTACTGCTCAGCTGGAATTCCTCGTCAAGTTACTTGTCACCAACAAACGAAAAGTACTTGTTTGTGGTCCAACAGGAACGGGCAAGTCGTGCTACATGTCTTCCATTTTGAACGAGTCATTGCCACAAGACAAGTACTCGGTAATCATGCTGTCTTTCTCTGCCAAAACATCAGCAAATATGACGCAGAACATCATCGACGGAAAGTTGGATAAGCGAAGAAAAGGTGTGTTTGGTCCACCGATGGGTAAAGACGCCCTGGTGTTTGTTGATGACCTCAACATGCCACTTGTGGAGACGTATGGTGCACAGCCACCCATAGAGTTAGTTCGCCAGCTTGTAGATAGTGACGGGTATTACGACTTGAAAGAGATGTCGTGGCGGAAAATAGTTGATACCATAGTGTTGGCAGCAATGGGACCCCCGGGTGGTGGACGCAACCATGTCACTCCTCGATTGCTGCGGCATTTCAATTTATTGTGTTTTTCGGAGTTCGACGATGGTACACTCACACGGATATTTACAACAATTCTGAATTGGTATTTCACATCAAACCCATTTGCCTCGGAGGTCAAGAAGTTGTCGGAGGCTGTTGTGTCAGCTACTTTGGAATTATACCAATCGGCAGTCAAGTCTCTTTTGCCTACCCCAAAAAAATCTCACTACACGTTTAACCTGCGCGATTTTGCACGCATCGTACAGGGCATTATGCTCGTCATGCCGAGTGACCAGTTTACAGCTACTAGCCTAGTCAAATTGTGGGCTCATGAATCGCTTCGTGTCATTGGAGATCGACTCGTGGACGACGAAGATCGAGAGTGGTTTAATGATGCTCAGAAGAAGATAATCATCAAGCACTTTGCTGCAAATTTCGACAAGGTATTTGCCAGTCTAAAGCGTGGGCGCGACGGTCCAGTGTCAGCTGCAGATATGCGCAACTTGTTCTTTGGTGACTATATGGAGCCAGACGCTAGCCCACGTCTCTACAAAGAAGTTGACGTCCGGCTGGATGAAAGCGCAGAGTACGACGGAATTCAGACTCTCATCCAATGCTTGGACGGATATTTAACCGAGTACAATGGCATTAGCCGTAAACCGATGAATCTTGTGATGTTCTTGTTCGCAATCGAGCACCTGTCGCGTATTGTGCGCGTACTTAATATGCCGGGCGGAAATGCTCTACTTGTCGGCGTTGGTGGAAGTGGCCGACAGAGTCTTACCCGATTGTCAACCTTTATTGTGGACTTCGAGATCAAACAAATCGAGATATCAAAGAATTACACCATGAATGAGTGGCGAGAGGACATGAAGGACGTGCTACGCCAAGCAGGTACAGGTGCTCGGCCGCTGGTATTCTTGTTCAGTGACACACAAATCAAGTACGACGGGTTTGTCGAAGATATTAACAACATGCTCAACTCCGGAGAAATTCCGAATTTGTTCCCGTACGATGAGAGAGTCGCTATCTGTGAAGCGGTTCGACCGCACGTGAAAGAGAAGCTTGGTAAGGCAGCTGGCGACAACATGAATCAAACGCAATTGTATGCATTCTTCCTCCAACGTGTGCGTAGCAACCTGCACATCGTGCTCGCATGCTCGCCAATTGGCGATGCTTTCCGTGATCGACTACGCAAATTCCCGTCACTAATCAACTGCTGCACGATCGATTGGTTCACAGCGTGGCCATCTGATGCACTAGTAGCTGTAGCTGAAAAATTTCTCGCAGACGTTGAGATGGACAGTGTTGCGGTGCGAAAAGCTATCGTGGATACATGCCAGTATTTCCATGTGAGTGTCACCAACTTTTCGGACAAGTTCCTGAAGCAGCTGCGCAGACAGAACTATGTAACACCAACTTCCTACTTGGAGCTTATTATTGCATTCAAAACCTTCCTTGCTCGGAGACGCGAGTCCGTTCAGGCTGCTCGGAATCGCTACCTAGTTGGACTCGAAAAACTGCAGTTTGCTGAGAACAATGTGTCAGTAATGCGCGTTGAGCTGGAAGAACTGCAGCCTGTACTTGACAAGTCCAAAAAAGACACAGATATTCTGATGGAGGAGATCAAGTCCAAGCTACCCGGAGTTGAAACGAAGCGAGGCGAGGTTCAGGCTGATGTTGCTGTTGCGGATGCATCAAAGGCTCAGTGCGAGCTGCAGAAAGCTAGTGTTGAAGCCGACCTTGCTGATGCGATCCCTGCTCTCGAAGAGGCTTTGAAAGCGCTGGATACGATCAAACCATCGGAAATTAATGAAGTCAAGGCTATGGCCAACCCACCAGCAGGTGTCAAACTTGTCTGTGAAGGTGTGTGCGTGATGCTGGGCATAAAGCCCGCTCGTATCCCTGATCCTCAAGATCCATCAAAACGAATTATGGACTTTTGGGGGCCTTCTCAAAAGATGCTGAGCGATCCAGGATTCATCACGACGCTGAAAAAGTTTGACAAGGATAACTTGGACCCCAAGATCATGAAGGTAGTTGTTTCCAAGTATATTGCTGATGAGAACTTTAGCCCTGAGAAAGCCGAAAAGGCTTCAAAGGCTGCTGCAGGTTTGTGTAAGTGGGTCCACGCAATGGCTCTATACGATAATGTGTCAAAACTTGTGGCACCGAAGCGAGAAGCACTGCGTGAAGCTGAGACTTTGCTTGAGGAGACGATGAAGAAGTTGAACGAGAAGCTAGCTCAGCTGAAGGAAGTCGAGGATGGCCTCGCTGAGTTGCAGCAACAATTTGATGCTGCAACCAAGCAGAAAGAAAATCTCGAGTATCAAGTTGACCTCACAGGAAAGAAGCTAGTGCGAGCATCGACATTGATTGAGAGTTTAGGCGGCGAAAAGTCACGTTGGACGGAGTTTGCCGAAGAACTGGGGATCCAGTACAGCCGTCTGACGGGAGACGTCCTTGTATCGGCGGGGGTAGTTGCGTATTTGGGTCCATTTACATCCGTTTTCCGACAAGAGGCAGTCAACGAATGGGTCAATAGGTGTAAGCAGCTCGGCATCCCTTGCAGTGACCACCCCTCGCTAAACGGTACGCTGGGAGACCCCGTACAAATTCGCAAATGGAATATTGATGGGCTCCCAACCGATGGCTTCTCGATCGACAACGGTATCATAGTTTTCAACTCGAGACGATGGCCGCTCATGATTGACCCACAAGGTCAAGCCAACAAATGGGTACGAAACATGGAGAAAGAAAACAAATTGACCGTGATAAAGCTTACAGATAGCGACTACATGCGCACGCTCGAGAACTCAGTGCAGTTTGGGACTCCAGTTCTCCTCGAAAATATTGGAGAAGAACTAGATCCTTCGCTCGAACCGTTGCTACTCAAACAAACTTTCAAGCAGGGCGGTGTGACGTGCATTCGACTCGGTGATTCGACGGTCGAGTACTCTGAAGCCTTCCGATTCTACATTACAACCAAGTATAGGAACCCACACTACTTGCCAGAAGTATCGGTCAAAGTTACACTTCTCAACTTTATGATCACTCCTCGTGGCTTAGAAGATCAGCTGCTGGGTATCGTGGTGGCACAAGAGCGACCGGATCTAGAAGAGCAGAAGAACAAATTGATCGTTCAGAGTGCGCGAAACAAGGCGCTACTGAAGGAGATTGAGGACAAAATTCTTCATATCTTGTCGTCCTCCGAAGGCAACATTCTTGAGGATGAGAACGCCATCAACACAATGAACCAAAGCAAGCTCGTCGCTGATCAGATTAAAGAGGAGCAGAAGGTAGCTGAAGCGACCGAGATTGAAATCGATACGGTACGACAAGGATATCAACCAGTTGCTTACTCCAGTCAAGTGCTATTCTTCTGCATTGACCAACTTGCAAACATCGAGCCTGTCTATCAGTATTCACTGACATGGTTCCTCAACTTGTTCATCGCTAGCATTCAGAATAGCGAGCGGTCGCCAAACATATCCCAGCGGCTTGCCAACCTGGACGAGCATTTCACGTACTCATTATATCGAAATATCTGTCGCTCGCTGCTCGAAAAGGACAAACTTATGTTTTCATTCCTTCTGTGTGTATCCATCAAGCAAGGGAAGGGCGAGATTGAAAGTTCCGAGTGGTATTTCCTACTTACAGGTGGTATAGCGCTCTCCGAGCCACCACCAAACCCAGCGAAGCTGTGGCTGAGTGACAAACAGTGGGCAGAGTTCTCGCGACTTAGCCAAATCCAAGCGTTCCACGGGATCATGGAGGAGTTTGTGGACCACGAGCAGCAATGGAAAGCTGTGTACGATTCTCCCACCGGTCACACGCTGCCGTTTCCCGGTCTTCTCGGCAAAGTCAGTCCATTTCGCCGGCTACTCGGGCTTCGATGCATCCGGCCAGACCTGTTGGTCGTGGGCGTCCAATTATTTCTTGTCGAGGAGATGGGTGAAAAGTTTGTCAAGCCGCCACCGTTTGATTTGGCGCTCAGTTACGCTGACAGTAGCGTGTCGTCTCCTCTCGTATTTATTCTATCGCCTGGTTCAGATCCTATGAGTGCAGTATTGAAGTTTGCAGATTCGTTGAAACAGAAAGCAGAGACGATTTCGCTTGGTCAAGGTCAAGGCCCGATCGCAGAGCGAATGATTGTACGAGCACGAGAAGCAGGCACGTGGGTTGTTTTGCAGAACTGCCACCTAGCGCCTAGCTGGATGCCTGTGATGGAGAAAATTGCAGAGGATATCCGGCTCGAGAATACACATGCTGACTTCCGGCTTTGGTGTACCACATATCCGTCAGACGTGTTCCCGGCAGCAGTCCTTCAAAACGGCGTCAAGATGACAAACGAACCGCCTCGCGGACTACGCGCCAACTTGCTGGGATCGTATATGTCGGACCCCATAGCTGAACCAGGGTTCCTCGATTCGGTTATCAAGGGCAAAGATTTCCGAGCACTTTTATTTGCTCTCTGCTTCTTCCATGCGTTAGTCCGCGAGAGACGGCAGTTTGGCCCGCTTGGCTGGAATATCCAGTACGAGTTCAATGAGTCCGACTTGAGCATAAGCATCCGTCAGTTGGCGATGTTCATTGATGAAAACGAGCAGATTCCGCTGCGTGCACTCCGCTATTGCACAGGAGAATGCAATTATGGTGGTCGCGTGACGGACGACAAGGACCGACGCACTCTCATGTGTCTATTGTCTCGATTCTACTGTCTCGAGATATACAATGAAGGGTTTGCGTTTGATGAAAATGGCGCGTACACCGTTCCTGCTGACGGATCTTACGAGACCTACCTCACGTTCATCGAGGGCCTACCACTTGTCGCCTCTCCTGGGGTTTTTGGGTTGCATGACAATGCAACGATCACGAAGGATCAAAACCAGACAAACAAGCTTTGTGGCGACATTCTTCTAACCCAAAGCACAGGAAGCGGCGGAGGAGATGGTGGAGGCGGTGGTGCTACCCAAGAAGAGCTTGTCGAGTCCGTTGCTAATGACATTCTTCATCGACTTCCTGAAAACTTTGACATGGAGGTCGCCCAGATCAGATTTCCAGTTCAGTGGGATGAATCAATGAACACCGTGCTGTGCCAGGAGCTTGTGCGGTTTAACAACTTGATCTCGACAATACGGTCGAGCCTTGAGAGTCTTCGCAAGGCGCTGAAGGGTCTTGTCGTCATGTCGGCCGAGCTCGAGAACGTGTCACAGAGCTTGTTTTACGGCAAGATTCCGGCGCTGTGGGCGTCCAAGTCGTACCCGTCCCTCAAGCCGCTCGGAGGATACGTGGCCGACCTGCTCGAGAGAATATCTTTCTTCCACAAGTGGCTCATGGACAAGCCGCCGGTGGTTTACTGGATCTCGGGCTTCTTTTTCACGCAGGCATTCCTCACGGGCGCGAGCCAGAACTTTGCGCGGAAGTACACGCTGCCCATTGACCAGCTCGGGTTTGACCACGAGCCGATGCCTCGACCCGACTACACGCAGAAGCCAAAGGTGAGATGTGGTTCATCTTGGGGAAATCGTATGGGGTGTTTATTGCTGACGCGTGCGAGCAGGACGGTGTGTACGTGCGGGGTTTGTTCCTCGAGGGGGCCAAGTGGTGCAAGACGGAGCAGGCGCTGGCCGAGTCGGACCCGAAGGTGCTCTTCTCGCTGGCCCCTGTGCTGCTGTTCCGGCCGGTCAAGAAGTCGGAAATGAGCACCAACCCGTCCTACTCGTGCCCCGTGTACAAGACGAGGTTCGTAGCTTTGGTACATCGAGCCGACGCGTTCGCCGCTCTAACTGTGAATGCTGCGGCGACAGCGAGCGTCGCGGGACGCTGTCGACGACGGGGCACTCGACCAACTTCATCTGCTACATCCGTCTGCCGACCAGCAAGCCGGAGAGCCACTGGGTCGCGCGGGGCGTCGCCATGCTCACGCAGCTCGACGACTAGCGCGGTAGCTCTCGCTCGGAATAGACGTTGGCTCGTGGGCTCCCCGTTGGCTTTCTCGTGGTGGATCCGCTGCATGAGCTCCTTGGCCCATGAGCTCATCGAGCGAGTCCTGCGTGGCGCGTTCTTTATCGAACGCGCCATCCCCGACGTACAACCGCGGGCCGGGCCGGGCCGCGCGAGGGGCATAGTGGGGCCAAGAGCGACGCCCCCCGCGAAGATGGACTGTCAGAAACGGGTCGGCGCGACGCCACTAGTCTGGTCCTCCCGCCGCCATGAGCTGCTGGGACGCGCTGCTGCGCTGCGAGGAGGAGCTGGACGACTCGACGGCGCTGGCGGCCGACCGACTGCTGGCCGAGGGCGAGGCCGGCGGCGCGTGGGCAGACGAGGACGACGAGCAGGCGGACGAGCGCGTGGAGCTGCAGGACCGCGACGGCGACGCGGCGCTGCGCTCCATGCTGCGCCGCGAGCTCGAGCGGCCGGACTTTTCGCGGCGCTACGAGTACCTCAAGGTGCGCGCGCTGGTGGCGGGTGGCTGTGGACGTGGGGCTGACGACCGCGCGCAGTTCCGGAGGCTGCTGGTCGACTGGATGGCTGACGTCGGCGAGGCGCACCTGGGCATGCGCAAGGAGCTCGTGCACGCCGCCGTCGCGCTGCTAGAGCGCGCGCTCGCCACCGACGAGCCGCTGCCGCGCAACGACCGATTCCAGCTGCTCGCGCTCACCTGCATGCGCGTGGCCATCAAGGTGCAGGGCACGGACGCGGAGCTGCCGCCCGCCGCAGAGTTCTGGGAGGTCGGCAACCGCATGTACTCGTTCGACGAGATGGCAGACATGGAGGCCTCGCTCTGCCGCGCGTGAGTCACCGCTCGCTTGTCGTCACCTGCCACGGACATTTATAGCCGCTAACGGTCGTGACGAACCGCAGCCTCGACTGGCGACTCGCACCCGTCACACCCATGCACTTCCTGCGCTGCTTCCAGGCGCAGACCGTGCTCTTCTCGGACGACGAGGTGCTCGGCCGCGCGGGCGTCGGGCTCGAGGACCAGGCGCGCACGTACCTCGCCAAGTACGCTGACTTCTTCGCCGACCTGGCGCTGCAGGAGTACGCCTTCCAGGCCTTCCGACCGTCGGTCGTGGCCGCCGCCACGCTCGCCGCGGCCAGGAAAGCGCTGGGCGTCTCGCCGCTCTGGCGAGAGGAGCTCACGGTGCTCACGGGCTACACGGCCGAGCAGGTGGAGCCATGCTTCTCGGCGCTGTGGACCCACTACGCCGTCTCGTTCGGCAAGGGCCCGGAGCGTGAGGACGAGTCGCCCGCGTGCGTCACCGAGATGTGGGCATGACCTGCCCGCGTGGTGCTGTCCAGCAGTAGCGTTTAGGTATTTATGCGAGGGGCGGATGGAGACG
Organism: Phytopythium helicoides; assembly: GCA_024867545.1. NCBI lineage: Eukaryota > Oomycota > Peronosporomycetes > Pythiales > Pythiaceae > Phytopythium > Phytopythium helicoides. The sequence continues at coordinate 1,476,762 of JANFNE010000005.1, forward strand.
ACAGCGGAGACCAGCGGCCAAGCGTCGGCGCCATGACGCCGCGCCCCATCACCAACGCGGCCCTTTGAGGGGCACGGACGCGGGTCGGTGTACGAGTAGAGAGATCTTTGGCAATACACGAGGAGCCTTTGGCGCCATCTCGCAGCCTTCTTTGCAGGGCATGGCCGCTCTGCTGTCGTTGAGGAGCGGGAGCCGCGAGCTGCGGCTGCTCTCGGCCGCCGACGAGTGGGGCTGCACCATCGGCTTCTTCCTGCTGTTCGCAGCCGTCATATTCTTCTTCGTCAAGGTCGCCAACGGAGACTTTGCAGAGTGGACGTTCCCATGGAGTCGGACCCGCGACGCCCACAGTGCGTGCAGGACTATTGATGCAATGCGCACAGCATCATCAACCCGAGTTTTTCATTGCTGCAGGCGAAGACAGCGATGGATACGCGCGACCGCTGCTTAGTGACGATGCGCACGGAGAGGACGAGGTCGTGGAGCTGTAACGAGCGGAGCGTCAACATGAGTGCCAACCTGATCCATATCTCTCGCCAAAACTGGTGCTGTCATCCTCCTCCTACTCAACGGGGCGGGCAATCTACTTTCTCTGCGTCTCTCGGCCGACTTGATGGGGGCACTCCTCTATGACATGCATCTAAATGCACGTTGCTGTCACGACCACGGGAGATGACGGTCCGCGTCGCCAATCTCTCCACCCTTGACGCGGTCAACAACCTTGACGTCGTAGTAGCCCACGCCCGGGCTCTCCGTTCTTGTGATGAAGGAGTCGCGCGACGCCCTGGCACGAGAAATTACCGCGCCGCGAGAGGTATCCGTGTACTTTTGAGGCATATAGTTGTAGCGATTACTGATGTTCTTGACGGCAGCATTGCGCGGCGACTTGATAGGGTAGGTTCCTCTTCGCTCCGTCCCGGACGTGTGTGATGACACCGAGACATTGTCTGCGTTTGAAGCTGAGTAGCGAGACGTGCGTGACTGGCGCACACGATGACTGGAGTTCGAGTAGCCCGACACCGACGAAATGTTGGAGGAATCATAGTACCCAGTGCCCTTCGATGGCAAGCCGTCCTTTTTATCCATTTCCTCCAGAACCTCGGGGGTGAGACGAGGGCGGGAAAATGACTGCGTCCGTGGCATGCTGTGTGGTGGATCTTTGACGGCAGTCGCCGGAGCATGCGTAAGTGGAGCTGAAGTTGGAGCAGGAGGTGGGTTGACTGTCGATGCTGCCGGATTCAGCGAATTCTTGGACACGCGTACTGCATCGAGTCTTTCTTCGAACATTCGGAGTTGGCGCGCAAGCTCTCGTGCTTCCTCGTGTTTTCGCATCAGCTCGACTCGAAGCCAATCCACTTTTCGAGAGAGAGCTTCCTCCGAGTATGTCTCCTCTTGGTTCGAGTCAACTGGAGACGGAGAAGCCTCGGAGAGAGGTGGCTCGGGGTGCTCGCCGTCCTTGAGGTTTCTTGGCACAGCTTCAACTGGAACATCCTGGTTTGGGGCTTCAGCCGGAGAATGAGGCTGCGCAGAGTCGACCTGGTTGTCAGCCACAGAGCCAGACCTGTCGTTGGATGCATTGATTCGCCGGCCAGCCGAGTTCGCCCGGTGCCTTGCCGCCCGAGGTGAAAGAGGCATCTGGGCACCTGGTCCGGGGAAATGTGCGCCAGGAAACCCAAGAGCAGCGAGTCCATCGGCGATGCTAGCATCTGCAACCATCGGCGGCGGCATGTGGCCACGGAAGCGGATCTTAAATGGCGGCTGCACACTCCGCATGAGTTCGTGCGCTTGGCGGAGCCCAGACGGCGGCGTGCCGGCAATCTCGGTGATCACAACTCCTGACACAAGCCGGCGATAGTGCATTGCCGCCGAGTTGGCGTAAATGTTGGCCACGACCGTCTGGCCGTTGCTCTGCTTCATCGAAAAACCGAGCGGGAGACGGTGGAAGACGACGCAGAACTCGTACGGCGGGAGCTCGGTATTGACGCTACCGGCGTCGCTGGCGCCGTCGAGGTGTTCACTGCTCACAGTGGACGGGACGGCGCGCGAGATGCGCAGCTCGATCTCATCTTCAGGGTGGCAGCAGAAGCCAAGCGTCTCGCTGGGGATGAGGTACGCCTGCTTGCCGTTGTGGAAGACCTCGTTGCAGTCGGGCACCTCAATGCCCGGGAAGCGCGCCTGGTACTCAGCCACGGCGGCCGTCACGAGCGCCTCGCACGGCGCGTGCCTTGGCACCTGCACGGGGAACTTGGTGCCTGCGATCGCGATCACCAGCAGCAGCGGCTCGCCCTGCTGCGCCGCGCTCTTCCTGTGGCCGCGAGTGCCAGAGCCGCGCGGAGTGCCCGCCGCGCCCTTGGTGAGCTCCGCGCCGCCCGCCAGCGCCTTCCTGTCGCCCGCCGGCGCCTTCTTCCGCGCCTGCTGCGTCGACGGAGCGGCCGCCGGCGCCGCTGGGTACGCGGCCGCCGAGGAGCCGCGACGGCGCGCAGAGGTCGGCGGAGCGGCCGCCACCGGCGCCGATGGCTGCGCAGAGCCGCGGCGCCTGCGTACGGCGTCGGCGGCGCGCGGCGTTCCCGCTGCGGCGCTCATGGCGAGGCGAGGCGGAGCGGCAGCTTGGGTAGTGGCGGCGGCTTGGTGCCCTTTACCGCGGCTGTCTTTTCTGGCGCTGGAAACAGCCGCGCGCGATTGGTGGAATATGAGATGGTGGGGAGGCGTTTTGGCCAGTGGACGCGCCGCAGAGTATATTTGGACGAAGCTGGTTGGTAGAAATGCACCTTTATTTATAGGAAAATTTAATTCGCGTGGCCCACGTCACCAAGCAAAACGGTGGGTCGATTTTTTTCGTACGTCAGACTGGGATGGCTACATGAGCTTACGGAACGCGAGCACATCGTAGCACGCGTCGCACACGCGCGCGGGCTTCTGCACCTGGAACTTTGGGATCGCGATCTTGTTGCTTGAGCAGTTGTAGCACACGATGCGCCCGCAGTGCCGGCAGTGGTGCTTGCGCATCGCCAGCCGGAACACGGCGTGGCACGATGCACACTCGGTCGCCTGGTCGTCCGGCAGCCACTCCGGCGGCTTGGACAGGTTTCGCAGCACCGGTACCAACATTGATCCCTGATTTGTGCTCTCCACGAGGTCGATGACACTGCGTCCTGCTGCGTCTGAAAAGTGCACGAACGCTCCTGCAGTTACCAGCGCGATCGCGACTTCCTCACTCCCTCGACCAACTGCGAGATGCAGTGCCGTGCTGCCGTCAAGGCTCTGGGAGTGGATAGTTGCTCCATGCTCGATCTATCAATGCATTAGAGTGTGTTAGAGTGTCACCAGGCGAATTACAGAGGGAGTATTCACGCCGTACAAATATGTCGACGACCGACGCTGGCCCGCTTTGATGTGCGCAAAACAAGTGCAGCGGAGTGTAGCCAAACCAATTGGATATGTTTGGGTCCGCTCCATTCTCGAGTAGGAGTTGAAGCATCTTTTGGCAGCGCTCAGGCGGACACATGGCTGCCAAGTGAAGCGCAGTGTTTCCCTTGAGGTCGGCCATGTTGATGTCAAAGCCCTCCACTGCGCCATCAAAGCTCTCCTGTGCATTTAAGTCTCCGTCGATTGGCTCCCCATTGACATTGTTGGGGATTGCCTTTTCTGGCGTTGGGTTGAAAGGTTCGTTGTCGTGTAGCAGCACAAGCGCAACTGCCGTGTGTCCATTTGCTGCCGCGTGGTGGAAAGCATTTTGACCTTGATCGTCCAAAATATCCTGCTCGGCTCCGTGATGCAGGAGAAAGTCCACGACGTTCACATCGCCATTTGCAGCTGCCACATGCAATGGTGTTCGGCCTCTTCGGTTCGGAATGTTTGGGTTTGTCTTGAAAGATTCGCTCAAAAGAACCTGGGCGGTCTCAAGGTTTCCTGCGCAGTGCAGCGGCGTGTTACCATCCGAGTCTTGCAAGTTCGCAGCTGCGTTATGCCGCAGCAACAGCTCTACGACGGCACTATGTCCTTTCCGACTTGCAATGTGGAGCGGGGTCTGAAGCCGACCAAACTCGGCCACAATTTCCTTGTCAGCGTCCTGGAGCTCCGACATCAAATTCACATTCGCTTGAGCGCGGTCTATCAGAATTTCACACTGCAACACATTTCCACTTGAGCATGCTAGCAAGAATAGAGGAATCTTGTCCGTCAGGTAGAAGTATGGCGCGTTTTCGTCCACCAAAAGCCGCCGGATAATGGCGTCATTCCCGGTTTTTAGCGCGGCGACTAGCGGTAGATCGGTCTCGTCATTCTTGACGGACTCCAGAGGTTCGCCGAGCCGCAGCAGCTCGTTCACCACGCGTCCCAACTGATATCGAATTGCAACTACAAGTGGTGTATCGGAGCGCTGTCGCAGTAGTTCGCAGATGCGCTCTGTCGAACATTGCTTGCCCGTATCGGTATGCAGCAGCACTTCAAACTCGCGGTCGGACACGACTTTCAGGCGGGAAACACATCGGCTCTGCAGTTCTGCGACGGATTGCATACTCTCGTCGAGCCCTCGAATCTCCCCAGGCCGAGTTGGATTGTCTTCAAAATCGCTGGCCGAGCCTACCGAGTCCCGTGCAGTGGCTTCCTCCGCGGGTCGCTTGTTGCTGCCTCTCCTGCGCGCGCTCGGCGGATGCAGCGCAATCATTTTGTCTGTAAACACAAGTAGGCTGAACACTTGTAGGAGCTGCTGCAGGTCGGACCGCTTGGCGGGCGTGCCATCGTCGTTGGCGACTGGCTGCTGTTCGTCAAATGAGCCGTCGGAGGCTCCATCCGCCACGCAGACGAACTCGTCCAGCTCGAGCAGCCGGACGATGCTGCGCGCGCAAATGTCGACGAGCGCGGGCACGGCATAAATGAATGCCGCGCGCAGCAGCTGCTTCCAGAAGTCGACGGCGTCGGGCTCGGCGAGCCTGTCCTGCGGCGCGGCCACCTCGTTGGTGTAGAGGAAGCGCAGCAGCGTCAAGAAGACGCGGTAGGACGTGTCCTGGATGTGCACGCGCAGCGGGAAGCGCACCTGGCTGGGCACGTGGCTGCTCTTGGAGCGGCGCAGCGCCTCGTGGAACGCGCCGCTGCGCATGGCCAGCACGAGGCGGTGCGCCGGGATGAGATGGTCCTCGCCCGCCCCCGCGCGCTCCTGCGCCGCCGCAGCGCCGTCGTCGCCCGCGCCGCCGTCGGTCGAGAAGACGAAGAGCACGTCGCTCAGGTGGTGGTTGGCGAACAGCCGCTTGACCTGCAGCAGGTCGAGCGCCAGCGCGGCGTCGTCCGCCATGGCCAAGGTGAAGTTGCGCCTCGGAGAACAAGGCCGCAGGATGCGGGGCCGAATTGGTGCCTGATAATTGTAGCCAATCAAATCGCTCAGCAATTTTCATTGGCTATTTGTCTGTTGCTAGTACTGTGCTGCCTGATACAGGCTATCGTGGAGTGCCGTGCATCATGCACAGCTGTAGGGCGACAACACCTTGCAGCGGCGGCAGCCACTGCCAGCGGTTATACAGTGTACCCTATGGTAACCGCCGTGTTTGACTCGTTTTTGTATGGGATCGGTCATCCAATCATCCGGCCGCGATGAGCCGTGAGACAGCGTTTTGCCTCCCGTTTAGGTATCTTCTGCGTCCGCACTCTCTTTCCCCGGCGCTTGCAGTGAACCTAATCGGCAATCTCACCCACAACCCGCGGCGGACAGAGCCGCGGGCGGTTATGGCGTGTTTGGCTGGCGCGGCGGTGGGGACGCGTCAGTGGCCGCGGCGCGCGCTCGCATCTCGCTTCTCGCCCCTCGCCGCGCACTCGACGGCAGCCATGTGCGGCATCATCGCGCTGATGCTGGCCAACCAGTACGAGCACTGCAACCAGGCGCTGTACGACGGGCTCACGGTGCTGCAGCACCGCGGCCAAGGTCCGTGGCGATGCGCGTGGCGCGACATCCGCGAGGAGCTGACCCGCTGATCGCAGACGCGGCTGGCATCATGACGTGCGAGAACCGCCGGCTCTTCCTGCGCAAGGACAACGGACTCGTGCGCGACGTGTTCAAGCAGAACCACATGCTGAGCCTGCGAGGACCCATGGGCATCGGCCACGTGCGGTACCCCACGGCAGGGTCCTCCACCAGCTCCGAGGCGCAGCCCTTCTACACCAACTCGCCCTACGGCGTCGCGCTCGCGCATAACGGAAACCTCACCAACTCGCACGAGCTCGTCGAGCAGCTCTCGCAGGTCAACTTCGACACGTCAACACCGACTCGGACTCGGAGCTGCTGCTCAACATCCTCGCCGACGAGCTGCTCAAGAACGTCCACCAGGCGCTAGACGAGAACGCCATCTTCGAGGCCGTCACGCGCCTCTACAAGCGCTGCCGCGGCGGCTACGCCGTCGTCGCGCTCATCAACGGATTCGGCATCGTCGCCTTCCGCGACCCCAACGGCATCCGCCCGCTCGTCTACGGCTCGCGCAAGAGCCACTACGGCACCGACTACGTCATCGCCTCCGAGAGCGTCGCCATCGACACGCTCGAGTACGAGCTGGAGCGTGACGTCGCGCCTGGAGAGGTCATCATCATGAAGCAGGGATCGGGGCTCGTCTCGCGCGTGTGCGTGGCCGACGCCAAGCTCTCGCCCTGCATCTTCGAGCAGGTCTACTTTGCTCGTCCGGACTCGACCATCGACGGCGTCTCGGTCTACCAGGCGCGCCGCAACATGGGCTCCAAGCTCGCCGACAAGATCCTGCGTGAGCGCCCCGACCACGGCATTGATGTTATCATCCCGATCCCGGACACGAGTCGCACATCGGCGCTCGAGGCTTCGCGCCGACTCAACATCCCGTACCGCGAGGGCTTTGTCAAGAACCGCTACATTGCGCGCACGTTCATCATGCCCGGCCAGGTAACGCGTAAGAAGACGGTGCGCATGAAGCTGAACGCCATCCGCGCCGAGTTCCAGGACAAGGTCGTGCTGCTTGTCGACGACTCGATTGTGCGCGGCACGACGTCGCGCCAGATCGTGCAGATCGCGCGCGAGAACGGCGCCAAGGCCGTGTACTTTGCCTCGGCGGCGCCCGCTATCCGCTACCCGAACGTCTACGGCATCGACATGCCAACGACTGAGGAGCTGATCGCATTCAACAAGACGGAGGAGGAGGTCGCGCGCGAGATTGGCTGCGAGTGGGTCGTGTACCAGGACCTGAAAGATCTTGAGGACTCGGTTCGGATGGAGAACGACAAGCTGTCAGCGTTTGACTCATCGTGCTTCAACGGCAAGTACGTCACGGGTGACGTGACGAGGCTTACTTTGCCCGCCTGCACGCGGAGCGCTGCGACGCGCGGATGCAGGCCAAGAACTCGGGATTCACCCCCTTCAGCCGAACCGTGTCGAACCCCATGTCGGACGAGGTCATCGACATGTACAATGCGCCGCAGTAAATGGGCGGAGGATGGCATTTCATCCTCATCACGCTTACTCGCTCACGCTGCCATTTGCTGTTTTGGCTCTGCGTCGCTTGGCTTTCTGCTCAGAGGTAGTAATGCATCCTCTACAAACATTGCCATCACCAAACCATATAGATACTTTGTACGCCACCATATTTGTTTGTGATCGGCTCTTGGCACGAACGATTCGAATTGTGTCAAGTCGCTGCTGGTTGCGCTTTACTTCGTTCGATTTCCTCGACGCAACCAAAGCAGCAAAAAATCTGCTGACCCTCCTACTGTAGACTGGAATTTCTCCACCTCTCTTCTCCTTCCTTACTGGTAGGGCACGTTGTTCTGAGCGAAGTACACCTGCAAAGCAGCGAACGTTTCCGGCGAGCTCACGTTGCCCTGCGCGTACGCGAGATGCTGTAGTGGCAATGAAATATAGATTAGATACAATCGACCAATAGTCTCCCAGCAATACTATCAAACTCACCACGCCAGGACGAGCAGCCGACAGCTTCGCGATTGATTCCGCCAGATAGCGAGATGGCGCCGGGTATTCTGGCAAGTAGTCGATAGGGAGTCGACGATGCAAAGTAAAGCTTCGAGTATCCAGCTTCGTATCCCCGTCTGCTCCAGCTCTAGTAGCGTCTCGTCCTCATCCTTGACAGCCACGGCACCATCGGCGTTTTCTTCCAACACCCTGACGTCCGCAACTAGCACTTCTGCCCAAACAGCAGGGTTCGATACGCACATCTCCGACTCGCAGAGCAGCCGGGTAAGCCCGACAACGCACGCCTTCTTCTCGACCAGCGCACGGGCTCGGACCGAGTTCTGCAACCACACAGACTTGAGGAACATGCTCGACATGCTGGCGGTCACCAAACAAAGCAATTAGAGGAGATATACCAAGAGGAGAAAGATCACAAAAAGTAACGTACCCTTTCTGTAGAGTCTCGAGCGATCCTACAAAGACGTCTGGGCCAACTTTACCGATCAGGATAGAAATCGTATACACCAACTCTTTTGTGTATCCGGCCGAATTCGACCCGACATGCGCGTCTGCAGGCGGATCATCAGAATCTTCACGATTTCATTGAGGAAGTTGCCATACACCTCCTTCGCCATAAAGCCAAAAATGCCGCGAAGGAGCGAGAATCCGTTTGCCTCTGTCGAGCGCGACGAGATGAGCTTCTGGAACACACCAAGAATGCCTGTAATCGACTGTGCCACTTCCGCTGGAGCTTTTCGCATGTATGCCTGCCCACATCAGCAACGACGATATCAGTACAACGCCATGGTAACGGGGAATGCTAGCATTATCTCACCTCAATCAGCTTGACAATCGCAGGCACGTTGCTCACGCGGTCCCAAAGCGTAGGAGTAAGCAGAACAGGGAACATGCTCATGTAGGCGGGCGACACACCACTTGGACGCAGCTCGAGCATCTGAGCCAGGACTTGGTACACGTACGGCGACAGAGCCTCAACATCGTTTGCGAGTACTTTCTGGAAAGGCGGGAACAGCAGCGTCTCAAAACGCTCGGTCGCATCAGGGCTTGCCTTGCACACATTCAGGATCAACACCGAGATCGACTCGAAGAGGTAGTGGCTGAATGACGGGTTGCTCGGGTTGGCGCAGATTCGGTTCAGAATACTCGTGAGCTTGTTGACAGCAATGTCCGTGAACGGGAGAATATCTTCCTTGGACACGTTCATCACGCGCATGACCACCTTCATCAAGTAGTCGTTCTCAGGGTAATTTGGCTGCTCCAAAATGTTGAACACATGTTCCAGCAGCTTGCCCAGGTACGGCGCAAGTCGTTGCCGCGAGAATCGCAGCGAGCCGGAGTCGTCCTTGACCGTCAGCAGGCGCTCAAGGCACGCAGCAGCATAGGTATGAACGACGAATTGGGACGGGTCCATGCAGTTCATCAACAGCGGGAAGAGCTGGTCCATCACCTCCACCGGCAGCTGCGTCCGGAACGTTGACACGAACTTGATGGCGTCGGCCTTGAGAATCAGCGAAGCCTGATTTGTACTAGACAGCTCCGGTAGAACCTCCGTCATGAAGAAATCCATAAGCGGAACCCGAGGGTTGACAGTCGAAACTCCGCGCAGACGGGATTGCTTGAGCGCTGAAATCGCGATAACAAGGTTGATCTACAAGCCACCGCAGACGTCAGTTTATCATCTAATGCAGCAATCATGCTAGCACCGGTAAAGAGCGTACCGACACATCCTTCAACGCCCAATTCTTGGCTGGGTCCGCCTTGAACTGCTGCAAGTGCGCCTGGATAGCTGTCATGCAAATCTGGGTGACGGACTCTTCAAAACTGCTGAGTAAGCCGCGCACGAGATCGCGAGCAGCACTTCTACGGCTGTCGCCGTCCGAGCCTTCAATATCGCGACGAATATAATCCATCGGGTTGTCCTCGAACAGCTCCTCGTCTGACGAGCGAGCTGCAGGTTGGTTCCGACAATGCCGCAGAGCTCGGTGAGAACCTTGTGGCGACTCGAACAGACCGCGGTTGAAACTTCGCGATGCAATTGCGGTCAAGAACTTCATGCACTTGGCAGCCAGGTCGTCGTGCTTTGGGTGCAGCGTGATGCGCTTGGAGAGGAGGTGCCAAATCACCTCGGTGAACTTTTGCAGGAACGGCTTGAACTCCTCGTCGTACTTCTCGGCGTACAGGTTGATATTTTCGACAATCGCAACGAGCAGGAGGTCAATCGGATCGGGCTCATCTTCATTGTCGTTGTCAACGAGCGCAGGGTTCTCGTAGCTAAAGTAGGAGAGGAATTCCTGCATCCATTCGCCGATGTGGTCCTCGAAGTACTCGGGGAGGTCCTGCCAATTCAGTGAATAAAACATGCGGCTCATCAAACGCAGCGCAGCGATGATCTGGAGCTGCTCCTTTGGGGAGACCTCCCGGCGCACGCAGCGCGAGGCCCGTCTGCTTGTAGAACTGGAGCAGCGGCTCCTGCAAGGTTCAAGCACAAGGCGTGCGTTAGTTATCGACGGATTACCGTCGAGTTATCATCGCTTGCTTTACCTGGAAGACGTCGAGGCAGTGCTTGAGCTCCTCAAAGAGCGCGTCCGACTTGAAGACGTTGCGGAAGCGCTTGAAGATGGTGTTGGCGGTCATGAGCACGCCGTTGCGCACCTGCCAGTCGGTCTCTGTCTGCAGCTTTTGCACGAGCTGCGGCAGCAGCGTGTCCCACTGGCGCGGGAAGTCGTACTCGCCGATGGTGGCGAGCGCCTCGATAAGCTGCTTCTGGATGACCTCGGGCATGCGGCACATGAGCTCGACGAGGTGCTGCTTGACGACGTCCTTCTCGCTCTGCGGCACGCATCCCTCCTTCTCCGGGTCCCAGTTGTGCTTGATGAAGTTCTTGAACAGCAGCGCGGCCGCCAGGCGCACCTCGTGCTTCTCCCCCGCGTTCTCGAGCACGCGCAGCAGCAGCAGCACGTAGTTTGGCTGCTTCGCCAGCTCCGCAAGGTACGCCTCCGCCCCCTTGCGCGTGTCCGCGAACGGCGACAGCGTCTGCTCCAGGCACCCGCGCAGCATCTCCATGCTCTGGTCCGCCATCGCCCCCTAGTCGCCTCTGGTCGCTCGCTGGTCTCCTTTGGCGACGGATCCGCGTGAAAAAATGCCAGCACTCACCATGGACAACCACAAAGGACTACCAGATAGTCATTGTAATGACTATCTGGTAGTCAAATGTACCACTTTTCAGAACACGGTGCGAAGCGGGACTTTTCGGCGCATGTGATTGGCCGGTCGATCCTGCGGTGCACCAATCACATGCGCCGAAAAGTCCCGCTACGGGTCAGCCACGGGCCCGGCCCGACCCGGCATGGGGACCAGCACTCACCACTTATTCCAAATGATTTCAATTACGTGTTAAAAATGTGTTATGAATGGGTTAAAAATACAAATAAAATAATGGTCTTTTGCCAAAACACGGTGTCCGATTCGTGGTTTTTCAAAACACGGTGTCCGATTCCCGACAATTGTCAATAGATCGTCGCTATCAATTCATTGAATTGTCTGTGACGTGTGATGCTTTTGGCTTGACGGTGGTGCTGATGGTCTTCTTCTTCAGTGCCGCGGCTGGAGCGCTAATGGGCCGATCGGGTGATACGGGAGAGCTTACCGATGTGATGGAAAGGCGGCTGTGGACGGCAAGAGAAAACCTGTTGGTCATCCGTTGTCGATCAAGTATGAAATAGCATCACGAGTACCTGATAGGCGGTGCTTTTACCAATGAAGCGCCTCGGCGAGCTGCACTTGGTGGGTCGATTCGTTCGGAAGCGCTCCCTTCAGCCAATGTGGAAGACACATCGCTCGTGTTTCGGTCAATGGCCCCGCCGCTCGGCTCGGCGTTGAATGGTACGTTGGAGCGATAAATTTTAGCAGAGGATGGTCCGGGGTTTACCTTCTTGAGTTGATTGCTGCTTTCTTCGCCTTCAGCCTCTGCGTCTTGTTGCTGTAACTCAATGACCTCTTTATGGCATGACAAGCACCGAACAAGGCAGTCTTCACCCTCAAAGTTGTGCCCAAGCATCCTTGCTTCGAGTCTGTACAACACACAACAACGTGGATTAGTTTTGAAAAGTGGTACGTGGTAGGAGATTGTGTACATACTCTTTCAGAAGCTTCAAGTCTGCTTTGCGCCGCAAGGCCCGACGTAGGCCGTCAATTGCAGACCCAAAGTCAGGTAGCGCAAGTAGTCTCTGCTCGAACTCGTTGGCCTGGGTCGAAAGTAGCTGGGGAATCGATTCGTCAATCGCCCGAAGGTGGTCACCATGCCCTTGCAATACATTAGTATGCTCCGTGTAGTGTGAGCTGACGATCTCTCGAAGAGCGTTCATCTCGTCAGCGATGCCTGCGCGCAGGTAATCAAACTGTTTTCCCAGCTCGACCACTTTCTCCGGAGTGAGTTGCGCAGCCATCTTACCAAGTCGCGCATCAATTACTTGAAGCGTACGTTGTATATCAGCGACCTGGCGACGAAGTGCATCATGTGTCGATTGGTCGCTCTTTAACTTCAGTTCATTACCAATCTGCTTGATTGACGCAAAGATTTCCCGTGATTTTTCTTCAAGCAGTTCAATCCGCGAGGACACCGTAAACACGTTCTTCTTACGCTTCAACAAGATGTTTGCGACTTCTTTCTTCTGTTTTTCTTTGATGTGCCCCTTGAGTTTAAACCACTTTTCGTGTGCACGCTGTTTGATTTCTTCCTCCTCCTCAGGTGTCAGCATATGCGCCTTCTTTAGCTTCTTCAGCGCTGTCATTGTTTTCGTTATAGCGGATCCGGCAGCGATGGATGCTCGCTTAGATCCTGATGGATGGCTAGATGCCGCATTACTATTCGTGCCGTCTCGAAAAACATCTTCATTGTCATCTTTGTCGTCGCTATCATCAGACGATGACTGAATGGAGCCACTAACATCACTGCCGCTGTCGCTATCGCTGCTAAAAGAATCAGCTTCCTCTTCTGGATCAGTCCTCAATGATTCCTGCAAGTGTTGTTCTTCAGATAAATTCTTCGCCTGGAAAGAGTTGACATTGACTTCCTCGTTTCGTAGGGGCTTTATGGTTTCACTGGCTATAGTCGGTGGCGCTAATTCTTTGCTTGGCATGCTATTTGCTGGAGGTGCAGATTCAGTTACTTCACTATTAGTAAGCGTGATGCTTCCTGACTTTGGTTTCTTCGATTTTGACGATGAGGAGCGTTGAGTTTGTTTCAATTTCTGTTTGTTTTTCTCCTCTGCATGCATTGCGAGGACTCTACCAATTAGGGATGACCGCCTCGACTTACTAGACGACGGACTCCCCTGTATTTGGCTATTATCGCCACCAGTATGTGAGCTAGTGGGTGACGTGGGGCTCCCGGTGGAGCATGAGCTACCTAGCTCTGGGGAGTTTTCTTGAGATACCGAAAGTTCAACGGGGTCGCTTGTAGTGGTACACAATGGAACGTCATGTGCTTTCTCGATCGCGTCCATAGTCGGTAGACTATCGCTTCTAGATGATTGATGAGGGGAAATTGTTTCAGCTGAATGGGGCACCGATGTCAACGAATTGTTTGCGATCTCTTCACGATATGCCACGACCTTGGGCTGTTCAAGTGAACTGGTTTCAGTAGGTACCACATGTGGATGCGATATCCCTTCGGGTGTTTGCGGTAATTTATGACTGATATCGGTCGTGGACTCTTCAATACTGGCTACGAGGTTTTCTCGTGAAGGTTCTTCGTCACGAGGAGTCGGCTGGCTTGATGACTGGGCACTCACGGATGTCACGTCTGTATCACTGTCTTCAATTACTCGTTCTTGCTCTTGAGGAAGATCAATTGCATGCTCAGCTATTTCATCCTGAGAGACGTCATGGGTGGAGATATACTCTTGTGGGAGTACTTGCGGAGAATCTGGCTCTGAATGTTTTGAGCTACTTTCAACGTCAGTGCAATTGATCGAGTAGACGTTTGCAGGTTCCTCTGAAAGTAGATCTTTAGCATTCATATTGGGCTCTGGAGCTGAGCTGAGCGCTTGCCCCGCTTCTGTATTGGTGCTCGCCATAGTTTCTGCTTTGTGATCTAGGGTCTCAATGATTTCACTCTTGGCAGGAAGCTGCTGCGAATCCCCAATGTCGTGAACCTTCTTCTTCTTCGGCGATTTTTTTGGCGTTTCAATAGGAGGAGATGCTGGCGGCGGCTTTTTCTTTTTGGAAGTCTTTTCTGATGTGCTTTTTGGCTCTGCCGCAAGTTTGTCAATGATTGCTGCGGCCATACCAGTTACTCGAACCTGTTTTTTGTTGGGGCCAACTTTTTTACTCAGCACTGGGACTGCTCGAGCGCTGACAATATCATCATCCGGTGGCGGTACCGCCCACGGCTGCTTGCCTACCACGTCGTCGTCGACTGCACTTGTGCCGTCTATGTTGTGCGCTATGTTGCGTAGCTTTAAGTCCAACTCCGACATCCCAAAGCTAATGGTCGTCATCCACGACTCCATGCGGTCGACCTTACCGCATACGACACGTAAGATAGCTTCTAATGCCATGGCCTGTTTCCCGAGATCCTTGAACAGGCTTTGCATGATCTCGCGCGACGCATCTTGAGCGTGTGCCTCTTGACTACTCGCACTGCCCGCAGAGTCGCTAACAGGAACCATGAGGTCCGAGGCAATCCATTGATCTCTACTTGCTGCACCCTTTCCCCCCCACGAGCACGGTTTCTGATGACCCCTCGTCGGATCGTTACATGTCGATTTATTTATTCGCTGTTTCGCTATTGCTATAGATTGCGACGGTTGAGATGACCATTTCCGAAGCTTCTCTATAGCAATCATGACACGGCAACCATACATTCGCGGCTTGTCCACGCTTCTGGTGGCATTCATTGTATTAGTTATGGTGCATGCTGCTGCACCCGGCAGAGTCCAATTCACGCAGCCAGCTTACTATACGACCGAAGATTTCGGTGTCGCGTATGTTTCAGGTAATTATCTTTGCTGATATGATGTTGTTACTGCATGAACTCGTTTTCACAAGAAACTTGGATGTCAAGTGCAACGCCACCTCGGGTCAGACGGTCGAGCTGCTGTATACGTCTCAACTGCTATAGGATCGGGATCTGCCGTTGTTGGGAGAGACTTTCAGCCAATTTTCAACTACAGCTTAGTGTGGCACGACGGCGACGACCTTGATAAAGAGTTCTACGTCAAGGTCCTTAACGACGGGCTGCCGCAAGATACCCCTAAGGCCTTTACTTTGTTCCTTCACGACGCTGTTGGCGCCACACTCAATGGCGATCGAGCCCAAACCACCATTACATTGGTTCCCCCAACTAATTGTTAGTTTCAATGGCGATCTATTTCCAACGATACTCGCGCAATCTCTAACGGTGACAAATTCTTCTTGCAGTGTTTCCTGGAGTGTTTTCCTTCCTGAACGCCTCTGCTACCGTTTTCGAGAGCTCAGATCAAGTGGCGCGGATTCCTGTGCTCTGGCAAAACGGAACCACATCAACTGCTCGGGTTCGGTTTGAGGTTCTATGTGGAACTGCCTGCTCTCCTAGTGACTTTGCTGTCCAAAACCCGAAGGACGTTGATGTCGTGACATGGACTCGAGGGAGTTCCTCGAGCTCCGAGCTGACTCAGTACATTTCACTCTCAATCTTCGATGACGGCGTGTATGAACAGGCAGAGACGTTTACCCTTCGGCTGCAGCTTGCTGAACAAACTGCCGAGGATGTTGTAGGGGTCGGCAGTATTGGTAGCATCAAGGAAATGCAACTCACGATTGCTGGACCAAACAACGGTACGATAATGGCAGAATGGGTTACTGGTAAATGAGTTTCCTGACCCTTTTATAATATTTTAGTCGTTGCTGGTGTGCTTCAATTCGAAGCGGATTGCTTTCCTGCGTGTCCGAGCTTGAAATATAACATCGAAAGTGGAGGAATTGCTCGAGTGATTGTTCAGCGCCGAGGTGGAAGCGATGGAAAAGCGTCTGTAACTGTTCGAACTATTGACGACTCTGCATTCGCTGGTGTGGATTACTTGCCAATCAATACAGTACTCACATGGCAAGAAGGTGAACAGAGCGACAAAGAAGTAGTTGTCACGTCAATTGGTGGAGCTATGAGGAACACGGCCACAAGATTCTTTCTCAAGCTCAGTGATAATATGGGTGGATCTTTAGCCGGTGACCATGCTAGTATTACGTACGTGTCACTAGCTGCCTCGCAGGATATTTTTCGCGGGCTTGTCGATTTCATCGCTTCGGCAGAACTTGAGGCTGTGCTTATTGATCCAGACGAGTCGTTTGTACCTCTTCTCACAAGGACAACGTCGCGCCTTGAGTTATGTCCGCGCCTCGTGGTCAAGAGACCTGGACTAATCACTATTTTATTACGCCGCCACTCAGGAATCCTCACAGAGACAGCATCTGTTGCAGTGCAACTAGTTGATGGTACAGCGCAAACGGGTGTGGATGTCGACTCCCTTCCAGGAGATGGTACAGCAACAATCAAATGGGCGGCAGGAGATACTACCGATAAGTCGATTCAACTAAATATCTTGGAATCTGATGAGATGTATGTGGAGTCACGATCATTTTGGGTCGAGATAGTTTCGGTCAATAATGTTGGCCTTGGCGACTGCAACAACCTTGAGGTGAGCTTAGGATGCAAATAGCCAGCAAGTTTATGAATTCTAAGTTGGTGTGTGCTGAAAACCTCAGGTGGTATTGAATGGCGTAGCTGCCGGTAAGCACGAGTTCCTTCTCTTCATCGTCTGTCGCAATCAAACATATGTTGACGCATTTGCCATTTTGATCGTCTAGTTCCTAGAGCGGTGGGATTCGACCTCGATATGAACGCAGGCACGATTTTCCTATCGTTCTCAGCTCCCGTAATTGCAGGATCGTTCGATCCTACAAAGCTCCATCTTCAATCAATTAGAGGGGCAATGGCTTCAGTATTTACGTTCAGTGCGCTCACAACAACGTCCAGTCCTGACGGAACAACAATTCAGATTGACTTCAGCCAAAGCGATTTCAACGCGCTCCGAATGGTACCAGGTTTAGCTAAAACTGCAGGGAGCACTTTCCTAAGTATGGATCTTGGTGTCTTTTCCTATGTTATCGAAGGTTGCACTGTGGGGGTTGGACATGATTCATGCCCGCCACCAGCAAATTTACCACCCATTCAAAGCACTGACGCCATCCAAGTGCGAACATATCAAGCGGATACAACTCGTCCCGTGTTGCTGGGTTTCAGTTTGGATTTACCCCGTCGTCTCGTCAAATTGCGCTTTTCCAAGCCTGTCAATGCTGTATCAGCCAATGTAGCAGGGCTGGCGTTCTCTGACACCGCCAGTGGAGCAAATCGATACACATTGACCACAGCTTCATCCAGGCTGTTCACACCTAATCCCGATCCGCTTAGTGGCGCACTGCTCTTTGATACCAACCGTCTAGCACCAGACGGAACCTATGTTACTCTGCTTATTGGTGATATTGATGCCACATCCGTATCTCTTGTCGGTAATGGGCAAGTTGGTATCTCTGCTAGCTCGACATTTATCGCGGCCGCTACAAATTTTATTCGTGACTACGCAGATCCACCTAACTCACTTGTTGCAGTTGGCCAAGCCATCCCTGCAGCATTTCTTCGGGTATCAGCTGCGGACTGCACACCATGTCCAGCTGGCACGTATCTTGTGAGTTCGTGCTCAGATCTTCAAGATCGAGTTTGTGCAGCGTGTTCCGTCTGTCCCACCAATTCGTACGCATCAACGGCGTGCACCGCGACCAGCGACACGATTTGTTACCGTACGTATTGTATCGTGCGTGAGAGTTGCGTCGTTCATCTCGCTGACTAATTGCTGTCACTGTAGCCTGCACCGAGTGCCGTGGAGGTCAGTTTGCTTCAGCGCAGTGTACACCAACTTCCGACCGCGTGTGCACCACATGTACGAAATGCACGTCCGACGAATATGAGGCTTTCCCGTGCTATAACGGTGTTGACCGTGTGTGCCGCACATGCAACTCATGCACACTGACAAAGAGTCAAGAGCAACAGTGCTGGGGAAGTCTGAAGTGGAAGCGGATACAGATGAGATCTCCATACAGCTGCCCGACGTCCGACCAACAATACAAAACACTTGAAGCACGGCTGCAAGACGAAAAATCCAACAAGTGCGGTGCTGGACGGTGCTCTTGTGTTGGAAGTGGTATTGGGAATGCCAACGCCAACGGAGACAGCTTTCCAGACGATCGCCGCTGCACTGGACCTGAGGCATACAACATCCTCTTGTAGAATCAGACCTAAACTACAATGGAGAGACACCGTGCTGTCGCTATAGCCGCTGAGGCCTGGAAAGCGGGCGAACTTTCCTTACGTCGATGTTCATCGGCAGACTGTACTATCGCCAGACTAAACAAAAGGAAACATCTCTAGGTTAGACTCTTGGATTACGGTAGTAAATGCGCTACTTGCGAAGCCGGATCTCGTAAAACTCGTACGAAAGCTCACGTGCGTCTGCCACTGTTTCGAGCAGCTTTACACCATCGGGGAGGTTGTGTACTGGAGTAATGGAGGATATCAGCTCGGCGCTGTCCGCAAGTAGAGCGTGCAGGTGGGTGACACCAAAGCGGCTGTGACTGTCTGCATTCATGAGGTACGCAACGCCAGTGTCGCTGAGGCGATTTTTGATGACTCGTAGAAACCCTTCTGCGGTGCTAGGCTCGCAGATGATGTCGCAGCCAATAACAATATCCATCTTTTCTCCGTCTCCCACCCCTTGCACGCTCTCGATATCATCCCAGTCCAGATGGTGGACGGTGGTGTCAGGCTTGCAGGGCTCAAACTCATGAGTGAACGGCCGGTTCAACTGGACATTGTACTCAAGAGCCGAGCAGGTGTCACCTTGATAGTCGGTCAGAGTTGTCTTCTGGGCGTAGCGAGCAGCAGTGATTCCTCCAAGGCCAAGGCCACTTCCAACCTCGAGAACATTCTTGGCGACAAATAGCTCGCGATGCAGGTGGATCCACCGAGCAAGCACGAACGCAGCTCCCCATAGGAGGTACCCCGTCTTAGGCTGCCCAGTCATTCGGATTGGTACTTGGCGAATTAGGACAGATGCTTCACGAGCCGTGTCTGTCGATTTGCCATCACCATCGCGTGGGTCAAGCGGAAGCTTGATTTGCAGCGGCCACAAGCGCTTAGGCGGTTCCAGAGGGCGAGCCCTATTTGCGCAGAAGGTGAGTTTTCGTTAGCCATCAAACAAATTATACAGCCTGGTACACACTGATGGATTATCACCTGAACGGAAATGTGATTCCTGCAGCGCTACTTGTGCAATTGCCGACCACTTGAGCTGCCGCCTAAGAAGAGGATACCCGTTAGCACACACGCTTTATACCCCCAACTAATTCTCCCATTCTGAATTATACCTCTTGAATGGCTTCGCTTTCGTGCTCCATGAGACGCATCAGCAGCATGTGCGCTCCAAGTCGAGCTGGTAGAATGCGCAAACCGTGGTAAGTGCTCGCTCAATGCCAGGCGTTCTACTATCGAACAGCACCTGCGAATGTGGAGTTGTCTTCGTCGAGCAATACCTCGGCAAGCACCAGCAGTAGCTGCATCCACAGTCGAGTTGTGATCACTAGGACCATATGCGAGGGGAGCAAATAGACCGCCACAGTTCACTAACCTCGATCATGTCGGCCTCTTCATCAGGCGTGCATGTTGCTCCTCGCTTGAAAAACGCAGCCATATCGTCGTTTGCGAGCTCCACGAACCCAGCTGCAGGGCCAGAAACTTAGCCCTCCCCCAAAACTTCCGCCAAAAGCATAGAAGCAGCTTACCAAGGCCAAGCACGCATCGCCCGTGCGTGGTCTGCGCCAGCGCCTGCACGTGAGCCAGAGCAGCCGCTCGTTCTTCCGTGCGCAGCTCTGCGACCACTTGAGCCGTGGCCTCCACCGCGGCGTCGAACGACAGCGATCCTCGGCTCAGCACCATGACCGTGGCAGTCAAAGCAGGGGTGTCGACTGGAGCGCTTCGAGCGGAATCTGAGGAGGCCGCCGTTACTCGATGATTGGCAGGAGGCGAGTGTCCACTCTCTGTCACTCCGACGAAGGGACACTCGTGCGTGGCAGATTCGTAATCCGTCCCATGTCTCAAGGCTGAACATTGGCAGCGCACTTCAACTTGTCAAATGCCAACCGTCATGCACGTCTGTCTATTCAGGATTCCTCTGAGGCGACGTAGAGCGGGAGTCCATAGCACACAGCCGCGTGGCCGTTGAGGAATGGGAGCTTGCAGACTCGTCGCGACGCCTGGACGACGCTCGCCAGCGACTTGGACTCTCCTTGATCGCTGCTTGCCAACAGCCACTCGTTTAGAACTTTGATGCTCAGCTGGTCAATGTCCTTGTCGGTCACATCCCACAGCATCGCCAACACTCCGGGACTACCGGCCTGAAGATACGAAAGCACAGCGCCGTCTGGGCCAAACACGCCCTCAGTCTCGAGCCGTCCGCTACTACAGCCAAACAGGAGCGCTGCGCTGCAGCCTGGACTAATGCTCTTGATCCTGTCGCGGTGTAAGTACTTCTCGCCCGAGCCGTGACCGCAATAAATAACTAGGTCAGATTCTACCAGGAAGCGTCTGCACCCACACTATCGACATTAGAGACAATGCACGATCACAACACGCTACGAGGTGGGGATACTACGTACCGGAAATCCGGAGGGTCTGGAGCAGACCCAACAATGCCTTCCCACCCCAACACATCTACCTGGCGCTCCAGCACCGGACCGAGTTGTTTCTCCGTAGCTTTCAGGTCTCCAGATGGATTTAAAATGTAGCGAACTTGACGACGACGGATTTTTGTTGGTAGCGCTGTTGTTTTGATCCCCTGTGACTGCAACCTGAGCCGCTGTACATTCTTGACGACCAAATCGAGTGACGGCATCCGAGTTACACCGCTGCAGCTCGATAGAACATCTAAACCTTCCCACGGGAACTCTTGTAGAGCTCGATCAAGAATCAGGATTGTTGATCCAAGTAGGTTGTTTGGGATCGAGGTTGGCTCTCCCGAGGGTGTTTGTGAACCCTTGAACTCGTCCTGAACCGCCAGCAATCGCTCGATCAAATCCTTCTTGAGTCCACTGGTACTCATTTTCATAGCAGCTAGCAGCTCTTTTAGCTCTGCAACCTTCATTTTGTGAATTGAATCACTGGAGATCGACGACAGAAGTTGGTATGCGTTCCCATAAACGGCAGACGATCCAACAGCAGCTTCTGTAGCGTTACTTGGTGAGCCTCTTCGCAGAAGACCCTGTATAGTCGCGATATCCGACGACGATGCAGTACTCCCTAGGCATTCCGCGAGATGGTGTAGTCCTTGGGCCACCTCGGCCTCAGAAAGCCAAGCTACAGCGTCTGCAATTGCACAAAGCAAAGTTCGCGGACCAATAGTGTTATGAAACAAATGCGAGCCTTCTGGTGAGAGAATCGACCAGCATTGCTGAATGTGATCAGACGCAAATGTGGTTGGTCCTTTAACAAGCAGGCATCGCCAGAATCCCAAGCTCGTCTAGAAGCGAACCATAAAGATCGTTACTGAAATATTCACACCCGCAAATGGTGCAATACTCAAACACCTACCTGAAGGTTAGCTATGCTCTCACCCATCTGAGCATCCAATTGTATTCGAGTGTCCCACCATTTTCGTTTCTGCTCTGCAGTCCACGCCGCGGCTTCAACTGCAGAATGTCCTGACAGTGTCACCCTGGTGAAAAGACTTGTTCAGTTGCGACGCAAGCGAATTTGTAGGGTAATGCTAGGGTAGATCTCACCTTGATTGATCTACAATATCTCGCAAATCCGCGACTGCTTGTTGCCAGTCGACATCAGGAAGTTGAAATGTTATCGGATGGCATTCATCCGCCTACAGAGCAGAGTGAATCAGATAAAGTTAGGAGTCCTCCGGTTGGGAATCGATGCTTACCATGATACGCGAAATTATCAGCTCTGACGATGGTCCAACATTGACAGAGACTACAACCCATGAAGATGGAAGATGCTTCACTTGATCTGCGATGTCTTTCACGTACCCGTGCAATTGCTCCCGAGGGGAGTCCTTCGTAGATTTTGGCGACGTTTTTGTGAGATCTTGAACGCGCGACGAAAAGTACGCTTCAGGCGAGCAACAATCATCAGAAAAATCTGGCTCCTCGGACAATGTCTCGATGCTGGCGCAGTTAGCCAGTAGAAACCCACTGGCTTGAGCAAGAAATGTCGCCAACTGATCATCATTTCCCACCTCGAGTGTTCCCAAACGATCCAAATAGATATTATAAGCTGAACCAAGTGTGGTGCGAAGGCGGTGGCTGAGATGCTTGATCCCGAACCTTTCTCCGTGAAGAAATGCAACCTCCAGAATACCAAGAGCGTCAGCGAAGGAGTCCAGCTTTGCATCACCGTAGTTAAATACACGTGACTGGCCCAGCTCAAGCATGCACTTGACCCGTTCCAAAGGATTACTACAGTCAGCCATCGCTAGCTTCAATTCTTTCAAAGAGTTGTCAAGTTCTACAAGATATTGCGGCCCTCTTTGTGACGTAATTGCCGCTTGAACTCGAACCATTTTCCTCCAGCATCGTGCCTTTAGCAAGCAAGTTCCCGCCGGAGATAAATCCGTGCCGGATAGTGCCGATAAGATATCCATCGCTTGCAAATAAACGTCTTTTGCGCCGTCATTATCGCCTTCCACTTGCTTGAGGTCACCATGCTGAAGTAGTTCTACAACCTGCTGTCGCTGAATGAACATTCTAGTGTTCCGGTCAGTGAGCTCCCAAGAATCTTTTACTGCAAATACGAAAGACATTCCATCAGCTATCAAACGCAAGGCAGCCTGGGCTTTCTGCGCACGACCGGCTTTCAGCTGGAGATGTGCATATCTACAAAAAGGGTCTCGACCGAATAACCCAAGCTTTAGTCCACCTACAAGTCGCATTGCATCTGTGAAGTAACTGGCAGCCCTGTGCACAGCAACAAATGTTAGCATAAAATACCACCCCGAAGATTAGAGTGGATACTTGTAATTGATTACCTTCGAGATTGCCCGGCTTGAGCATACAGAGATGCCAGTCTACAAAGTGCAAACTTCGTGCCGCTCAAAATGTCCCACGATGAAAACTCTAACGCCCTGAAGTATAAGAGCGCGCTGCCATCCTCGCGTCCATCACTCCCTCTATCAACAATCTCAGCTGGCAGAGTGAAATGAAACCCTTTTTCGTCAGATGCGTGCGACGCAAACTTCTTGGACAACTTCCAGCAAATAGCCAACGCGGCTCTGCTCTCTGCTATTGCGCTCTTGATCTTCCCTTTCGTAAAGAACAGCTCTGCAAGTATCAAGTGAAGAGTCATTTGGCGTGTACTCGCTGCTTTCGCAATTTCGATCGATGATTTGGCGGCCGTGGATTTGATGGAGCTGAGGATGCTCGCCGATTGTTCAATCCACTTCGAAATCACCTTAATATCGTGTTTGCTGCGTAAAGCATTGACGATACATTCGTCCAGAGCTCGAAAAAAAGGATAAGAGGTTTTGTCTGGATTGGACGAGTCCTTGACGAATTCAACATCTACATCCGTGACATATTGATTTCGTTCGAATGTTTCAGCCAACTCGACCGAATGTGGAGGACCAACAACAGCCAGACTGTGCTCAGCGTTCAATTTGGTTAAGAATCTGGTAAGTAGGCTTCTTGCTGCTGACTCAACCTCAGGAGAGGGTATTAAATACAAGACATCGCAAATCGCGCTCAAGGTGCGTGTACTTCGATCCAAGTCAAACAATCCTTGTGCCGATGTATCAGTCTCGGAAATGCACATTACACACTTCTCAAAATCAGAGAGTGAAGAACCAACAGCATTTTCCTCTTCACCCATGCTATCCGCAACTGGGATGCTACAGTAACTTCGCAAGAGAGAAATCTCCATGCGAATTACGCCTCGCCATCCATACGCAATTCCGAGAGCAGCGTCACGTCTTAGGCACTCAAGGGTGTCGATGCTTTCAGCCAAGAGTCCACACACATCGACTAAACCTTGGACCAAGTCGTCGGCGTTCTGTTTTGAGTAATAAACACAGTAGCAGATTTTTCGCTTTGTAACAGCAACTGCGACAGTCAACGACGCATCTAAGCTATTTCGCTCTTCATTGTCGCTTAGAAGCTTGAGAACTGCTCGGTCCAGCATATTTTGACATTCACAGCTTAGTCGAACAGACTCAACAAGATGCACTCTGTTAGCTTGGTCTTCGGGTGTGGAACTCGAGCGAAGTTTGAGCATTATACGATCGGAAGCTTGTTCAAAACTTTGTCGAAAACACTGTAACGTCGAAACAATCTGGGCCTCGCTGAGCTGGCGAGATCGGAATGCCGATGTGATACTATCCACAAAGTGTTGAATCTCATCTAGAAGGCCTGCACTTCGCTCAGGTGCGGGATTGATCTCGAACTCTTTTAAAGTGGCAGTCACGTATTTGTCTATGGTGGACTGGGATACTCCATTGATATCGGTGCAGTACAAAATGGAGTGTCCAGTAAAAATTCGAGCGCGCCGGAAATCTGATATCTCGTTGAAGCAATAAGCCAGGAGCGTCACAACTGCATCGACTTTGAGCTGTTCGTGGGCACTCACGATCTCTTCTATGGTCAAGTCGGAGCACATGACATACTCCAAGTAACTCTCTCCAAGCTCGAATGCGCCAATGAGCGATGATATCGTACCCTGGAAATTGTTGGCTTGGTAGAATCGCGCAGCACAAGCATAGCTCTCGCGAGCAATTGCGTTCAGATCTGCAAGAACCCCTTGCATGACTGCTGGTGATGCATTTTGAACAATTGCAGCGTCAAGTATCTTCCGAAAGCTTTCGACTTGTTTGGAAATCCTTGTGTTGCAATCAGAGTCATTCTTTCCAGTTATACTTCGAAGGCTGATTGCAACGCTCAATCGCTGAAGTCTAGACTCTGTTAGAATCACTGATTCTATCAGTTTAGAATCAGGAGATTTTCCGAGTGATATTGCACGAAGAAGTGAGCCGAGGTGATTAAAGCTGCAACAAACCATAGAATTAGCTCTGTGACTATTCCACCCTCATCGAACGATCAGCAGCTAGTTCATACCTGGAGACTATCTGTGAACGCAGTTGTGAGCAGCCGGCAGTACTATCAGCTGTGGCAAGGTTATACAGCTTGGAGCTTCCTCGTTTCAAGCATCGGGTAATGAAAGAGATCAGCGACTGAGCTTGCGGGTTCTCGACAAGCAAAGTAACCTCGCAAGAGACGGCAGTCTTCTTCAAGAACAATTGAGCACCCTTCTCCCACTGCCGTGACGCTTTAGCTTTGTCTGAGGCCAAAACCATCAGTTCTGTGAACAACTTCGAAGCTAGTGTTTTCAGACGCTCATCGCACGATGCGTAATCAAAAGCAGCAGAGCTTGCCGCAATCTTGGAAGCCAATCCTAGTAATGTACCAGCAATCGTACAGCATAGGCAACGTGCAATGAGCTGCCCGATGTCGCCCATTTTCCACAAATAATGTACTGCGCTTTCCAGAAGCACTGCGCTTTCAACAGGAGCGTCGGCGTTCTCGCATACTGATGCAAAATGCTCGAGCCAATTCAGATAATCCCACTCGAGTGTCTTGGGCTACAATCGAGTCGTCAGCACAAACACCCCGTCAAAAACAGTGATCCGCTTTCCTAACGCACCGCGTGAATATGTCGAGACTCTGGGTGCTTGTTGGATAGGATTATTGCAGACTGGATGTAGAACTCCCGAAGCGATCTGTAATCTTGGATTGAGCGCTTCGATATTCTCTCCATCTGAACACCAGAGCGATGGATCTTTTTCGTCCGATCAAGCAGCCCATTAGTTGTTTTAGGCTGAAATTTGACATGTACATTTAACGCTCTCACCTGTTGAATAATTTGAGGGGGTTGATAGCTTGGGCATTTGCTCATGTACAAAAGCCCCAATATTCGATATCGCATCGACTCTGAAATCTCTTCTTTGGAGTTCGCCTCGACAGCTGATGCACATTTCCACAACACTCGAAACACGCGGTCGCCTAATGTTGCTGCGAGTTTGACGTCGGGGGACGATGTCTTGTGGAGATGTCCTATCCATTTCTGAAAGCTCCCGTCTGCGGCAACATACACATTCTGCAGGATTAATTAATCAGTGAACGTCGAATCAACTAGCAACGACTAAACATACCTTGTACTGTTTGGTCTGGAAAAGCACAGTAATGCAGGTGTTGGCGACTCCAAGGAGTAGCTTTGTGTATTGTGCTGAGTGTGTGTTTTGGGGGGTTGGGAATTTTGCAATACCCTCCATTCGCATTGACGACTCTTCTACGCCAGCATGTGCACTGCTCGCATCGATCGTAAACTGGGACTTCTCTCCGTGATCACCGTCTAGACCCACAAGCTTTGCGTGGAAACTCCACAAACGAATGTGCGCGCAACCCAAAACGCGCGCAGCGGACTGTTGCGCACCCGGCTGCATCACATCCAGCGATGTTCCAAAATGAGAACATCACACAATGGGCAGTGAACATGTATCTAACGGTCAAACCTGCTGTATATCTGCGTATCTCTTAGCCGCTTGGTACAGCAAGTTGTCCAGCACGAGGTCTGCGAGTCGCGCGTCCCGTTCAAACGCCACAGCCACGCACAAAGCGCAGCACGCGAGATCAATCGCCATCAACTCCACCTCGGCTTTAAAGCACAGTTCTTCTGTCAGACCTTCCTCAATATGACACCTCCAACGAGTCACTCCTCACCGCTCGCCTTGTCCGCTCCGTTCACCGCCGCCTTGAGCGCCGCCTGCGCCACTTTGGCCGAGAAGACCGCGACTCGCCTACGGTCAGCAGCACTCCCTGACGCGCTTTCATCCTTTCTAGCCACCAGCTCTAGCGCTTTGAGCCGAGGCGCGGTTGCGGCCGCCAGCATCCGCAGCGCGGTCTCCTGCCCCGCGTCCTCCGCCGCCTCGCGCCCGTCCAGCGCAGCCACTGCGAACGCCGAGAACGCGCGTGCTGCATCTGCGACCTGTCGCTTGTCGCCCGCCATCGCCAGCAACTGCTGCTGCGCCGCCGCGTCCATCGCGGAGAGCGCGGCGCCGACACCGACGCCCATGGTACGCGCCGAGGTTGGTCACTCTTCCCGCGCTCTGCACTTTCTCGTTTGTACTGGGCTTTGTATGCCACTACAAATCGGCTGTTTGAACCAGCGACCCGATCCTGACCCGCATGGAGGCGACGATGGCGGAGGAGCGACGCCCGCGCGTATTGCTGGCCGCGAGCGGCAGCGTGGCGACCGTCAAGGTGCCGGAGCTGGCGGTGAGGCTGAGCGAGCGAGCGGAGGTGCGGGTTGAGCTGCTGTTGCCTCGCGTGATGGATGCGGGGATGACCTGTAGCCGCAGGTCCGCGTGCTGGTGACCAAGCCAGCCGAGTTCTTCCTCGCGCGGGCCAAAGACTACCACCCGGACCACTGGGCGAGTTTTTGCGAGGCGCAGGAACGCGGCCGCGTGCAAGTCATTCGCGATGAGGATGAGTGGGCCGCGTGGAACGTCGTCGGGGATGACGTGCTGCACATCGATGTGGGTGGCGTCGCCGCCTTGCTCTTCATGGCAAAGAGGATTGACGTCTGCATTCGGTGCTGCTAGCTCAAGGACTGGGCAGACATTATGGTAGTCGCTCCCATGTCGGCCAACACGCTAGGCAAGCTTGCAAACGGCCTTGCCGACAACCTCTTGGTATGGTCTTGGACTCAGTGTGGTGCTGTTCATCATCTAAAGCTCTCCTCACGATTCCCAGACATGTACTGCGCGCGCGTGGATCATGTCCAAGCCATTCCTGTACGCCCCGGCGATGAACACAGATATGTGGAACCACCCACTGACAGCGAGGCATCTAACCGTGCTGGAAGAACTTGGTTACACGATGATCCCTCCAGTCGAGAAGAAACTCGCGTGTGGTGTCGTGGGTAAGCAGAGAGCATCGCAATGCTTTGTGTGTATTTACATGTGGAGTCTAAACGTCTGTGCTGTCGTAATGAACAGGCAACGGTGGTCTCGCCAGTGTCGACAACATTGTTGGTACCGTCGAGGCTCGGCTCCAACTTGTAGAAGCCCCTTTGAGGTCTCACTGACTAGTTGTCTGCCGGGAACGGCGTGTCCGCTGTGACATCAACAATGTCGAGGTGGAAAATCTCAGAGAGCGCCTTGACGGCCGCGTCTTCGACCTCTTTGATCGTCGTGGTAGGGCGGTATCGCTCAATGCTCGTGACTGCGCGGTCGTCGATACCACACGGCACAATCCGGTCGAACGCGGTGAGGTCCGTGGTCACGTTAACTGCAAAACCGTGCATGGTGATCCACTTGCTGGCGTGGGTACCCACGGCCGTGATCTTGCGCATGTCGCGCTCGTAGTCGCCCGTCACTGCCGTCTGGGCAGGCTCCTCGACCCAGACGCCCGTGAGCCCGTCGACGCGCTCACCCTTGATGTCGAACGCTGCCAGCGTGCGGATGACGACCTCCTCGACCTGCCGCAAGTACCAGTGCAGGTCCTTCTTGTGGTGCGCCAGATTCAGGATGGGGTACACGACGAGCTGTCCGGGGCCGTGGTAGGTCACCTCTCCGCCGCGGTCGACGCGGATGAGCTTGAGGTGCTGCTCCTCCGGGTCGAACTTGACGTTCTCCAGCGTGGCGCCGCGCCCCAGCGTGTACACGGTCGGGTGCTGGAGCAGCAGCACGACGTCGTGGTCGACCTCTCCGCCCTCGCGCGCCGCCGCGATTCGTCGCCGAATGAGCTCCTTCTGCCAGCCCCACGCCGTCTCGTAGTCCACCGTGCCCAGCCGGACCGCCACGCACTTGCGCCCTGCTGCAGACGCGACCGACGCGCCGGCGCTGGCGCTGGAGCTGAGCGCGCGGCGTGGCGCGGACGCCGCCGAGCGAGCGAGTCGCCGCCACCCGCCGAGCATGTTGCGGCGATGTTTATTTTTGAAAAATCGACAATCGGCGAGTGGCTGCGACGTGTGGCGACGTCAGCGCATGCCCAAGCAGCTCAGGCGCTCTCGCCAAGCGAAGCAGCTGGCTTGGCGCCTCGCTGCGTCCTCGTTCGGTGGCTGCGACGCCATGAGGCTCCCAACGCGCAGCCAGTCCACGCGCGCCTTGGCCTCCAGCGCGACACGACGCCTTGCATTGCGAGCAGCTCCATACGCCCAGGACCCATCCATCCGCTTGGCAATCACCTCTGGCGGCTCAGCATGCGGCATCGCCTTCTCCTTCGCGCCGCATTGCGGATGCCAGCGTTGCCGCGCGTCACGGCGACGCGGGCAGAGGTGTTGAGATGCAGCGAGTGTTGCATCCGTCTACAGCCGCCTTCTCTCGCGCCCAGTATGCGCATCACCCCTATCCCCCTCCTCGGAAGGGAAGCCACCAGCCCAGCAACTTCAACGCGCCGCCCGCCGCCAAAGATCGCCGGTCACTCGCCAACTCGCTCGCCGGCGCGCACCCGGCCACGACCCCAGCCCCTCCGTCCACAAGCAGCGGCTGAGCATGAGCAAGTGCGTGGTCGGCATCGTGCGTGAGGTCTACAACAAGTGGGAGCGGCGCGCGCCGCTGACGCCCGCGCACGTCGAGCAGCTCGTGCGCCGCGGCGTCCAGGTGGTCGTGCAGCCCTCGCGGTCGCGCGTCTTCTCGGACGAGCAGTACGCGCGCGCGGGCGCCACACTCAGCGACGACCTCACGCCCGCCAGCGTCATCCTCGGCATCAAGCAGGTGCCCGTGCCCAGCCTGCTGCCCGACAAGACCTACCTCTTCTTCTCGCACACGGTCAAGGCGCAGGCCGAGAACATGGCGCTGCTGGACGCCGTGCTCGAGCGCCGCGTGCGCCTCATCGACTACGAGTGCATCACGCAGGACGGCGAGCGAGGCGGCAGGAGACTCGTCGCCTTTGGACGCAACGCAGGACGCGCTGGCATGCTCGCGGGGATGCGTGGGCTCGGTGAACGGCTGCTTAACCTCGGCATCTCGACGCCATTCGTCAACATTGCCTCCGCGTACATGTACTCGGACTTGGAGCATGCGAGGGACGCCGTGGAGCGCGCGGGCAAGCGGCTCCAGCGCACTGCGGGAATCCCCAAGGAGCTCGGACCGCTCACGTTCGTCTTCACGGGGAACGGAAACGTGTCCAAAGGCGCGCAGGAGATCTTCAAGCTGCTACCACACCAAATGGTGCACCCGTCGGAGCTCCCAACGCTCCAGTCGCGGCTCAAGGGCGACGATGCCACTCGTATGGTGTATGGCACGGTCGTCGACGACCTGAACTACTTCGTGCGGCCGATTGACGGTAGCGCTGGAGACTCCATCTCGAGAAGCGAATACTACCGCTACCCCGAGCGCTACGAGTCGGTGTTCCACGAGAAAGTGATCCCGTACACGTCACTTCTCGTCAACTGCATGTACTGGGATGACCGGTTTCCACGACTTCTGACGCGAGAGCAGCTGCAGTCGCTTCGCGTCGATCAAGACAACACGAAGCTGCTCGGCATTGCCGACATCTCGTGTGATATTGGCGGTGGTGTCGAGTTCCTCGATTTTGCGACGGAAATCGAGCGGCCGTTTGCGCGCTACGACCTGCCGACGCAGCGCATGGTCCAGGACGACGACGGCCTCGCTGGCAGCGCTCGCGACTCCCTCATGATGATGTCGGTCGACATCTTGCCCAGTGAGCTGGCAATCGAATCGAGCGAGCTTTTTGGCAACAAGCTGATTGATTACGTTGACACGTTGGCGCGGAACACAGACGCTCGCTCCCCTCTTGGAGAGTCGAAGTTGCCCAAGGAGCTGCTGGGGGCGTGCATTGCCAGCAACGGCCGTCTCACGACGCCGTTCGAGTACATCCACCGTATGCGCGCGGAGCGTGAGCGCAGCCGCCAGCGCGCGTATTTGAGCGAGAAGGAGCGCGTCGCGGGCTCCACCTTGCATCCGACTCGAAGGGCATCTGTTTGACTCGGGACTCATCAACCAGGTCCTGAACCTGATTGAGGCACACGATGATGGCGATGGTGGGTTCTACCTTGTCGACTGTCAAGTTCGACCGAACTACGCCGATGAAGAGGACGACAGCAAGACGATGTCGAGTGCAATTGTGCAAATCAGTATGCGGGATCGCGAACAACTTGACGCGGTGCTCGTGAAGATCCGTGCTCTCGCCGAGCTCACGTCGGGCGCCAACGCGACTGTCACGGAGCTGCCCGACTTTTGCGGAACCAATTACTCCAAAACTCAGGGTGTTTCTCGCAAGGATGCTGCAGGACGCTCAGCACCGCTGTCAACGACCGAAACCACAGTGAAAGATACGAAAACTGTTGTATGCTTTGGCGCAGGGTTGGTTGCCACTCCCTTGGTCGAGTATCTCTCGCGTGAACCATCTACCCATGTTCGCGTTGTGTCTGCTGTCGATGGAGAAGCAGGCTCGCATTGCACGGGCTCTGTCGCCACGCAGCAATATCACTCCG
This sequence comes from Phytopythium helicoides, assembly GCA_024867545.1. Lineage (NCBI taxonomy): Eukaryota > Oomycota > Peronosporomycetes > Pythiales > Pythiaceae > Phytopythium > Phytopythium helicoides. The sequence continues at coordinate 1,508,294 of JANFNE010000005.1, forward strand.
CTGACGATCAATGTTATGGGAGAGGCGGATGCTGCAAAGATCGCTCAGCTTTGTGCTGAAGCAGACTGTGTTGTGTCGCTGCTGCCAGCGCCGATGCACCCAGCGATTGCTGAAAAATGTATCGAAGGAAAGACGCCTCTCGTGACGGCAAGTTATGTATCCCCGGAGATGCGTGCCTTCGACAAACGTGCCAAGGAAGCTGGCATCCCTATTCTGTGCGAACTTGGCCTTGATCCTGGCATGGACCATATGAGCGCCATGAAGGTTATTGACGAAGTCAAGTCGCACAACGGATCTGTCGTGAGTTTTTCGTCCGTCTGCGGTGGGTTACCAGCCCCGGAAGCGGCAGACAACCCGATCGGATACAAGTTTAGCTGGAGCCCTCGTGGTGTACTGACTGCCGCACTGAATGCTGCCCAGTTCAAGAAGGACGGTCGTATCATCAATGTGAAGGGGGAGGACTTGCTTGCAAGTAGCGAGCGCGTCAACTTTCTCCCGGCATTTGCGCTAGAGCAAATTCCCAACCGCGACTCGTTGCCGTACGCCGATATCTACGGCATCCCGAACGCACACTCCATCTACCGTGGAACACTTCGCTACGCAGGCTGCTGCCAGATCCTATACCAGCTTCGTCAGCTTGGGCTGCTTGACCTGGACCGCTCCATCGCGAGTGTCTTAAACGCTGGATCAGAAATCATGGCCGACGCTGTTGGAGGAGCTATCGCGTCATCGCAATACTGACATCACGCCAGAAGCGCGAGGCTTTCTCGAGTTCCTTGGCGCCTTTAACCGCGACACACCACTTGCGACTGGTGCACCAACACTGCTCGACTCTTTCTGCTCTCTTCTCCAGGACAAGCTCGCGTACGCCCCTGACGAGAGGGATATGGCTATCATGCACCACGAGTTTGGCGTAGAATACCCTGATGGCAAAAAGGAGAAGCGCACGTCCACGTTTGTTGGCTACGGCAATGGTGGAAACGATACCATTATGGCCAAGACAGTTGGCGTCACTGCTGCCATCGGCGTGCGCATGATCCTTCAAGATGCAGTCCAGGGCCGCGGTGTGCTCACCCCGACAACGCCCGACATTTATGCGCCAGCGCTTGCTCGTCTCGAGGTTGAGGGGGTCAAATTCGTCGAGAAGACATTTCCGGTGGCCTAGTTAATTTCAACGCAATACAGCAACGTCGTCGCAATATTTTTTGTTGGCTACATCGTTGTTGCTGGTCGCTTGCCTGGCAGAGGGAGCAGTTCCTGAGCTTTCATCGGATGCCACAGCCTGGTATCGCTGTGAGATGCCGTCAGAGGACAGAAACAGCTTGGAGAGAGCTTTGGGACGTGCACCTGAATGACTCGTTTTCACTTGTCGCCCACCAACTCGCGCGGACGGGTAGATGTTCATCTCAACCAAACCGGGTCCTCTTGCGAGTTCCTCTGACTCTGGACGTGGAAGTGGTGCTATTGACGATAAAAGCACCTCACCTATCCGGGAGCCATGCTGTCGACTCCTGGTTTAGATTTCGAGGCGAAGGCAATTTGCTCAGCTCTGGACATGCGATCATGACGGAAGCCTTGCCCAGGTACCGTTGAGGCATGCGGTCAGCACCGTTACGCTGCCGTAAGATGAGACCTTGTGGTTTCCATCGGTCTGTTTGCATCTCTGACTCGGTCGTTTCCGGAATTGCCGATATTCCAACGCTGCAGTTGGTACGACGACGGTATTCTGCTAGATCGTCGATCTCCTTGAGCTGCATGGGGGATGTTACAACGAACAGGTTAACCACCAGCACTTCTTTGTTTGGCAACAAGAAACTTACGCGAGCAAGCAAGTCATCGCGTTCGGCAGTAAGATCGTCAACTTTCGCCTGTAGCCGTCCGAGTTGTTCCATTCTCTGTTGAGGTCGTCATTTTGCAGATGAGCCTCTAAGGGACAATAATGTCATCACGTAGCGTTCATACGAACCTTGTTGCTCGTTGTAACTTCCTTCTCCCAGGCCTTCGTTTTCTCAAACAGCATCATGGTGAGTCGCTTTTCGTCTTCCCGAAGTTTTTCGCAGTTTGCAGCAAGCGTTGCGAGCTCCAACGATTGGGCAGAGCATTTTGCTTGGGCGTCCTGGAGGTCAGAAGTTGCAATGCGGAGTGCTTTCTCGGTTTTCGCTACATTTGCTTTGCCCATTTCAACAGTTAGACGGAGCTTAGCTAACTCTGCGTCCAGCGTGCGGATTTGCAGCATTCCTGAGTCGATTTTGTTCTCTGCTTGGTCAAGATCCTCCCTTAACCGCTCTGAGCTCTCTTGGAATCGTTGCAACTCAATCCCAATTAGGCCGGCGCGATTGTAGCACTGTTGGGAGAGCTTCTGCAGCCCTTTCTCCATGAGCACTTTACGTCGGAGCTCGCGTTTCTTGCGCTGTAATTCTGCCATCTGCAACCCATCGTCAACAAAAGTGCCCCGCTCCTCTTCGACTACCTGGTACAAGCTCGGAGTCGATCTCGTCAAGGAGGACGCTATTATCGCACAGTGCGTGGATCTTTTGCGATACCGATCGCACAAACTCCATGAGAATGACCACTTTATCGACTTCAAACTGCCGATCACGCTTGCCATTTTCGATTTGATGCATCATGGCCTCCAATTGCTCTGCTGCTCCAGCGCTATCTTGGTTAAGGCGCATCTTCAGCGCATTGACACTACACATTGCTCCACGATCAATGCTTGTCTAGAACTACCCAACACCCTCTAGTTTACTGTACCTCCCGGTGAGTGCCTCAATTGTAAGTTTGGCTTCTTCAAGTCTATCGGTAAGTCCGTGATTCTTCCTCTCCATATCCTACGATGGTATAGATACAATCAGATGGGCAATTTATTGACAATGTGCCTCTGCGTGGTAGACTCACTCACCGTAATTACTTTTTGTTGCTTTGAGATTTTATCTTTTCCATCCTCAATCTCTGTCAGCATTCGATGCACTTCCTGGTGGTACGCTTCAAAGTTCTTCTCGTTGATTTCGAGCGAACCAAGCGAATCTTCCTCCGCCATATCTTCACTAACTGGCAAGGTTCTTGATCCATTTATTCCCTCACCGACAGTATTTCGCTTTCCACCTTCTCCAGTAGATCCTGTCGTGTTCCCAGTAGTTCTAGTTGCTCCTCCTTGCATTTTGTTGTCCCCGCCTCCATCCACTGGAACAAACCGCGTGATAACCGTAGTACTTGGCATTCGACTCAACTGTCGGCGCATCGGTGCGGGCTTGGTTGTTGCAGCCGTCAAAGCACGAGAGAGTGCTCCATATAGATCATTTTCTCGCATTTGTGATCGCTCAAGCTGCAGCAGTAAGCTTTCGATTCTGTTTCTACCCGCCCCACGCACCGGCGGTATACCTGTGTGACTATTAACTTCTCCTTCAAAGCGGCCGTCACTAGCTCCTTTCCCCCGGACAGCTCTCTCTTGAGATGACCCTCGTTGGTCGGAACCACCATTACCAAGTCCTTGGTTCTTTTCGATGTCTTTAGTTAGTTTTTTGTTCATTTTGCGGAACTCGAGGTTTTGCTCCTGGAGCTCTTCCCTCGCGCGTTCTTCCTCAATGAGCTGGTCTTCCAGGTGGCGTTTGGTCTGCTCGAAGCGCTGAATTGTGGTTGCGAGCTCTTCTTTAAGGAGCGATAACGATCGCTGAAGCTCGTCGCTGAGTAAAATCTTATCTTTGAGCTGTGTCTGCGTCGTTGCAAGGTCTTCACTGAGCTGGGAGCTCTTCTTCAGCTCCTCTTGAAGACGGTAATCTGTTGACGCATGAGTTTCAGGGTTAGAACACTAAACAATAGGCCGAACGCCACACCTGATAAACATAAAAAAGCACGAGATACACATACAGCTTGTTCCAAAATCCGATTCGAGTTGAGCTTTCTCCACTTTGACCGAATGGAGTGCTTTGGTAACCTCTGCAAGTTCTTCCTTGAGATGGTTATTAGACGCAGAGAAGATGTCACGATCGTGATTTGACCTGATAAGCTGCTGCTTGATATCCTTGAACTCGATCGCAAGGCGGTCGATTTCGTCCTGTGTCGCCTGCGCGAGCTGGAGCTTCGAGCGCAAGTTAGCGATTGTCGTTTTCTGCTCACGCTCGTTTTTTCGTGCTGACTGTAGCTGCTCGAGTGTGTACGCGTTCTCCTTCAGCAATGCTTTCACACGCTGCTGAAGTGCTTCGTTCACTTCTTCCATCTCTTTTGCTTCGGTTCGCATTCGGTGAACGACGATGCGCATTTGCTGTTCGCCTTTGGATGCTCGCACCATTTCTTGCCGCGCTGCTTGCAACTCTTTGCTCTAACACAAAATACAGTGAGACTGAGCAACAGCAAGCAAGACGCTGATAGAGACTAACCTCGCCGTGCACAAGCTCCAAATGACCACCGCATGTATCACACGGGTGAACACGAAGTACCGTTTCACTTGGAGCAAACAACGGTAGGACGTCGCGAAGGTCGACCGACGGAATACTTGACAGTCTGTCGTCTACAGAAGCGCTGATTGACGGCTGCTTCGACCCAGTGCGCAGCTCCTCCTTGACCACGACGACATCGTGGTAGTATGCACGGCGGATAACCTCGATAATCTGGTTGCGTCGAGCTAGCTTGCCTCGAAGCATTTCGAGCTGAAGCTCGACTGCTAGTTTTTTTGCTGCCTCGACATCTTCGTCGTCATCAATTGGGCCCCCGATGGGAACCGCCGGACTGGCTTCGTTGTCGTTTTGAGATACCGTCGAGTCCGGCGCTAACGTTTCCTCGCTACTCCTGGAGGTTGTTGCTGGCTGGTCACTTCCATCAAAGCGAAGCCGATCGTCCAAGCTGTCGAGTGTATCTGACCGCGCGAATTGTACTCGCTTGACGGTGGCGAGCTTGGGCTCGGCCATGACCCTTTGAAATGTGCATTTGTTGCCGAAGGACAGCTCTATTTTTGCGAAACCAATCGCTGTCTCAATGGATTGAGCCTCAAAAGATAGTGTTTCGTTGAGTGGGGAAAAAAAAAATGTGATTGATGCTTACAACCTGGCACAGACAAACACATCTCTGACAATGTCAGACTGACATCCCTAACATTCAATAGCAGTACTCGAGTGCGTGCAACCACCACCCGGGTCACAGCCCATTAGGTCCAGCGTGCATTCATAGCCGAAAACGCATTCTCTTCTTCATCCTCGTGGAAACTTGGCTCTCGTTCTTCTCGGTTTGCTGGAGAGGTCGCTTCTGGAGCAGACTGTTCCACAGCTGCACTGTCAGAGGTATCATTGAGCTCAATAACGTCTGCAGTCTCTTCTGCACTTGGTACCTCCTGAGGTACTTTCGCGGGCTGACTAGTTTCCTCAGCGACAGAATCGACACGTATGGCCTCGGTAGCTGGAGCAACTGTGTCCTTCACCTGCGCCGACTGTGGTTCAACCACAGAATCAACTTCAATAACCTCCTCCTCTTCGTGGCTAGCAGCGTCCAGTTCAGTTGAAGTCGGTTTCTCAGTTGCCCCAACATCTTGAGACGGTGCTGCATCGGGATCATCATGCTCGCTTCCATAATCTTTTTCATCACGAAGCTCATAGGCAGGATCTTTCTCGTCGTCACCGCTGTGCTCTTCCTTTGTCTCTTCATCTTCATCAACCTCAATCATCTGCACATCCGAGTCCTGAGAAATAGCTCTCGTGCTTCGACGAGTCGCACGGGCTGAAGTGGTCGGGCTTGTTCCGTTCTCATCGTGAGGACCTGACCCACGGCTTCGAAGGCTGCGGCCCGAGGTCCGCGTCGGAGTTGTTGTGGGACGGGGTGGTGACACCGATTCCCGCTTGGGCTTCGGAGCCGCCTTGGCCTTGCGAACCGGGCGGCGGCTAGTGTAGTGAGTATCAAAATCGGGAAATTCATCTGTAATGTCGTCGCTCATTTTGACACCGATGTCATTGAGGATACCCCAGAACGCCTTGCGAGTCGCGTTGAGACGCCCCAGCTCCTCCTCGCCTTCTTCGATATCGTTCTCGAGCTGAGTAATCTCGTTCTCGAGTAGCGTTGCCTCAATGAATTTTTCGCGGTCGTTCTGTTCGCCACGCCTTGTGCTCACTAGGTGCTTGCGCTTTGCCTGGAGTTCTGAGCGGTTCCGTTGCAGGTCTTGCTTACAGTGATCAATCTTGTGCATGGTCTCACGCAACATGATGCGGTTCTTGAACTCGCACTGCGGGTTTTCGCACCGGTCTGTATGCACTTCGACATCATGCCAGATGCGGCATGTTTTGTTCTTGCACGGCTTGTCACCGTTGCACATTACTGCGCGCAGCTTCTTGCAGTCGCGAGAGCAAAACATTCCCGGCGGCGGCTTGCATAGCTGAGCATCGACGAACAAGATCGACCGGCGAAGACGGTCCTTGAAGAACCTGGTCTGCGGCAGCTCACGATTCTCGGGGTAGCATAGCTCGCCGATAGCATCCTTGAAATCTAGGAGACGCTCTTCTCCCTGTTCGAGGTGCGGCTGGCTCGAGCGTCCCTTACGGCCCTTGCGGCCCTTCTTCGGTTTGTCGTCCACCTTCTGCTCCTCGTCTTCCGCGTCCTCGTCATCTTCCTGTTCACTCTCTTCCTTGTTGTTGTCACTTGCAGGCTCCTCCGCTTCATCCTCCTCTTCTGAGCTGTCGGACTCGAGCACAATGCGAGCTGCCGCTCGTCGCGGCCGCTTCGGAGGAGGCGACGGCTCGCGAGAGCCACTGCGTGTGCGTGTGGCCGGCCCCCTCTTCTCGTTTGAGCGACTGGACGCCCTAGATGCTTCAGACGAAGAGCGCACAGACCTGGTGGCGGCGCTAGTCCTGTCCGTCGAGCGGGTCGCGGGCGGCGCTGTCGGCGGCGGCGGAGGCGGCGGTTGACTGTTGCGCAGCGTGAACGGCGCCTTGGCAGCCGTGCGCTCGTCCTTGAGCGGCTCTGAGCGCGCAGCGCCGCCCTCCTGTCGGCGGTGGAACCACAGGTCCTTGGTGACGACCGAGCGCAGCACGTGCTCGGAGGCGTTGCTGTGGCAGGCGAGGATGATGCGCTCCATCTGCTGCGCGAAGTCGGCCGACGTCTCCATGTTGGCCTCGATGTAGCGCACCAGGCGCACGCAGCAGCCGTGGTACATGTCGTAGTCGCTCTGCGGGTCCAGCGCCGGCGCGGCCGCCGCCTGCGCCTGCGCGCGCGCTGCCAGCGCCTCCAGCTCACCCTCGAAGCGCGCGACCGCCTCGTCCACGGCGCGCTCGGCTCCCTCGCTCAGCGCGCGCGCCAGCTGCTGGCGCAGCGCCGAGAGCGGCGCCGAGAGCTCGCGGGCCGCGCCGCGCGCGCCTTTCTTGCCGGCCATTTCGGCTCTTGAGGGGGAGAATGGGGATCAAACGGAGGGGAGCGGGACTTGTAGGAAAAGATATTTTGCAAAAAGTAATTGTTTCTGTACATGGACTAACCGATTGAGAGGATGGTCCGAAACACTCGTGAAAACGAATAGCTGCTGGGCTCGGAAGTTTGAAACCGGGCGTCTTGAGGTTTGTATGCCGCGGAGGCCTTCCACGCCAGCCCAAAGCGAGTGTTTGCCATGGCCGAGCAGGTGGCGGACACGGCGGCCGCTGTCGACGCCGAGGGGCCCAAGAAGCGCAAGGGCGGGCGCAAGCGCGACTCCGTGTGGGATGAGACGACCGTGTACGAGGACAAGACGGTGCAGTGCAACCGCTGCCACGGCGTGATCCACCGCTACGGCACCTCCAAGGTCGAGCGCGTGCGCGCGCATTTCCTCAACAAGTGCATCTACGCCAAGAAGCCGCGCGTCTCGGGCGCGCCTAACAACGACCCCATCGTGCTAGAAGTCGCAGATATGACCCCGGTCGTGGCGGCTGCCGCAGCCGCGGGGCGCGTCGCGGCGGTGGCGAGGATCGCGGGAACCCCCAAGACCACCACGGTCCTGGCGCTCGAGCCGAAGGCACGCAAGGCTGACTACGTCACCAAGAACGGCATGTTCAAGCGCCGCTTCGCCCACTGGGTCTACGCCTCCGGGCTGCAGTTCGCCAGCGTCGAGAGCGAGCTGCTCGTCACGGCGCTGCGGTCGCTGCGCAGCGATGTCAGCCCACCCACGCGCGTCGAGCTCGAGAATGAGCTGCTCGAGCTCGAGTACAACTCGTCGGTCTCCAAGGTTCAAAGGGCAATGGCCTCCAAACGCTGCTGCCTCACCATCGAAAACTGGGTCACCGCGACTGGTGCTCCGATCACCAGCTTTGGTGTCGTCTCGGAAGGCGCGGCGTACTATCTCGAGTCGGTACACGCAAAGCAGGCGACTGGGTCTGTTAGCGTGTATGGTGGTATCCCTACCTTTGAGGGAGAGATCCCGCTCGAGATTATTGACTCTATCATGTCTAAACACAAGAAGAGCTTCTTCAACTGTGTTGTAGCCCCCACGGTAGCGTCACTGTCCAAGTCGACACAAGACACAATCCAAAAGAAGCACGCACAGTGCCACTTCTTTTACGGCTGCGTATGCCAAGCACTCCGATTACTCATGAGCGATATGGCCAGCGTGCTGCCCTGGTTAGGAAGGGTAACGGCATCGGTGCTTGAGATCGTCGGTGTTTTCCACGGGAACTACAAGCTACAGAATCAGCTGCGAGCTCCTCAATCTTCGCCTGAGCAAGGGAACGATTCTCCGTTACTTTTACCTATTTCGTCGTCGCTGTGTGATTCGCTCGAGTCTGTGCTGGGTCTTGAGCAGGTCCTCTACTCTATCGTTGCTCGGCGAGACTTCGTCGAGTCGACAGTCCCCCCGGAAGAGCAGCTCAAGCTGAAGCGTATTCAAGACTTCGTGCTTAGCGAGTCATTTGTACAGGATCTCGTCAACTCCTTGGCCATTCTGAGACCTCTGCAAGGAGAACTGAAACTTTTTGAAGGTGCTCGCGTGCCGCTATCGCTTGTGCTTGCGAGCTTCCATAATCTGCTTGACGTCTATGGGAAAATGGACTGGGTCAGCAAGAAGGAAAAGGCACTTATTTCCTCGTGCGTGAACGACCGCCTGGACGCGATATATAGTGACGTACATGGTGTCGCGCACATACTGGACCCTCGTCATCTAGGAGCGAGCATGGACCCTTCAAAGAAGCGCGACGCGGAGGCATTCATCGTTCAATACTGTCAGCAGCATGTCCAGACACTCCCACAGCAAAACGGCGAATTCGATGTGTTAGAGCAGCTGTCAAAGTACAGGGATATGGTCTCGGAGCTAAAGTCGTCGAACCCATCGTACTGGGATCTACTGGTATCCGGTTCTGTGCACCCGATCGACTTTTGGGTAGAGCGCCATCAGTTCCCTCAACTCCAGCAACTCGCGTGGGCTGTTTTCGATCTCCCGGTTGCAAGTACGTCATCAAATATCGGTTTTGGTCAGCACGGACACTTTATCCATTCGCGATTCCACTCGACGCTGTCAACAGAGAAGCTTTGGCAGCTCACCCACATATATTGCAACTCAAGAGGTGTTGCGCCAGGCTCGTTAGCCACCGTTGCTGGTACCCCTGTTGGCGAGGGAGAGCTACTAGTTCACGATTTTTGAGTGTTTTGATAGTTTTAGTGGCGTTCATTCTGGATTGAGTGTTAGTGAGAGTACGGGGATTTATGGGGACGCTGCACGAGCTGCCTCCAACGTGGATATGCTGCTTTACCTAGTTACGCAGCTAACGGTAGCTCGAGCGTATCGGTAGCGGCATTAGTAGCTCGTGGAGCAGCGCGTGTCTGCCGCTGGCACACTGTTACACCAAGATCAGCGTGTGGCTCACCTCTTCGCGCGGACTGGTCCTTCAAGCGCATGTTTATCTGCGAGAGCAAGTCGACTGTGTCTTTCAACTGCTCAGCTCGGCCGCGCTGCTCCTCGTACGCAGCCCGGATTGCCTCTTGCAGCTCTGCAACGCTTCCTTGAAGCCTGCTGACCACGTCCCCAACGCCTCTACGATCCTCCAGCGGAGCTTCCAGACGCAGCTGCTCAAGCCTCCTCTGCGCCTCCGCCCTCTCTCTAGCCTCCCGCTGCGCGAGCTTCTTGGCGCGCAGCTTGTCCTCCAGCGCCTCGCAGCGCTGGTCCACCGCGCGCTTGTCCCTCGCGAGCCTCATCGCTCGCTCGCTGAGCTCGTCCAGCCGCTCGCGCGCCTCCCGCAGCCTCCTCTCGGCCTCTCCGCTCGCTCGCTCTGCCCTCGCGCGCTCCGCCGCCGCCGCCGCGCTCTGGAGCTCCACGAGCCCCGCGAGCCGCTCCACCTCGGCCTGCAGCTGCAGCTTGTCGCGCGCCGCGCTCGCGACTGACGCCGCCCGCCCGCCGCGTCTGCCGCGCGCGCGGCTCTCGCGCTTCAGCTCCGCCACCAGCGCCTCGAACGCGCGCTGGTACTGCGCCAGCTGCGCCTGGAAGCTGCGCGCGCGCCGCCGGACGCTCTCGCGCTCCATCGCCGCACTTTCTCGACTGCGCGCGGACGAGGTTGAAGTGCGGCTAGGAGGCGAAATATTTTGACAGAGTGGTGGTCGTTGAAGTGGGCTTCAACGACGGCCACAGGCTGCGTGCGACCTGACCGCCAGCCCACTCATTGGGAATGCTGCGCGGGTGTGGCGGCGGCGTTGAGATCAAGCGGTGAGGCCGACACAACACGGCCTCGGTGCTTTTCTGACGCGACGCGACGCTTCGCTTCGCTGACAGAGAGTCGCCCGAGGAACGCAGCGATCGACAGGCTCGGGCTTATGGCAGGATCGGCCGCAGGATCGGACGACTATGGTGAAGAAGACTACGAAGCAGAGTCTCCGATTGCGTCTATCGAACCTCTACAGTTCACGGACGCGCTTCCGTTGCATTCGGCGTCTCTAACCGCTGGTGGTGACGACGAGAAGGATGAAGAGGAACGAGCGGCGCTACCCGTAGAAGATCGACACCCATCTATCCGCGTGATGACTCAGCTACTTACCGAGAATAATGGAGCTAATGACCCCGATAGGGATGACGATGTCGATTACAACACGCTACCGAAAAGCTTAACAACATCGCCGTCTCGAATAAGTGGGCGGCACGTGCTTGAAAACGCGATATGGACGTATTCAATCGAGGCGACACGCGTTCGAGCACTCAGGATACCGATCGTGGACTCAACAGCTTTACAAGATTTGAGGATGTTTGCAATTATTGATAAGCAAGCGCGTCAATCACGTGGGTCGATATGGAAGGCGGACGCAGCATCTGGTAGTCGTCGTCAGTCATCGCTTTCGGCTCGTAGTAGCCGGTCTCTTGAGTTGAGACCAAGCTCGGCACGACGCAGGCAAGGCCCAAGCGCTTCGCCGGGTGGTCGTGGTAGATCTAGAACTAACCGGCGAAGCGGTCTATTGGAGGAAGCGAGGTGGACACCCGGGGACGGAGCGCTGCACTGGACGCTCACCATGGAGAAGCTCCGCCATCTCAAAGCGTACAGTCCACGCATCAAAGTGTTTCTGTATGGTGTCGACATTGGCACCACAAATACCGCTCAAAAGATCACTGACACTCGGATGCAGAACACCAAAAGTCAAAGTAGCAGATCATCTGCTGATGTATTGAGTCTTGGTTGGTTCTTTCTCGATTTGAGGTGAGCACGAGCTGTGTAAACGAATTACTACATGTTCTCACGCCATACATTCCATTTACTCTCCGAACTCAGGACTCCCGACCTTCCATTACGCTGGTTAAAGCTCCAAAATGCGAAATACGGAGGCGAAATACAGATTCAAACAAGCATACGTCCTTTGACGCCTCACGATGACAGAGATATTAGTACTACAAAGGGAAGACTGGCTCGAGAACGAGTTCCAGAGAAGGTTGGCAAAGCTAGACCAAGTCAGATCACAACGACGACAATGGAAGCAGAGTACGATGCGAAACCGCGCGTACAACGGCTAAACCAGCAAGTTGTTGCCGATGATAGTGGTGATTTCCTCCAGCTTGGCAGCCGAAACGGCACCGATGTGTTTGTAGTCTCTGTTGCCATAAACGCAGCTCGGAACCTATCGGAACTTGTTCGCCAAGCTATGGAAAATTTCGATCAAAGCACGGTAGTAACGGCGCGGGACTCTGGATTCTGGCTCAGCTATTCACTTTTTGATGTTGTGGTGCAAACTGACGTCTTCCATAATCTTGAGACAGCAGAGTTCCCATCGATTCGCGACTGCTTTCGCGTTAGAAGTTGCATCGAAGACTTGCGAGCTTTCATAGATGCATCGCACGGAGTCCTCCCTGTATATCTGTGTACAAACAACCAACTCATTGCTGGTGCCACGATTCCACTATGCGAATTGCTTCAAGGCGACCTATTCTCTGATATCAAAGATATGCCAAAACCAGGAACTAATGCCTCAATAGCTGATCGGTTCTCCTTTATGGATAGCGAGCACGCTTATGTGGAGGCTGAACTTTCAATCGAGCTTGCAAATAATTCACCTTTTGGCCACAGAACTGACAATACCAATGCCTCAGAAAAATTAATTGTCAGTACGGTCCCAGAAACTAGCGCGGAGGAAACTCGCGACATCCTACTTCCTCCAAAAATTTCCTCCACTGTTGTGAAAATCGCTCTGGAGTCTATTCGCCTGTCAAATACCCTGTTGTCACCCTTCGTTGGCACTGAGGGAGTGATTGTGTCTATTACAACTCCTAATATGTCCAAAATGGATTCGCTTTGCTTTTGTGGATTTGGAAAGGATTTTGCTGTCGCGAGAGTATTACAAGCCAAAGTGGAGGCAGTCATCAAAACTGAAGGAGATAGATTGGTCAACGCGGAAATAAAAATTTTAACTTCTTCATCGAGACGCGAGCTGGCTAAAGCAACAATCGATTTATCGAAGGAGCTTGCAAAGCGCCAGGTAGACATAAGTGATAGTGCTCATTCTACACTCACAGCTCTCATTCGAGACCAAGAAGACAGACCGGTTGGTGAATGCAGTTTCGTTTTAAGTGTGGGCTCTGAAGGAGAGCTGGATATACACACTGATGCCGACGAGCGTGGCATGGAGGAAGAGCGCCATTTATACCGACTGTCGTTGCAAATCAAAGCAATACGAGATGCTGTCAATCCAGGAACTTTTACTATCGGATTTGATCACCCATTCCACAAAGGAATCCAAGGTACAAATGATATTGATGTGCACGCTGTCTGTACCGTATCGGCTCACTTGTCGTTTATTTACAGCTCACAGTCAGCCTGTACTGATACCTGCAAAGCAAGAGGTCAACATTCGGGATTTTGCGTATTGTGTCAGCGAGCTTTCAATGTCATCTTGCGATCTTAAGAACCTGATGGGTGAGGTTGTGACAATCCAAATGTTGGAGATAGGGGCTGTCTTTGATAGCAAGTACGTGAAGTTTACATTGACTATGATTGATTACAGATCCTGAAGTGATGCTTTCTCAATGTACAGATCATCTAGAGACGAGGCAATATTCAGCCTCAACTATCTTTTCTATTCTCAGGAACGGTTTTGCTGCCCTAACGTCGAATGCCGAAGTACCTTTGAGACTCGAAACGACACACTAGAGCACTATCGTGAAATTCACTGCGATGGCAATATCACGGCGATATCATCATCAAATGACATCGAGTGTGTTAGCATCAAGAGTTGCTCGATTTACGTGCCTGTTCTTCGTAGTAGCTCGGAGAAGAAGCAGCCACAGCGAATTGCGCTTATTCGCATTGATGCCACACTTGAGGACTTTGGTTCGAAGTCTGCAACAAGGACAACAAGAATAACAACAACGTGAGTGGCCCTCTCTCATTTCATTTTTGCAGATATTGAAGATTGCTAATTGAGAACGTAACTAGGTTGGTTCCAGAGCCGGCATCGATATCTAAAAAGCTAACATGTGAGTTGGAATCTCCACCAAACAGACTCAATCCTCCCTCGCATAACAATAGTAATAACTGTATATCTGGTACGGACGACGACGAGTATGCTCGCAATACTGTCGACACAGGAATATGTGCCGCTGGGGCATTACATCCACCACCAGCGGCGATTCCATCATCTCAGAGTGGCCAAACAAACCAATTCGAGCAAGAAGCAGCTAGACAACTCGCTGAACAAACTCGCGAGTGGAAAAAGAAGCTAGCAGCAGCTGAACGGTCCCGAATGGGTGAGCTTGAGCGAGAGTGGGCTCGTCGTGAAGAAGAACGAGCTGAACTGTTGCGTGCAGCACAACACGAATACGAAAGCCTTGAGCTTAAACTACGCAATGCACTCGCTGATGTTGAGGCTCGAGAGCGCCGATTGGCGATCGCTGAGGCTGCGTTAGAGCGCGAACAGCGCGACCATCGCCATGAAATGGATTCATTACGGAGGAAGTTGTCAAGTGAGCAGACCCACGCTGTAGCTCTCGCGAATCAACAGCGCGATGCACTCGACCAACGAGTTCTTCTGCTTGAGGGACAGTTAGCGAAAGCAGAAGAGCAAGTGAGAGAGGTGGAGAACGACTACACCGAGTACCGCAAGCAACAGCGCAAAGTGCCAGAAGCGCGATTACGGGAGGAGATTGCGGCTTTGAAAGGTAAAATTGCGGAACTAGAGCGACAGAAGTTGGCGGAAGAGCGTGCGAAACATGAAGCGATCGACGCTGCAAATCGCCTGCGATTGCAGCTGGAGCATGCAAATCACCAGGTACAGGAAGAACGAAAGAAACACGAGACACATGTCGTCGAGGAACTCGAGAAGCTGAGACTAAAGTACGTTGCACGAGAAGAGAAATATGTTCTTGACGGTGATCGAGAGGAACTTCGAGCCATTAAGCGCCAGCTCGATGAGCTCCGCGGGATCCAGGAAAAGGCTGTGACAGGGCCGATGCTGGTCTCTTCGTCGTTTCATTCAGTGCGACGGAGGCACAGTCCACTCTCAGGCGTTGATGCCAAATCACCTCAAATTTGGAATCGCAATCAGTCGTCAAGGCGCTCCAGAGATGAATGGAGAAGCGCTGGCGAGGATCATATTCGCCTCCACGCTGATCAAACCTCACCGATCAACCAAGACGGGCAAGATATTTGGCCGTTTCAGGTCAGCCTTGATTCATCAGAGGTAGAATATGGTCGACACGATTGTCTTCAGCACCAAGTTCGGCAAAGGCAAAGAAGATCAGTCAGAAGCAGGTCTAGTGGCTCCAGCGGCAGCGCCATTAACGATTTTTCTGACGCTGAGAACGCCTCACCGCACCAAAACTCGCGCTATTTTGTCTCATCTGCGTCAGCAATGGAGGCTATGGCACCTGCTTCTATTGCATCTATTGCCGGTCCAAGCGAATCCAGAACAGGTGAGCAAGAGCTCAAGCGACTACAAAACGAGCGCGACCTCCTGTTGGCGAGCGGAACATACGACTCCAAAAGCTACCTCGTACGAGAGTTGGATCGATTGATCGCCAATGTTCGCAGTCGAGCGAGATTATAAACTCAACAAGTACGGCAAGCCACAACAGTATGCATATGGCGACAATTAGGAACTGCATTTGCCACCATGCGATTTACTGTTTAGGAACCTGCCGCCTGTGTCTTGAATCGCTCAAATGCTTGATTAAGTACCGTAAAGAGCTCTTTCGCTTCGAGCTGTTCCGGAACTGACGCATTTCGCAGTTTATCAGGGTGAATAACGCGGATAATACTCCTGAACAGCAGTAAAGTAGATGAGGTAAGCACCAAATCTGACGCAGCACATCATGCAATCACAGTACCTGTACGCCTTCCGCACAGTTTCGTTATCGGGGGACTGCACAACCATAAGCTGACAGTTCTTCAGCGCGTCACTGGTTGAAATCTGGTCGAGCGTGAGGATCATGTGCAGCAACTCCTTTCCGAACGCCCACATCTCGACCTTGCGATGAATTTGTCCTCGAACTTGATCTGCTTCCTCCGCTTCCTGTTTGCGTTTCATCTCCATTTCATGACGCTCGCGGAGACGCGCTTGCTGTCGGAGATACAGCTCCGTATCCGCTTCCGTCGGCTCAGGCGGCAATGGTGGCGATTCGGTGGGTTGGAGCACGGTAGGCGCAGGCTTGGTTTCTTCTTCATTGCCCCCATCCCCTTCATCTTCGCTTCCCGATGTTTTACTCTCGTTTTGACGCTGTGAGTGTCGTCTAGAGCGCCCCTCCTCCATAGTGTCGCCCCGCGGTCGTTGCTCGAAGTGGACCGGCGTATCTTTCTGCATCTGCTGTTTGGTCATTTGCTGCCGCATTTGGGATACGCGCACCGTCTTCATACTGGCTGGCCGTCGACGTCCGGTACGACGTGCCTGTTGCTGTTTGCGTTTGCGCTCGCGCTCTTCTTGCGCCATTTTCTCCCATTCTTTTTCGTACTCCTCCTTCTTCTTGTGCTCGGCGTGCTCCTTCTCTTCTTTTTTCTTTAGCTTGTCATTGCGCTTTTTGGTCCGTGCCTCCATATACTCATTCATTCGGTTCTTTACAACAGACTTGTGTCGTCCGTCAGCGTGGGAATGGTGGTGGGTCGACGCATCGGGGGACCGGGGAAGCGACATCGAACGCTTATCACGTTTTTTGCTAGTCGTGTCTTTTTCTTCCGTCCGCCCTCTGCTACGGTGTTTTGCCGACAGCCGCCTAGCTTCGTCGTCTGAAGCCGAAGAAGATGACGAGGACGATGACTCTGATCGATCACTCTTGGATCGTGACGGCTGCCGGTGAGCTGGTTGTGCAGGTGATGAAAAAGGCGAAGGCTTCTCGACAGAAGCAGCATTGTCTTCGTCAGAGCTTGAGTCATCGGATAAATCTGATGAAGAGGATTTACTGGAGACCTGCGCTGCTGTCTTGGCTGTTGGTATTGGCGGAGATCGAGTTGCGACTCCTGCGACGTTAGCAATAGGGATAGGCGCAGGGGGATCCAGAGGTGCCCGCCGCGCTATTTCAATAGCTGACTCGTCCGATGAAGATGAATCATCTGAATCATCCGAGTCGCTTGAATCAGCATCTGCGCCGCCGTCCACTGCCGAAAACAACGGTGGAGGCGACGGAGCGACCGCGGGTTTGTCAGCTGAACGAGAAAGCGGGATATCTTGTGCGAGTGGTGGCGGGGGCGGAGGAGGGGCTTCATCCTCGCTGTCAAATGAACTCGATGAGTCGCTTTCACTTCCAAAAATGCTGTCACTCGATTCGTCTTCATGGTGGGACGGGGACCTTGCAACATACATACGCGGCCGTTCCTTCAGCACTTTGCCACGACCTGACACCGCAGCACGAGGCAGTGGCGATACAACACTAGACGCAGAAGCAGCTGGCGCTGGGGCTGCAGCACTAGCGTTAACAGTCGGTTGCGAGACCACTGGGGTAGTGTCTTGAGAGTTTCCTGAGGTAGCAGAGCTTCGAGGGGACGATGAACGTTTAAACTTGATGGAGAATTTTTCAAAAAAGTTCACGGATGATGATGCAGTCTTCAATCCGCCGGGTGCTGGGCTAGTTGTAGCCTTATCCTCAGCAATCTCCTGCGTGAACGTCTCAAGTGGAGTTTGGAGTGCATTCACGGAGCTTCCACGCTTCTTGCGTGTTGGCTCTTGGTCAGGAGCAGGATTTTCTTTTGAATCACCAGCATTATCAGATGACTTGCCGATACCAAACGGCGAGGATGAGAACAATCCGGAAGAGCTGCTTCTTGAACGGTTCTGAGAACGCGAGCGCTCTCTAGCATGTGCAGGGCTTGGCGGAGTGGATCCATTTTGCGTGGCTACAGTCGTCGTTGGAGCAGTAAAGTCAAAGCTAGACAGATCTGCGGCACTTGCGGCACTGCTTGCCGGGCTCGGGATGTTTGCCGACCCTGCTGCAGCTGCATTCGCGTCGAAGAAACCCGCAATGTTTGCTCCGGACGTCTGGAGCGCGCCGAGTTGTTGCTTGAGGTATTTTTTCTCCTCGCGCTCTTTGTCCAGCTGGTACCTCAGTCCTCGGCTAATAGCCTCAGCGTTTTCAAATTGCTTCACAAGAGCTTGGTACTCCTCGGTTTGCTTTATGCGTGAGGGCAATAGATTTTCTGCAGCCGCAGCCGCCGCAGCTTCAGCGCCGGCCTTTGCAGCACTCGCTTCTGCGATTGCAGCCTCAAGTTCACCTTCAAGCTCCTGGATCTTGCGGCGCAGCGCAATGTTCTCTGCAAGCTTGGCCTGCACGCTCTGCTCTGCAATCTCTGCCGCGCGATCTGCTCTGCCTTGCACATGCCGTTCGTGCTGCTTCCACTTGGCGTCAAAGTCGCTCTGCAGTTTCACGAACCGTTGCTCTGCCTCTGACCGAGCCTTGTCCAGATTTTCTGCCGAGTCCACACGGAGCTGGCTGTTCTCAGCAGTCAACGCTGCCACCTTCGCTTGGAGTTCGGCCACTTGGATTTCTGACTGCTCCGTGAACCGTGCCATACGCTCGCTCGCTTTCATGAGCTGCTTGTTGCGCTTTTCAATGATCCGCTGACACTCCTTCATGCGGATCTCGCACTCTTCTTTTTCCTTGGACTCCCGCACGACCTGGGACTCCAGCTGGTCGATGCGTTGCTGAGCCGCCTCGAACTGGCCGCGCATGGCGTCCATCTCTGATTTCTTCTTGGTCTGTCGCAGCTTTGCTCGCTCCTGGAAGGACTCGATAGATTCCGCATCGTCATCCGCTTCAAACAGCCCGCGTCGCTCGGGCAGGACCGCCGATCCGCCAAGATTCTCGTTGGGTTCCGCCGTTGAGGTCGAAGCTGCAGTCGCAGAAGTAGAGCCCAGCGTGAACGAGGCAGAGGCCGGGAACATGGTGCGTCTGCGCACGTCCGGGAACTGTTTCTTGGAGTTGGCGTTGGCCGAGCGGCTGCGCGGGTTGGCGCCCATCATGGACGCCGAGCGCGTCGGGAACAGCGGGGCCTTGCTGTCGCCGCCGCGGTCGTCGCCATCCGGCGCGTCTTCGGCCTCGACCGAGGACGAGGAGGAGGCCGATGGGGAGAAGAGGTTGTCCCTCACGCGGCGCTTGTCCTTGGCCTCGCTCGCCTTGGCATCTGCGGTCGCGGAAAGCAGGCACGGCATGGGCGTCAGTCGGCCTTCCTCGGGGCTCCCGGCGGCTCCAGAGCTCGGAAACGCGCCGTTCCGCCGCCAAAATGCGGCGCAGCGGCGCGGGAGCGAGTGGAGCGCGACGCGGGACGCGCGGCGGCACGCACGGCGGCCGTAGACGCACCTTTGGCCGGCGAGCCCAGGAACATTCGGCGCATGATGGCAAATCCTCGCGACTTGCCCCCGATGACGGCAGCGGCATGAGGCTCTGAGAAATAATAGGCGCCTCGTATAAACTAATACCTTGGTTAAAATAATAAATAATAGGCGCCTCGTATAAACTAATACCTTGGCGCGACAGTGCAACCCACATCAAGGACCATGGTGGAGGCGCCGCGGGGCTCGACTCGAGCGCCGCCCAGCGAGAGCGCGGGGCCAGTTGACGGCGCGTGAGGGGCGAGAGAGCAAGCGGAGCGCGGTCGCTCGCCAGCGGCACGTTGGAGCGGCTTGAAGGAGCAAATTGGAAGCGAATGGAGCGACTTGAAGGAGCCAACCTGAAGCGCGCTCGCCGTCAACTCGCGGGGAAAGCTGCTCGATGGCGAGGCTTGGTGCGTGGAGACTCGTTCCAAGCTTCACTTTCCGACTTCTCCAGCAGCCCACAGCAGCTCCGAGCCCAATCAAGCCCACCAGCTACTCAAGACCATGAAGTCCGTCTCGATCTATGCGCTCGCTGTGGCCGCTGCCTGCTCGGTGGCTGCCGGAGTTCATGTCGCCGATCCGGTGCTGAGCGTCAACGTCGGCACGCAGCCACAACTCAACGATTTCGCCGGGCTTGTCAACAAGAACACTGTCTTGAAGAACAACAACGTTGCGATCGCTTCGAGCAGCGTCGCAGCGGTCCAGGACGACACGCTCTCGGTCCAGGAGGCTGACGGCGATCTCCCGATTGGAGTATGGCTGACGGGCCAGCAAGAGCCGATCACTGAGGCCCACGAGACGGAAGATGGCGATCTTGAGTTCTTCCGCCGTGGCTTCCGCCGTCAGGCATTCTGCTACCGTCGTGGGTTCTCGACGATCTGCGGCTGGCGCTACCCGTCCGACTTTTGGTTCCGTCGTGGCCGCTTCATCTACGGAGGATCTTGCGGCTTTGATCGATCGTTCGGCAGCTACTACTACTGCTAATTCTGTGGCCCGAGGCACTTGAGTGGAGAAGTTATGCTTGTTAGCATTGCTAGCTCATAGATGTTATGAGTGGTAGCACTGGTGTAGTGCCAGGTATGAGCTCAGGCTCGGGTTATAACACTGATGGAATGCATGCAAATTGCACACTCCAAGTATCTAATGGTGACGCGTTCTTTTCTTCCAGAGCAATTTGAAGATTGTTTCGTCTTGAACCGACGCGCGGCTCCTCACACCCTCACTCGACATCCTGCCCAGCCAGACGCGGGGCAAGCAGTGGTCTTCCGACCAAAATCATCATGAGCGAGTTGCAGCTGATCGTCGAACAGCTCAATAAGGAGCCGTTCCGGCTGGGCCTTACGCTCGTGGCCTTCGATGAGAAGAGCAATTTTGAGCTTCTGCAGGTGCTCAACGATGTCTTTGCCGAAATGGACTCGACGAAGCATTCAGTGGATTTACGTCGAGAAGCGGACGAGGCGCGAGCCATGAGGTACCTCGAGTTCCTTCAGCTGCTCAAGTTTCCCCTCCCGAGAGACATTGAAGGATTTCGAGATGCCTTGATGCTTGGCGACCGCCAGGTGATCTATGCAGTCCTACACTGGGCACTTAAGAGCTTGCCAACTCACAAGAAACGCGCATATCTTGGACGCTTCTTAGCGCCAGTGAACGTCCCACAAGAGTACTTTGGAAACGAAAGTGCGTGCTAGCTGCTGTGTTTGTCATGAATGTCGGTGACTGCATCTAACAGTATTATAAGCAGGTCTGCTGGCGATGTTTGAGCATCACAAGCAGCTTCAGGAGCAGTTCAAGGTAATTCACAAAGAGGTGGATGCACTACGGTCAACAAAGTCGCGCCCCGGCGAGCTTCGCAAGGAGATCACTCAAATGGAAGAAGAAGCCGCTCAGCTGGTGGAGAAGATTGCAGCGCTGAAAAAGAAAACCGCCGGCGAGAGTGGATTCAAAGACGTCCTTGAGGCTACTAGCGCATTGCGAAAAGAGCAAGAAGAGCAAGCTAAGCTGGCCGAGCGTAAGCGGGACCAAATGTTGGCACTTTCGCTGGTAGAAAAGCGTGCACGCGAGAGTGAGGCAAGGCTGATGGAGTTACGAGGCGCACTTCGGTCAGACACGTCTCCTGATCAACTATTCGATCACCTCCAGACCCAGGTGAGTCGCAATCAAGATCTGTTGATTCATAAATTCCCCCAGGAATTTCGTACACAGCAAGAGAACCTACAGCGAGTCGAAAAAGCACTCGCCGAGCCACCAAAGACGGAACACGACATCGCTGACATGGAAGATGAAATCGCGCAATTACGCTCAATGATACAGCAGTACCAGGCTCAAGTTGCCGAGGCTCAGCGAGCTAACGGTGCAAACGGAGGTGACGACAAGCTCGCGATATTTCGTCAGCATGCAAGTGTGCAAGCGAAAAAGCTTGCTGACAAGGAAGAGGAAGCTCAGCGTGCACAACAGGACAAAGCGTCGATAATGAAACAGATCGAAAGTACCGAGGCGAAATTGGCGGAGATCGCAAGAACGGCAGGGGGCGCGGGGGCCATGACGCGTGAAGAGTTCAAGCAGTATTCCAACATGCTGCGCAACAAGACGGCGCAATACAAGAAAGTTAAGGCCGAGCTCGCTGAGCTCGCTGCCGAGAGTGTGGTGCTCCATCGCACAGAACAACTTCTCAAGAGCAGAAGCGCAGATCTCGAGGGCTTCTTGAAGGACTTGGAAGCAAAGAGAGGTGTGGCAGGGTTCCTCGAGACACACGAGAAATTGGATGCAGTGTCTGCAATGAATGCGCAAATCAACCAGCTAAAGGGAGAAACACTGGAAGAGATTTCTCGCATTGTCACGGATCTGAACCAAACTCTCAAGGAGCGCAAAAACCAGCTTGCACCTCAAATCAAGGAGCTACGTGCAGTACGCCAAAAGTACCAAGAGACAGAGCAGGTATACCTCGACAAGAAGGCGCAGTACGATGCCACTGCAGTTGGTCTCGAGGCAGAGCGCTTAAAACTTGAACAGGAGTGTTCAGCCTTCCAAGACGACTGTCTGCGTGAGGAGTCTCAATTTCATCTACTGCACTGCCAGCTAGAGATTGAACGTGCACGTGCTGATAAGGTGGCACAGGAGGTTGAGTTTGAGAGCGGGGCTGGAGGAAAAAGGCTTCTTCGGGACATTCGCTCATTTCAGGAGCTTTACAAGCATAAGGTTGCTCAGCAGGAGTCCCTCACAAAGGAACTGCGCAAGCAACAAAAAACCCTGAAAACGAGTGCCGGTGATCGCGCCAAACAGAAAGAGATGTTTGAGCATCTAGCAAAGCTGTTAAGCTGCAAGGTGCGGCTTGCGAGTGGTGCAAGCGGTGGGAGTGGAGGCAGTAGTGGAATTGGAATTGGCGGTATGGGTGGCGGTGCGATGGGAGTCGGTGGTATGGGCGGCGGGATGGGCCGTGATATCTTTGACGGCCACGCGGACATTGCCCACTTTGATGTTGGTGGGGCCAATGTCATGACCCTCGACGGATAAACATTTGGGCCATGTGCGCGCCATCTCACTTACATGCATTGCTTTCTTCCGCATTGAAAATCAAATGTTTCCAACGATAAACACGTTCTCATGACGAGCGGCGTGCCCACCATCTAGATTTCTATGAGTGCTCAACCATGACTCATGTGCTAGCAGCGCCTGTCGTATTCCCAACTCATGGCGTGCATTGTGTGTCACTGCGCCAATTACTTTTTAGCATCATGTCGCTGTAGACCCCTCCGGTCGACGGCGTAACAAGTACGCATGCTCGCACGCTCGCCCACTCACTCAACTGAGGACGTCGAAACCCAAAGAGATAGATGTCTATGAAAGGTGCATGCGTGTTTGTTACTTGATTCATGTACTTGACGTGTTCTTACGCTACTACGCGAGTATGAACATGAACATACGGAGAGGTCCACATGCAGTAAGGTGCGCATGATGCGACTCACATGCACACAACAACAACATACAACAACATACACTACGGTCGAGCTGACTGACTTGGTAGGCGGGTCGTTGACAACGAGGCTCGAGTCACTCGATCTCGATCAGCTCGCTCGACCAGATCGGCTATATCAGCTCGATCAGCTCGATCAGCTCGATCAGCTCGATCAGCGCCAGCGAGGGCGAACAGCGGACGTCGTCGTGGCGACTTTGGATGCGCACTTGGTGGGGGCGGAGGTAGCTGTGGTGGTCGCTTTAGCAGCAGCAGCAAGAGCACCCTTGGAGGCTAGGTCCTCACGCCTGCGGCCGAGCGAAACAAATCGCATATCACGTGTGTAGGTGACTGTTGTAGCAGCCTTCGAGGCTTGGTCCTCACGCCGGCGACCGAGCGAAACAAATCGCATATCACGTCGCTGGGACGTAACAGCAGGGACGACCGCAATAGCATCAGCGGCTGGCGTGACCGGCAGCAGCTGCTCGGATCGCCGGCGGCCTTGTGACACAAAGTGGCGGAGTTGAAACTCACGCTTCAGGATTCGCTCTTGCTCGGCGGAGGCTGTGCGGAAACTGGTGGAGAGCTCCGTGTTGATGGCGAGGACTTCGCTCTCGCTTTCGCCCTCACTCTCGCAGCCGTTCTCGCACTTGCAGTCGCAGCCATTCTCGCTGTCGAAGTCATTGTCGTTGTCGCTTACGCGCTCCGAGACGATGTTGCTCTCGTTGTCGCAGTCGCGGTCGCTGTCGTCCTCGTCCGTGGTCGAGTCGGCTTCCGTGCTGTCTTCAGCGTCGACTAGGTCCTTGGCTTCACTTTGGGCGTGGACCGAAGTGGTTGGTTGCTTCTCCACATCCTTCGAGGCGTTCACGCTAGTGCGCGCGTCGGCAGCGAGGCTCTCGACCTCCGTGTCGTCGTGCGAGGCCGTCAAGGCCGTCGAGGAGGGAGTTGTCGCGATGGGAGCCGCGTGGGAGGCCGCCGAGAGCAGCAACGACGCCGCGAAGACCACAGAGACGACGACGGAGGCGACGGAGACGACGGAGACGGTGACGGCGCGGAACAGCGGCGAGCAGGCGGCGAACGCCAGCAGGGAGGTGAGTGCCAGCAGGGAGGCGACGGCGGTGGCGGTGGCGACGACAGTGGTGGCGCTCATGACGTCTGGAGGCTGGTGGCCGTGGGAGAGCGCGGGAGCTTCGCTTGGCTTGGCTTGTTCTCTTGGCGGCGAGAAGGAAAGTGAGGGCTCGGCCGGAAAAGGCAACCCGAGTTGACTTGGTGTTTGTATGTGTGGATTTTCGGAGAAAACCCTCGGAAAGGCTCGTGGTGGCCTGGGAGTCACGATCCTGAGGCACCAGCCAGCGCCTCTGGAGATCGCTGTGTGCGTCTGTGAGACTCGTGTGCTGCCTGCCGCGTTGCCGCGCATGCGTCATGAGCTGCTCCGTGCTCCGATCCGATGGACCCTCCGTGGTTGAAGTGGATCTGTACCCATTTCCGCCGGACCAGCCGGAACCGTCACATGGCTACGTGACGCGACATCACAGCCACGTCACATGCGTGCACGAGGTAGATCCGAGCAGCTTCCAGTCGATGAGCACGTAGGTTGGGTATGAGTGGGAGTTGGAGTTGGAGGGAGGCTGTCGTCGCGGACTGATTGGTTCGTCTTGGGACCGCGAGAGCTGCGCTCATGACGAGTTACTGGATGTTTGTGGAGAGTGGAGATTCGAGTGAACTTCGAGTCACTTCCTCGAGTGGCGTGCTCTGGACGTGGATGTGGATGCTGATTGTGTAAGAGCTCGTGATGGTATTCGTGCTTGTCGAGGTGATCCTTTCCCGGCGATCTATTTGCCTCCATGCCTACCCGCAGGCTTCTCGGTGACACTGTGAGCCAGCATCAACCATGAAAACGGCTGGCATCTCCATGAGCCTTCTTTTCGAGCTTGACGCGTCACAGTAGGCTGCCACACGGAGGCCAAACGAGTCGTTCGAGAGTGATAAGCGAATGGGAAGAATGAAAGGACAAGGCGCAACCAACGAGTCATGACCAACAAACCGCAAACGCATCCGATCGACAGCGTAACATGCACGCACGCTCGCTCGACTGGGGACGTCGAAACTCAAAGAGATGTTTATGAAAGGCGCATGCGTGTTTGTTACTTGAGGTCATCTCACGCTATGCACATGCACACTACAACAACAAAATAAATTACGGTCGAGCCGACTGACTCACTGGCAGGCCGTTGAGCAAGAGGCTGGAGCAGCTAGCTCGATTGAATCGGTTCGATCAGCTCGATCAGCTCGATCAGCTCGATCAGCTCGATCAGCTCGATCAGCGCCAGCGAGGGCGAACAGCGGACGTCGTCGTGGCGACTTTGGATGCGCACTTGGTGGGGGCGGAGGTAGCTGTGGTGGTCGCTTCAGCAGCAGCAGCAAGAGCACCCTTGGAGGCTTGGTCCTCACGCCGGCGACCGAGCGAAACAAATCGCGTATCACGTGTGGGGGTGACTGTTGTAGCAACCTTGGCTGCTTGGTCCTCGCGCCGTCGACCGAGAGAAACAAATCGCATATCACGTCGCTGGGACGTAACAGCAGGGACGACCGCAATAGCATCAGCGGCTGGCGTGACCGGCAGCAGCTGCTCGGATCGCCGGCGGCCTTGTGACACAAAGTGGCGGAGTTGAAACTCACGCTTCAGGATTCGCTCTTGCTCGGCGGAGGCTGTGCGGAAACTGGTGGAGAGCTCCGTGTTGATGGCGAGGACTTCGCTCTCGCTTTCGCCCTCACTCTCGCAGCCGTTCTCGCACTTGCAGTCGCAGCCATTCTCGCTGTCGAAGTCATTGTCGTTGTCGCTTACGCGCTCCGAGACGATGTTGCTCTCGTTGTCGCAGTCGCGGTCGCTGTCGTCCTCGTCCGTGGTCGAGTCGGCTTCCGTGCTGTCTTCAGCGTCGACCAGGTCCTTGGCTTCACTTTGGGCGTGGACCGAAGTGGTTGGTTGCTTCTCCACATCCTTCGAGGCGTTCACGCTAGTGCGCGCGTCGGCAGCGAGGCTCTCGACCTCCGTGTCGTCGTGCGAGGCCGTCAAGGCCGTCGAGGAGGCAGTTGTCGCGATGGGAGCCGCGAGGGAGGCCGACGAGAGCAGCAGCGGCGCCGCGAAGACGACAGAGACGACGACGGAGGCGACGGAGACGACGGAGACGGTGACGGCGCGGAACAGCGGCGAGCAGGCGGCGAACGCCAGCAGGGAGGTGAGTGCCAGCAGGGAGGCGACGGCGGTGGCGGTGGCGACGACAGTGGTGGCGCTCATGACGTCTGGAGGCTGGTGGCCGTGGGAGAGCGCGGGAGCTTCGCTTGGCTTGGCTTGTTCTCTTGGCGGCGAGAAGGAAAGTGAGGGCTCGGCCGGAAAAGGCAACCCGAGTTGACTTGGTGTTTGTATGTGTGGATTTTCGGAGAAAACCCTCGGAAAGGCTCGTGGCGGCCTGGGAGTCACGATCCTGAGGCACCAGCCAGCGCCTCTGGAGATCGCTGTGTGCGTCTGTGAGACTCGTGTGCTGCCTGCCGCGTTGCCGCGCATGCGTCATGAGCTGCTCCGTGCTCCGATCCGATGGACCCTCCGTGGTTGAAGTGGATCTGTACCCATTTCCGCCGGACCAGCCGGAACCGTCACATGGCTACGTGACGCGACATCACAGCCACGTCACATGCGTGCACGAGGTAGATCCGAGCAGCTTCCAGTCGATGAGCACGTAGGTTGGGTATGAGTGGGAGTTGGAGTTGGAGGGAGGCTGTCGTCGCGGACTGATTGGTTCGTCTTGGGACCGCGAGAGCTGCGCTCATGACGAGTTACTGGATGTTTGTGGAGAGTGGAGATTCGAGTGAACTTCGAGTCACTTCCTCGAGTGGCGTGCTCTGGACGTGGATGTGGATGCTGATTGTGTAAGAGCTCGTGATGGTATTCGTGCTTGTCGAGGTGATCCTTTCCCGGCGATCTATTTGCCTCCATGCCTACCCGCAGGCTTCTCGGTGACACTGTGAGCCAGCATCAACCATGAAAACGGCTGGCATCTCCATGAGCCTTCTTTTCGAGCTTGACGCGTCACAGTAGGCTGCCACACGGAGGCCAAACGAGTCGTTCGAGAGTGATAAGCGAATGGGAAGAATGAAAGGACAAGGCGCAACCAACGAGTCATGACCAACAAACCGCAAACGCATCCGATCGACAGCGTAACATGCACGCACGCTCGCTCGACTGGGGACGTCGAAACTCAAAGAGATGTTTATGAAAGGCACATGCGTGTTTGTTACTTGAGGTCATCTCACGCTATGCACATGCACGCACACTACAACAACAAAATAAATAGATAACGCTCGCTCGAGCCGACTGACTCACTCACAGGATGTTGAGGAAGAGGCTTGAGCAGCTAGCTCGATTGAATCGGTTCGATCAGCTCGATCAGCTCGATCAGCTCGATCAGCTCGATCAGCTCGATCAGCGCCAGCGAGGGCGAACAGCGGACGTCGTCGTGGCGACTTTGGATGCGCACTTGGTGGGGGCGGAGGTAGCTGTGGTGGTCGCTTCAGCAGCAGCAGCAAGAGCACCCTTGGAGGCTAGGTCCTCACGCCTGCGGCCGAGCGAAACAAATCGCGCATCACGTGTGCAGGTGACTGTTGTAGCAACCTTGGCCGCTTGGTCCTCACGTCGGCGACCGAGGGAAACAAAGCGCGTATCACGTCGCTGTGAAAGGATGGCAGTAGTGAGTGCGGCATCCTTCGAGGCTTGGTCCTCGCGCCGGCGACCGAGCGAAACAAATCGCATATCACGTCGCTGGGACGTAACAGCAGGGACGACCGCAATAGCATCAGCGGCTGGCGTGACCGGCAGCAGCTGCTCGGATCGCCGGCGGCCTTGTGACACAAAGTGGCGGAGTTGAAACTCACGCTTCAGGATTCGCTCTTGCTCGGCGGAGGCTGTGCGGAAACTGGTGGAGAGCTCCGTGTTGATGGCGAGGACTTCGCTCTCGCTTTCGCCCTCACTCTCGCAGCCGTTCTCGCACTTGCAGTCGCAGCCATTCTCGCTGTCGAAGTCATTGTCGTTGTCGCTTACGCGCTCCGAGACGATGTTGCTCTCGTTGTCGCAGTCGCGGTCGCTGTCGTCCTCGTCCGTGGTCGAGTCGGCTTCCGTGCTGTCTTCAGCGTCGACTAGGTCCTTGGCTTCACTTTGGGCGTGGACCGAAGTGGTTGGTTGCTTCTCCACATCCTTCGAGGCGTTCACGCTAGTGCGCGCGTCGGCAGCGAGGCTCTCGACCTCCGTGTCGTCGTGCGAGGCCGTCAAGGCCGTCGAGGAGGGAGTTGTCGCGATGGGAGCCGCGTGGGAGGCCGCCGAGAGCAGCAGCGACGCCGCGAAGACCACAGAGACGACGACGGAGGCGACGGAGACGACGGAGACGGTGACGGCGCGGAACAGCGGCGAGCAGGCGGCGAACGCCAGCAGGGAGGTGAGTGCCAGCAGGGAGGCGACGGCGGTGGCGGTGGCGACGACAGTGGTGGCGCTCATGACGTCTGGAGGCTGGTGGCCGTGGGAGAGCGCGGGAGCTTCGCTTGGCTTGGCTTGTTCTCTTGGCGGCGAGAAGGAAAGTGAGGGCTCGGCCGGAAAAGGCAACCCGAGTTGACTTGGTGTTTGTATGTGTGGATTTTCGGAGAAAACCCTCGGAAAGGCTCGTGGCGGCCTGGGAGTCACGATCCTGAGGCACCAGCCAGCGCCTCTGGAGATCGCTGTGTGCGTCTGTGAGACTCGTGTGCTGCCTGCCGCGTTGCCGCGCATGCGTCATGAGCTGCTCCGTGCTCCGATCCGATGGACCCTCCGTGGTTGAAGTGGATCTGTACCCATTTCCGCCGGACCAGCCGGAACCGTCACATGGCTACGTGACGCGACATCACAGCCACGTCACATGCGTGCACGAGGTAGATCCGAGCAGCTTCCAGTCGATGAGCACGTAGGTTGGGTATGAGTGGGAGTTGGAGTTGGAGGGAGGCTGTCGTCGCGGACTGATTGGTTCGTCTTGGGACCGCGAGAGCTGCGCTCATGACGAGTTACTGGATGTTTGTGGAGAGTGGAGATTCGAGTGAACTTCGAGTCACTTCCTCGAGTGGCGTGCTCTGGACGTGGATGTGGATGCTGATTGTGTAAGAGCTCGTGATGGTATTCGTGCTTGTCGAGGTGATCCTTTCCCGGCGATCTATTTGCCTCCATGCCTACCCGCAGGCTTCTCGGTGACACTGTGAGCCAGCATCAACCATGAAAACGGCTGGCATCTCCATGAGCCTTCTTTTCGAGCTTGACGCGTCACAGTAGGCTGCCACACGGAGGCCAAACGAGTCGTTCGAGAGTGATAAGCGAATGGGAAGAATGAAAGGACAAGGCGCAACCAACGAGTCATGACCAACAAACCGCAAACGCATCCGATCGACAGCGTAACATGCACGCACGCTCGCTCGACTGGGGACGTCGAAACTCAAAGAGATGTTTATGAAAGGCACATGCGTGTTTGTTACTTGAGGTCATCTCACGCTATGCACATGCACGCACACTACAACAACAAAATAAATAGATAACGCTCGCTCGAGCCGACTGACTCACTCACAGGATGTTGAGGAAGAGGCTTGAGCAGCTAGCTCGATTGAATCGGTTCGATCAGCTCGATCAGCTCGATCAGCTCGATCAGCTCGATCAGCTCGATCAGCGCCAGCGAGGGCGAACAGCGGACGTCGTCGTGGCGACTTTGGATGCGCACTTGGTGGGGGCGGAGGTAGCTGTGGTGGTCGCTTCAGCAGCAGCAGCAAGAGCACCCTTGGAGGCTAGGTCCTCACGCCTGCGGCCGAGCGAAACAAATCGCGCATCACGTGTGCAGGTGACTGTTGTAGCAACCTTGGCCGCTTGGTCCTCACGTCGGCGACCGAGGGAAACAAAGCGCGTATCACGTCGCTGTGAAAGGATGGCAGTAGTGAGTGCGGCATCCTTCGAGGCTTGGTCCTCGCGCCGGCGACCGAGCGAAACAAATCGCATATCACGTCGCTGGGACGTAACAGCAGGGACGACCGCAATAGCATCAGCGGCTGGCGTGACCGGCAGCAGCTGCTCGGATCGCCGGCGGCCTTGTGACACAAAGTGGCGGAGTTGAAACTCACGCTTCAGGATTCGCTCTTGCTCGGCGGAGGCTGTGCGGAAACTGGTGGAGAGCTCCGTGTTGATGGCGAGGACTTCGCTCTCGCTTTCGCCCTCACTCTCGCAGCCGTTCTCGCACTTGCAGTCGCAGCCATTCTCGCTGTCGAAGTCATTGTCGTTGTCGCTTACGCGCTCCGAGACGATGTTGCTCTCGTTGTCGCAGTCGCGGTCGCTGTCGTCCTCGTCCGTGGTCGAGTCGGCTTCCGTGCTGTCTTCAGCGTCGACTAGGTCCTTGGCTTCACTTTGGGCGTGGACCGAAGTGGTTGGTTGCTTCTCCACATCCTTCGAGGCGTTCACGCTAGTGCGCGCGTCGGCAGCGAGGCTCTCGACCTCCGTGTCGTCGTGCGAGGCCGTCAAGGCCGTCGAGGAGGGAGTTGTCGCGATGGGAGCCGCGTGGGAGGCCGCCGAGAGCAGCAGCGACGCCGCGAAGACCACAGAGACGACGACGGAGGCGACGGAGACGACGGAGACGGTGACGGCGCGGAACAGCGGCGAGCAGGCGGCGAACGCCAGCAGGGAGGTGAGTGCCAGCAGGGAGGCGACGGCGGTGGCGGTGGCGACGACAGTGGTGGCGCTCATGACGTCTGGAGGCTGGTGGCCGTGGGAGAGCGCGGGAGCTTCGCTTGGCTTGGCTTGTTCTCTTGGCGGCGAGAAGGAAAGTGAGGGCTCGGCCGGAAAAGGCAACCCGAGTTGACTTGGTGTTTGTATGTGTGGATTTTCGGAGAAAACCCTCAGAAAGGCTCGTGGTGGCCTGGGAGTCACGATCCTGAGGCACCAGCCAGCGCCTCTGGAGATCGCTGTGTGCGTCTGTGAGACTCGTGTGCTGCCTGCCGCGTTGCCGCGCATGCGTCATGAGCTGCTCCGTGCTCCGATCCGATGGACCCTCCGTGGTTGAAGTGGATCTGTACCCATTTCCGCCGGACCAGCCGGAACCGTCACATGGCTACGTGACGCGACATCACAGCCACGTCACATGCGTGCACGAGGTAGATCCGAGCAGCTTCCAGTCGATGAGCACGTAGGTTGGGTATGAGTGGGAGTTGGAGTTGGAGGGAGGCTGTCGTCGCGGACTGATTGGTTCGTCTTGGGACCGCGAGAGCTGCGCTCATGACGAGTTACTGGATGTTTGTGGAGAGTGGAGATTCGAGTGAACTTCGAGTCACTTCCTCGAGTGGCGTGCTCTGGACGTGGATGTGGATGCTGATTGTGTAAGAGCTCGTGATGGTATTCGTGCTTGTCGAGGTGATCCTTTCCCGGCGATCTATTTGCCTCCATGCCTACCCGCAGGCTTCTCGGTGACACTGTGAGCCAGCATCAACCATGAAAACGGCTGGCATCTCCATGAGCCTTCTTTTCGAGCTTGACGCGTCACAGTAGGCTGCCACACGGAGGCCAAACGAGTCGTTCGAGAGTGATAAGCGAATGGGAAGAATGAAAGGACAAGGCGCAACCAACGAGTCATGACCAACAAACCGCAAACGCATCCGATCGACAGCGTAACATGCACGCACGCTCGCTCGACTGGGGACGTCGAAACTCAAAGAGATGTTTATGAAAGGCACATGCGTGTTTGTTACTTGAGGTCATCTCACGCTATGCACATGCACGCACACTACAACAACAAAATAAATAGATAACGCTCGCTCGAGCCGACTGACTCACTCACAGGATGTTGAGGAAGAGGCTTGAGCAGCTAGCTCGATTGAATCGGTTCGATCAGCTCGATCAGCTCGATCAGCTCGATCAGCTCGATCAGCTCGATCAGCGCCAGCGAGGGCGAACAGCGGACGTCGTCGTGGCGACTTTGGATGCGCACTTGGTGGGGGCGGAGGTAGCTGTGGTGGTCGCTTCAGCAGCAGCAGCAAGAGCACCCTTGGAGGCTAGGTCCTCACGCCTGCGGCCGAGCGAAACAAATCGCGCATCACGTGTGCAGGTGACTGTTGTAGCAACCTTGGCCGCTTGGTCCTCACGTCGGCGACCGAGGGAAACAAAGCGCGTATCACGTCGCTGTGAAAGGATGGCAGTAGTGAGTGCGGCATCCTTCGAGGCTTGGTCCTCGCGCCGGCGACCGAGCGAAACAAATCGCATATCACGTCGCTGGGACGTAACAGCAGGGACGACCGCAATAGCATCAGCGGCTGGCGTGACCGGCAGCAGCTGCTCGGATCGCCGGCGGCCTTGTGACACAAAGTGGCGGAGTTGAAACTCACGCTTCAGGATTCGCTCTTGCTCGGCGGAGGCTGTGCGGAAACTGGTGGAGAGCTCCGTGTTGATGGCGAGGACTTCGCTCTCGCTTTCGCCCTCACTCTCGCAGCCGTTCTCGCACTTGCAGTCGCAGCCATTCTCGCTGTCGAAGTCATTGTCGTTGTCGCTTACGCGCTCCGAGACGATGTTGCTCTCGTTGTCGCAGTCGCGGTCGCTGTCGTCCTCGTCCGTGGTCGAGTCGGCTTCCGTGCTGTCTTCAGCGTCGACTAGGTCCTTGGCTTCACTTTGGGCGTGGACCGAAGTGGTTGGTTGCTTCTCCACATCCTTCGAGGCGTTCACGCTAGTGCGCGCGTCGGCAGCGAGGCTCTCGACCTCCGTGTCGTCGTGCGAGGCCGTCAAGGCCGTCGAGGAGGGAGTTGTCGCGATGGGAGCCGCGTGGGAGGCCGCCGAGAGCAGCAGCGACGCCGCGAAGACCACAGAGACGACGACGGAGGCGACGGAGACGACGGAGACGGTGACGGCGCGGAACAGCGGCGAGCAGGCGGCGAACGCCAGCAGGGAGGTGAGTGCCAGCAGGGAGGCGACGGCGGTGGCGGTGGCGACGACAGTGGTGGCGCTCATGACGTCTGGAGGCTGGTGGCCGTGGGAGAGCGCGGGAGCTTCGCTTGGCTTGGCTTGTTCTCTTGGCGGCGAGAAGGAAAGTGAGGGCTCGGCCGGAAAAGGCAACCCGAGTTGACTTGGTGTTTGTATGTGTGGATTTTCGGAGAAAACCCTCGGAAAGGCTCGTGGTGGCCTGGGAGTCACGATCCTGAGGCACCAGCCAGCGCCTCTGGAGATCGCTGTGTGCGTCTGTGAGACTCGTGTGCTGCCTGCCGCGTTGCCGCGCATGCGTCATGAGCTGCTCCGTGCTCCGATCCGATGGACCCTCCGTGGTTGAAG
Source organism: Phytopythium helicoides (assembly GCA_024867545.1). Classification (NCBI taxonomy): domain Eukaryota; phylum Oomycota; class Peronosporomycetes; order Pythiales; family Pythiaceae; genus Phytopythium; species Phytopythium helicoides. Next base: position 1,541,791 of record JANFNE010000005.1, read on the forward strand.
TGGATCTGTACCCATTTCCGCCGGACCAGCCGGAACCGTCACATGGCTACGTGACGCGACATCACAGCCACGTCACATGCGTGCACGAGGTAGATCCGAGCAGCTTCCAGTCGATGAGCACGTAGGTTGGGTATGAGTGGGAGTTGGAGTTGGAGGGAGGCTGTCGTCGCGGACTGATTGGTTCGTCTTGGGACCGCGAGAGCTGCGCTCATGACGAGTTACTGGATGTTTGTGGAGAGTGGAGATTCGAGTGAACTTCGAGTCACTTCCTCGAGTGGCGTGCTCTGGACGTGGATGTGGATGCTGATTGTGTAAGAGCTCGTGATGGTATTCGTGCTTGTCGAGGTGATCCTTTCCCGGCGATCTATTTGCCTCCATGCCTACCCGCAGGCTTCTCGGTGACACTGTGAGCCAGCATCAACCATGAAAACGGCTGGCATCTCCATGAGCCTTCTTTTCGAGCTTGACGCGTCACAGTAGGCTGCCACACGGAGGCCAAACGAGTCGTTCGAGAGTGATAAGCGAATGGGAAGAATGAAAGGACAAGGCGCAACCAACGAGTCATGACCAACAAACCGCAAACGCATCCGATCGACAGCGTAACATGCACGCACGCTCGCTCGACTGGGGACGTCGAAACTCAAAGAGATGTTTATGAAAGGCACATGCGTGTTTGTTACTTGAGGTCATCTCACGCTATGCACATGCACGCACACTACAACAACAAAATAAATAGATAACGCTCGCTCGAGCCGACTGACTCACTCACAGGATGTTGAGGAAGAGGCTTGAGCAGCTAGCTCGATTGAATCGGTTCGATCAGCTCGATCAGCTCGATCAGCTCGATCAGCTCGATCAGCTCGATCAGCGCCAGCGAGGGCGAACAGCGGACGTCGTCGTGGCGACTTTGGATGCGCACTTGGTGGGGGCGGAGGTAGCTGTGGTGGTCGCTTCAGCAGCAGCAGCAAGAGCACCCTTGGAGGCTAGGTCCTCACGCCTGCGGCCGAGCGAAACAAATCGCGCATCACGTGTGCAGGTGACTGTTGTAGCAACCTTGGCCGCTTGGTCCTCACGTCGGCGACCGAGGGAAACAAAGCGCGTATCACGTCGCTGTGAAAGGATGGCAGTAGTGAGTGCGGCATCCTTCGAGGCTTGGTCCTCGCGCCGGCGACCGAGCGAAACAAATCGCATATCACGTCGCTGGGACGTAACAGCAGGGACGACCGCAATAGCATCAGCGGCTGGCGTGACCGGCAGCAGCTGCTCGGATCGCCGGCGGCCTTGTGACACAAAGTGGCGGAGTTGAAACTCACGCTTCAGGATTCGCTCTTGCTCGGCGGAGGCTGTGCGGAAACTGGTGGAGAGCTCCGTGTTGATGGCGAGGACTTCGCTCTCGCTTTCGCCCTCACTCTCGCAGCCGTTCTCGCACTTGCAGTCGCAGCCATTCTCGCTGTCGAAGTCATTGTCGTTGTCGCTTACGCGCTCCGAGACGATGTTGCTCTCGTTGTCGCAGTCGCGGTCGCTGTCGTCCTCGTCCGTGGTCGAGTCGGCTTCCGTGCTGTCTTCAGCGTCGACTAGGTCCTTGGCTTCACTTTGGGCGTGGACCGAAGTGGTTGGTTGCTTCTCCACATCCTTCGAGGCGTTCACGCTAGTGCGCGCGTCGGCAGCGAGGCTCTCGACCTCCGTGTCGTCGTGCGAGGCCGTCAAGGCCGTCGAGGAGGGAGTTGTCGCGATGGGAGCCGCGTGGGAGGCCGCCGAGAGCAGCAGCGACGCCGCGAAGACCACAGAGACGACGACGGAGGCGACGGAGACGACGGAGACGGTGACGGCGCGGAACAGCGGCGAGCAGGCGGCGAACGCCAGCAGGGAGGTGAGTGCCAGCAGGGAGGCGACGGCGGTGGCGGTGGCGACGACAGTGGTGGCGCTCATGACGTCTGGAGGCTGGTGGCCGTGGGAGAGCGCGGGAGCTTCGCTTGGCTTGGCTTGTTCTCTTGGCGGCGAGAAGGAAAGTGAGGGCTCGGCCGGAAAAGGCAACCCGAGTTGACTTGGTGTTTGTATGTGTGGATTTTCGGAGAAAACCCTCGGAAAGGCTCGTGGCGGCCTGGGAGTCACGATCCTGAGGCACCAGCCAGCGCCTCTGGAGATCGCTGTGTGCGTCTGTGAGACTCGTGTGCTGCCTGCCGCGTTGCCGCGCATGCGTCATGAGCTGCTCCGTGCTCCGATCCGATGGACCCTCCGTGGTTGAAGTGGATCTGTACCCATTTCCGCCGGACCAGCCGGAACCGTCACATGGCTACGTGACGCGACATCACAGCCACGTCACATGCATTGGATGTGGCACAACGTTGGCGCATCACTGCTCTCACAAGCAGACTTTACAACAAAAGGGATAACACCGAGTACTATTACGCATTATTTCTGCTGTTTGCCTCGCCTTCCTCGGCGGAGTTATCAAAACTTTTCACTCCTCGCCTTGCGGCTGCTTCGTCCTCCTCAATAAAACGGACGTCGAAGCAGTTGCGCTCAGTTGGAACCTTGTACTCGAGTCCAAGCGCGATGAACACATCGACTTCTGACTCGCATACAACGCTCTCACCCTGATCCACCTTCAGCCCGCCTTTTGTTCTCATGACACGCTTGAGTTCACGATCTGACAGCGTCCAGCCCTTCTTGCGTGCGTACAAACGCATACTTCTATTGAAGTGGTCACTTCCAGTGAAGTAGAGCAGCGCGAAGCCAAATTTCCGCCGAGGGTATACCTTAATATCAAGCCGGCGGAAACGATGTGAAGGTGACAGACGGCAAACACCCATGTAGGTGTCGCAACGACCTTCACCGCGATGCTGTTCGTAATTTTGGGTCAAGTCATCTGCAGTAGAGTAGTATGTCATTCGTTTGTTAGTTCGGGGATCATCAGCTCAATCAAGTTTGAATTACAATATGCCTGTCAAAAATCCAGAAGCGTGAAGGCGTTTGAGCAACTCTGTGGATCGGACACGCAGTTAGAATGCAGCGCTTTCAAGCATGTAGATCCATTCGTACCTGGAAGAATGTAACATTCATCTTCATCAGGATCGGTGATGAGCACATCACAGTCTCCCGACGCTGTTTTGCCACGACGATACGATCCACAAGCGAGCGCCTTCGCATTCGGGATCATTTTGTGGACCTCGTCGACCACGGTTTTCTCGATCTCTGCTACCTCCGCTCTGTTGAATGCTCATGTCAGCATTGAAAAAGCAGCTCCCGCATATTTCCATTTGTCGATGTAGTGTACCTGGGGATCTTCGCAAGAAAATCGTCATAGTGCTTCAGTCCGATCTGCTGTTGAGGTGATAGAACAGCTTCATTATCTCGGCGAAGGTCGTCGAGTGATTTGTAACCCATGCTGCGGGAAACCAACACACTAGGTCAGACCTTTGAGCTCATGACTTCAACGACAAGATGATAGCGCACTTGTACAGCTTTGCAGCAGTTGCAGGTCCTACTCCCCAGATCCGAGCCAGGTCAACCAATGCCTGTAGTCGTGGGTTCTTCTTCTTCGCCTCGAGCTTTTCCAAACGACCAGTTTCAAGCACCTGAACGACTTTGTCACGCAGTCTTCCCTTAGCCCACTTCATTCCCTTCAAATCGCTCACGCTGCAAACTCTCGTGCGCATTGCCTTGAGGCTAGATATGACTTTCTGCCCATCACAAAGACTACATCAGCACAAAGATCCATTTGCCACGAACTCAAAATCAGCGGGTCAAACCTTGTACATGTACTCGCGCCAAATATCCCGCTCGACGTGGAGAAACTCCATTAACTCATCAAACGGATCAGTTATATGGGCGTTCAAATTGGCTTGCGTCACTGAGTGAATTCGTTGAAAAGAATGTTAGCATCGTATCTCGGATACATGTCAACGAAGAAGTACCGCTTACAAGAAGATTGTTGGCACACGAATGCGCCGGGTTGCAGCTGCTTGAGTTTTTGGGTTCCATTGTATCCATCGCGCTCGGACAGCACGACAAAGCCTGGGTTGTTTTTGAAAAACGCCGCCGTTCGTTCCGCCACGAGCTTGTCTTTCTCAAGCTGTAGTTTTGTGTTCTCTTCTCGGATCCGCTGGCTGTCAAAGTGAATAGGTTTGGCACGCTGTATCTCACCTGTTCCTTGATTATGGGGATTGGAGCCGTCGTCATCGCTCTCTGAATCCTCGTGCTGTTTTGCTGCTGCAGGTTTTTCTTCTTCGATGTCGGCTTCATCGATGACTGTTTTTGGTGGGTCCGGGCTCCAAGCGAGACTCGCATCACTCGGAGGCATTTTTCGCTCGCGCAGCAAGTAGACGAGCCACTCGTGCGTATACACCTCAACACTCTCTGGCGGAAACCCTTCTCCAAGGTGCTCCTTTGCCTTTTGTATCTCTAGCTGCGCACTGGCAATCGCAATATGCACGCTGCTCCAGTCGATAGCATTGGCTGCTTGCTGTCTTCCCCTTATTGCCGTGTCGACAACCTCTCCTCCAAGCTTAACCACCATGTCGCGCCAGATCTCCAGCCGTCTCCGACTCACGTCCGGCCCAACCGGCACCAGTAACACTCGCTTGCCAGCTAGGAGCTGTCCGCCAGGGTCAGCAGTCGCTGCTTGTTTCCCGCGCTTTAACTTGGCCTTGGCGTCCGCGGCAGCGCTGCTGCTCTTCCGCTTCTTCTTGCCCGCAGCCATCGCGCGCACGTTGCTCAAGTCGCGCGCCATTGCAATTGCCCCGCTCGCCCCAAGCTTTTCCTGCTCTGGGTCTTGCTCAGCCGTGTCGGCCTCTTGGTCTACTTTCTCTGCACTTTCCCCAAGCTCTCGCCTCGCAGTGCCAATGCTCTTCTGCGCTACCGAGTCGTCTGCAATCACCGCCGCGCCGCTTGCTCCGCATCCGCCCAAAGCGCGAGTGGCGCGCGCCGACTGCGAGCGCGGCGCGGCCAGCAGCGCGTCCAGGCGCCGGAAGAAGCGCCGCTTGTGTCCTGCGCTCAGCAGCTCCATCATCACTCACCACCGCAGCGTCAACTGACGTTCCCAATATAAAAGCAGAGTAGAAAGGCGGCGGCGATGGAGCAGCCCCCCGGACGCGACGGCGCTGGTGCCGTTCTCGTTCCGCAACGCGTTCCACGACGCGCTGCGTGACGCCACGCGCTGGTTCCCGATCGCCGACGCGCGTGTGCGGATCGACCAGGCGTGGCGAGGCGACGGGCGCGGCGGCACAGCGCTGGGCTTCGGCGCGTCCGTGTACGACGCGGCCGTGGCGCTCTCGCTGTTCCTAGACAGCCACAGGGACGTGGTGCGCGGCAAGCGGGTGATCGAGCTCGGCGCGGGCCCCGGACTCGTCGGGATCGTCGCGGCGCACCTCGACGCAGCGCGGGTGGTGGTCACGGACGGAGACGAGGGCTCGGTCGCGCTTACCAGTCACAACATTGGGCTGAACAAGGGTAGCATGAGCTCCGAGTGCGAGGCCGACTTGTATCTGTGGGGCGACGAGAACCACGAGCTGTCGAGTACAACGTTCGACCTCGTGCTTGGCGCTGATATCGTCGCGTGTCCGTACGCGTCGGCGTTCCAGGCGCTGCTCAAGTCGCTTCGAGCCCTCGCAGGACCAGACACAGTTGTGCTTCTGGCATACAAGCGCCGCAACGATTCGGAGATCGGCTTCTTTGCCGCCTTGGAGCTTGAATTTGACGTCAGTCGTGTTCATGATAGCGAACTGCACGCGGATTTCCAGGGTCAAGACATTGTCATCTTCATGGCAAAGAAGAAGAGCCCAAGTGGTTAGGATCCAAGACTGTACCAAGACGCTGTCCAAATGCACTGTTCATAGACCTAATAGCTTAGCTTGTTATCACGTGCATCTGCTTCTAGCTGTCATTCTACCGTTCTACCGCGATGCCATCCCTTCCTTTGAGAAAATAGGCTGCCGGGTTTGTGAAGCTTGATCTGCGCTACAATGTCACAGTTGTATCTACAGCGTCAGGCTTCGAACTCAAGCAGTCGACAAGCACGCGGTTGAATCCGTTCGGGTTATCGAGGAACACCTGGTGGCCGGCGTCTGGAACGAGGAAAAGCTCGGCACTCTTCCCTTGCGCTCAAACTTCTCGACGACCTTGAGTCCGTGTCGGTAATCCATCCAGTCCGAACCTCCTCCGTAGATGAACGTCAGCGGCATCTTGATCGCCTCGGGCGACAGCGTGTCAATTAATGGCCGGACGGCATGAGCTCCAGGGGCCAGATGGGTCGTCATGGTGCGCTCTCCGCTTGGCTTGAGTGCCCAGTTGTGGTACAAATACTCGCTCAGGTCGTTCAAATCGAGGCTGCCGTCGCGCATGGCACTGTTGGCGGGCATAAACGAGATACGCTTGTGCAGGATGTTGCTGACAAGTTGAGGGCCGTACGGGCCAACGAAACGAGCGATCGACATGGGCGTCACGCCGTTTTCCCACATGGAGAAGGCGAATCGTCGCAGCCAAGAGCGATTCCGAGCCCGGGCTTCTTCCGAGTCAGGCTTGGGCGGCGGTGGAGGGTGAGGAACGCCAGCAGGGGATACCAAGACGAGGTGCTGCAAAGCAGAAGAGTCAGCCATTCTCGCTCGCTCGAATATGCCCTGGTGACTGGAGATTGGCGTCAACTGCTACTTACATTCACAGCATCGGGGTGCTCGATGGCATAGGATGACGCAAAGATCGCCTGGGGAAGGATCAAGGCGATGCTGTTAGATTCGCGCGAAGCGTCTTATAGACCACGTAGATAACATACCCCCATGGAGTGAGCACAAAGGTCGAACTGCTCCAGGTTCATCTGCTTCCGCCAGTTCTCGAACGCCGACACGACAAACTCGTTCGCAGAGTCAAACTGCAAACACCAGCGGAGCCTCTGGTTAGCACGATGCACGCAACACATCGACATGTTTCATGCACCACACGCACGTCATTGTGCTCAAAGTCAGGTCGGTCCGAGCGGCCGACGCCGATCCACTCGACCGCGTACTGTCCTCAGAGCAAGCTGGTGTGTGAGTCTCATCCCATTCGATCCGGCAGTGAAGAGCAGCACACGCACCACGTTGAAGTGCTTGGAGAGTTCCGCGAGGTTCTGCCGCCCGCATCAATCCGCCACCATTAGCAAGCAGCTCCATCACCCAGCTGCCACAAGTGCAGGCCACGCACCATGGCCCAGACGGCGTTGCCGCCCGCGAAGCCGTGGATCATGACGAGGTTTGGCGCTCGGTCAGGCGCGCGCCTGGTCCGAGCAGGGCACGACGACCGTGCCGAGCTGCGCGACCTTGGTCATCTCGAAGGGCACGGGCAGCGCGCGAGAGAGGATGCGGCGCTCGGCGAGCTCCAGGCGCTCCAAGCTCGCGGGCACCCAGTCCCACAGCCGGCCCTTGGTGGCAGGCGCCTACAGCCACGAGCGCCACTGAGTCTGCGCGTTGAGCGGCCACGCAGCGACAGGAGGCGACGCAGGCGACGACGGACACGCACCGGTGGTGGCGGCGACGGGGCGAAGCAGGCGGAGCATGACGGGCGCGTGGCGGCAGGCGGGCGGCTCGAGGAATGCCAGCGAGCAGCGCGGCGAGGACGTCAGGACTGATAGACATGCATTCCTGTCAAGTTCCTGCGTAATCTGGCATGTCACGTCAAATCGGTGACGCGCGTGCGTAAAGCGCGTCACGCATCGGAATATGGAGGGGTGACGCGGCGTCAACTGGTGCGGGGTTCTGCGCGACTACCGGTATTATTGACCTTCTCGAGGGTGGTTCTTGGACTTGGCCTCCAAGCATCGAAAACCTCCTCATAACCGATTTGTCGGTCTGACACCTCGTTTTCCAGCTGTCAAGTTTTCGACCTGACACAATCATGTAGTCGAGCGCTGCGGTCGCGATGGTCGTCCTTGCTGCCACATCGTCTGCTGTCATGGCGAACGACCCAGCTGCTCTCAAGCCTAAGAAGACGCTCCTTTAGATGTGAATTTACCGAAGGCAGAGGGCCAGCTGCGCGGTGCTGGTCATGAAGACAGCAAGGAGTTTTTCACGTACGAACACGGGTGAGGCTACCCTGGCTGGGGTTGGGGAGGTCGATGAGGGGGTGGTGAGAAGGAAAATTGGTTAACGTAGTCGAATTTGCTTACTGTCAGTCAAATCTGCTGCATTGACTGTGAAAAGTAAGCTTCCCCTTGCGTTTTACTCTGCCTCTGACCTTTGCTACATGAACACAAACTCGTCCTCGACAATTGTAGGATCTTCGTCGTCAGAGTCCACTTCATTTCCGACCAGAGCGGTCACAAGCATCCGGTTGAAAGCTCGAGCATTATCCATGAAGACTTGATGGCCTGCTAGCGGTACACTGAGCACATCAACTTGCTGATGCCCTTCAAACGTCGCAGCAAGCTCATCTCCATGCTTGCGATCCATCCAATCCGGGCCACCGCCGTACCTTTGGAAGTGGCAGGTTAGTGATCGCACGATTCAGATTTGGGAAACCATTTGCATGCGTACATGAAAGTGATGGGGATTTGGATTGACTTCGGGGTGAGGATCTCGCACAGAGGTTTGCGAGCGAACACCCCCTGTTGAAGGTCGGGATATCAGCCTATGATATGAGCAAACATGTACTAGCTGCTATGTTGGCGTACCGGAAGAAGATGAGAGTGCATAGCGATCTCGCCGGACTTCTTCAGAGCCCAGTTATGATACCAGTAGTCACCGACAAGCTTCACAGGAAGTCGCCCCTGACGGATTGCACTTGTGGGTGGCATGACGCTAGAGCGCAGTGACGCAAGCAGTCGCACAAACGCTGGACCAAAAGGACCAGCGTACCGAGCGACGCTCTGATGATATCACAAGAAACCAAAGTTTAGTAGTGCGCAATCACCAGAGCACAAGTTGGACCGCACCATCGGGGTCAAACGAAAGTTCCAGATGAACCGGAATACCCTGATTCCAAAGGAGAGAGGGCCCGGTGGCGGCGGCTGACCGACTCCAGCTGGGGACACTAGAACCAAGTGCTCCACGCGACTGGGATACTTCACAGCGTATGAGCTGCAGAACATTGCCTGTATTTGACAAATTGCCTCAGTATGGCGTGAACCTGATAGAAAGTTTTGCGTTTACCCGTACACCCATGGAGTGCCCGCACAAGTAGAACTTGTCGATCTGCACGATACAAAGAGCATTGAGAGAGATGATAACTTGCGCTCAGTTGGAAATTCCGCACCTTGAGCTCCTTGCGCCATTCCTCAATTGCGTCCACCATGACAGTGTCAACTTGATCGCGCTGGCAAATGGAGCTCGATCAATGAGTGGAATTGTCCACCAGCTCCGCAAACTGCAGTGCCAAACTTACATCATATGATGGAAACTCAGGTCGAAGTGAGCGTCCAGTGCCCAGCCATTCGATCGCGTACTGCACGAAGGAACATTCGTTAGTTCCTCAGATGATATCGAAGATGCTGAATGCAGTAATACCTACCACATCAAAGGTTCTAGCGAGGTAGGCCAGGTTCTGTCGGAGATTTCACGTTAGATCAAACTCCTGGTCAATCCCAAGAGCCGTTGAACGTACGCATGCCCAGAGTGCGTTGCCAGCGGCAAAACCATGAACCAGTACAACAGTCTTGGGTTTTTCGGAATTACTTTTGACTTTCTTCCGATCCGTACATGGCACATGCACAGGTGCCAAGCCCAGCGATTTTCATCTGGTGAAACGGACGCTTCATATTCTTTTTGATGAGGTCGTGCTCGAGCTGTTCTAGCTTGGATACACGAGCAGGAATCCAGAGCTTGGCGTGCGAGATTGCCACAATAGCTGGCAGCAACAAGTACACGATAGCAAATGCGTCTACATCCGCCATTGAGATTAGCTGTTAGGTGCGGAGAGAAACAAGTCGAAGTCGCACGTACACAGAACGGGGCGGCTGACTAGTTTCCAATGAGGCAGACTGGCAACGTAGCCCTTCATCATTAAGACAAAGAACGCTGGTGCGACGACATCAATCAACCGCGAGACAGCGTTTGGACTGTTAGGGGGCAGGTCGACACAAAACATGACGAGTCGGTGCAGCTTCCACTGCGCAAGGAGCAGTGCGAGCAGCATGGCAGACACCACGATTGCCACGTCCCGCGCTGGTACGGCATCTTCAGCCGCTTCCAGACTGTCAATTCGTACTAAAACTTGCACGAATGCTGCAATCGCAAGAGCAGCGAGCGCCGACACGCCAAAACGCGAGAGCAGCGATGACGGGGCCGTCAGCAGCTTCCCGAGCAGCCCGAACGCGATCCACACGGGCGTGAGCGCCACAATACCCAGCAGCACGGCTATAATCTTCCAGCCAGCTGGGCGACGCCTCACCGCCTGCTGCTTGGCGCTTGCTTGGTCCATTTGCTTCTCAGCAATCCAGAGCAGCAGCAGTGCGGCGAAGAATGCGAAACTGGAAGTGACTGTGACTCCCAAGGCTGCTCGTCGGTCTCAATTGCGTCAGTTCATGTGGTCCACAGAGTCAAGTGGTGGCGTCAACATACCTGTGGCCCACATGACATGTAGCCATCGCTATTGTTGGCCACGTTGAAGTGCAGTGGCAGCTTTTTGATGACATGGAGGGTGTCGCGACGGGAGGCTTCAAGTCCCTGCGAAGTCATGTCAAGGCTGCGAAGGATGGGGGATGCGAACCAGTGTGTAGAGGTGGTGGTGATGAAGAGGAAGAAAGACAGCTCGCGGAGGTTCAACTGGATCGGCAGCGGTTGTGGGAGGAGGAACAGCAGCTGAACGCGTTAAGAGTAAGCCCCACTCGTCAGATAGAAACAATCGAGTGCGAAGACCCATGTATCAACGCTTTTACTCCTGAGGGCAGAGTGCTGTCGTGAGGGATCAGAAAGCACTTCAGGTACGGTTTAACCCGACCGAGGAGGCTTTGCACGGAAAACTAACAATCTTGCCATTTAAGGAGCGAGAGCGAGCACTCCGGCTAGACAAAAAAGCACTAGAGGCATCCGAGGAGCGTACTGCACTCAAGGAGCGTCAACTCGATGATCGGATTGCCGAAATTGCCGGGCTGGAATCGCGACTCCATGAAGCGCTTCTGCAGTACAGCGCAGGGTCGCCACAGCAGGATCCTTTCAACGAGGAAAACAATTTTGAGCATCGCGAAGCCCAACTTGTGCTTCAGGAGCAAGTGAGCAAGCTGGTTCCTGTCGATGTAAATAGTTTTGTGGTTAACGTCTGGCACCGTGCAGGAGCTAGCTCTACTTCGAGAACGAGTCGAGCAGCGAGAGAAGCAGGTATTGTATAAAGATTTGCACCAAACGAGCAATTGTTTTCACACACTAATAACAAACACAAAATAGCTGATAACGAAAGAACGTATTCTTCGAGACAAGGAAGCAGAATTTTCGGCGTGCCAACTCAAATACGAGAGCATGATGGAAGAGATGGCGAGCACCACAGCTTTTTCGAAGCAGCAAAATCAGAATGCATCAATCCGTGAAGCTGAGGTGGCTTGACTTTGTTTGTACATGCACTTGTTTTATTACCTAGACGAACTAAAACGATTGGGCTGTGTTCATTGGTAGTTCGACACAAAGCAGCGAGCGTGGGAGGAGATGTATGAGCAGCAGCGAATCAGTATGGAGCAGCGAAAAACCCAGGTACAAATGAAGTAAACGCTTTGACACGGGCACGTCCAACCGGCAAGCTAATGACATCACTGCGGTTTAGCTTGAGCAATGGACAAGCGAACTATTCGCCAGAGAGTCTAATATCGCCAAAGTGGAGTCCAAATTAGCTAGCCAAGAGGCAGCAATCAGAGCTCAAGAACTCGCTCTTGATCGTGTAGAGCAGAGATACATTATGCTTCAACAACAAAATGAGCAAAGCGCGATGGGAGTAGAAGACTTTCGCACGCAATGCCTCGTGCTGGTTGGACAAAAGTTTGACGAGGTCAGTATCCAAATAGAGACCACGACTCAAGAGCGCCTATCCTTCCAGGAAGCTGAAGCCCGTCTCCAACAAAGGGTACGACCACTGTAGTTGGAACCACGTCTTGATCTACACTAATCCATGGCGGATTCAGGAGAATCGTCTTCGGGTCCTCGCAAAAGAAGTCGAGCTTCAGCACCAGGCAAATCTCCGGAAACAGACGGAGCTTGACTCGGAGCTTTGCAACGCTCGGACGAAAGCGCCAGCAGAGATGCCACCAGGCAATAAACCTCAACCTGCAGTCGTGTCGACGGAGAAAGCCAACCCACGACGCAAAAGTCTTACAAAAAAGGCCAAAAGCGCCTCGATCGTCAAACAGTAAGCCTCACCGAAAGAGCTCGATATTCAGACTGTGAGAGTTGACGCGCATGAAGTCAGAGTGGCTGCCTGATCTTCGCGTGATCGTCGACTGGCAAATCCTCTCCTCTTCTCTCGCGACTAGTTTTAGACCAATCATGTACGTTCAACTACCAATATAGACCAATCATGTCCAATTAAACGGCGATTCATTTTACACGAGCAGCTAAAGTGCCCCGAGCACTCCACGACTGGCGCCGCCTCATGGCGCTGCGCCTGCTGCTGGTGCTGCTGGTGGCCACGACGCCTGCGGCTCGCGGCGAGCTTTGCGCCGAGTTCTCGCTCGAGGCGCCGAGCGTCGTGACGCTGTTCCGGTCGCCAACCAACGCGAGCGAAGCCGTCGTGCTCTCGCCCAACTGCTCGGCGGTGGTGCGCGCCGTGGTGGAGGAGGACGGCGTCCAAGTGCTGCACGTCGACACGCTGGGCATCGTGCACGTGGACAGCTACCCGTCTGCGTATCGCATGTATGTGGCTGACCCCATCTGACGGATAGCAACGGGGCGACAAAGCTAACGCGAGGTGCCGTGCCAGCTTCTTAGACTCGAACGTTATCCAGACAGCCAACTTCTCCAACGATACGGGCATCGAGCACTTGTACGCGCTGTTGGGAGGAGGGGGCTACTCCGAGACCAAGTCTGACGATGAAATTTTTCTGGGCAGAATTCTTGCGTGGAATGAGCTGACCTCGCTCGACGGGATTGAGCTGCCCCCTCGAGTCTACGAGTTGTGCGTGGTCGCTCCTTCTTCGCCTCAATGAGATACACAAGAAACACTTACTTTGGGGAATTCCTTCTTGCAGCGACCTGGAAGGAAATACGCTTGAGTCTATTGCTGAAGGCAGCATCCCTGACTCCGTCGGCATCATGTACGCCTCTCCTTATCATTTCCATTACATCAATTTCCCTCTCATATGTTGGATAAGCAGCTACATCGGTGAAAACAACATCCTCTCCATGGACAACTTTTACCTCCCGGACACGATTGAAGGACTGTGAGTATATGTTCTGCTAAGCGTCCTGAGATCACAGGCAAACCGTACTGATGCTCATGGTGTGTGCGAGCAGATATCTGGGCTTGAACAGACTCACGTCAGCGGCCTTCACGCTTCCATCCAAGCTGAAAAATCTGTACGTGGCTCAATTCCCTGAAAGTGTTGTTACTTGTATCCAATTTCATAAATACCACTCAGGTATCTGGACTCCAACACCATCGCTGAGCTTTCGAACATCACCTTTCCGGACACTCTCGAAACCATGTATGAGCTGCTGCACTGTCATTAGTGTCAATAGTCGCATGCAAATTTCTCAACCGCTTGTCGTCCAACAATACAGATCCTGTCAAAGCTGTGGGATCACGAAAATCCAAGGAGTAGAATTCCCAGCCGCGCTTCAGCAACTGTACTGTGGAGATTGGTTTCACATCATATCTACTCCAAGAGTCTGACTATTCATGCTTGCTTAGGAATTTGACTGGAAATCGCATCGCCACTTTCGAGATCCGGGAGTCCGATGTGGACGTGTTTCAACAACTGGCGTTCAGCGGCACGGTGACGCAGACGGTTTGTGAGGACTCGAGTGCAGCCACAATCACAATTCAAGATAACGGTGGTTTGATATGCGTGATATCGGGTAAGATCGTCTGCATCCATGGGTAACTCTTCGTATCTTGCTGATCGACGCGGTCATCTCTGTAGACTCTGCGTTCAACGAAAAGTACACCAGCAGTGGCTCCGGATCAAGCGAATCATCCAGCTCGTCGTCGTCACGTACGTCAACCTGTTATCGGTAGTGTTAGGCTTCACTGCATACTGATTGTTGACTACCGCCGAACCCCAGACACTATCCTCATTGCCTGCCTTGCGGCAGTTGGAGGTCTCGTCGTTATTGGAGCCCTTGTTTTTGGCTACCGCAAATATTCTACCAAATCATCTGACCGAAATTCTTCAATCTCACAAAAGCCAAGCACCAGCAGTGGCGACATCAACGGGACTAAAGGCATCGACAATAATGAACCATCTCAAACTCCACCGTCGTCTGCTCTCGGCGAGCACCCATACATTGGGTCGTATGGCAATGCGTCCCAGGGCTCAAGCGCACGCGAATACTTGTCGAACGATATCCGAAATGATGAAGCATTGGTGGCGTTTCGAATCGCTCAAGACGAGCTGCAAATTGGAAATAAGATTGCCACCGGGGGTCACGGCACCATTTTCAAAGGTATTTACCGCGGGCAGGAGGTAGCCATCAAGCAACTCGGTCTGAAAACGCGCGCAGCACCGTGGCCCTGAAAGCGTTCATGTCAGAGATCCGGGTGTGTGCTGGGCTTGAGCACCCACGTATCGTTGCATTTGTTGGCGTGTCCTGGAGCACACTCGTTGACGTTGCCGTTGTGATGGAGTATATGCCCCGAGGAGACCTCGCTTCACTTCTGCGGGCTCAAGCTGACGAAGAAGGCGCCTGCAGTGGGTCGTCCTGGTTTGAAGATTCGGACATGCTACGAAAGAAGCTGGTGGTCTCCTTGCAGATTATCGAGGCTCTCGTGTACCTTCACTCGTTTGATCCGCCAATCGTGCACCGAGATATCAAAGCGCGTAACGTCTTGCTGACAGAAGATGGGAATACCAAGCTGAGTGACTTTGGTGTGAGCCGGTCAGTGGCGATGCTGTATGATGACGACGACGACGATCTTGTCGTAGCCACCATGACAGGCGAAATTGGAACGGTCGCGTGGATGGCCCCTGAAGTGTTGCAAGGTCAGAGATATGGTGAACAGGCCGATATCTATTCGTTCGGTGTCTTGCTGGTCGAGCTAGACACTTGCCTCCACCCCTATGATTCAAGCAGCTACAAGAACTCTAGCGATAAAAGTGTCAGCCAAGCTGAGAGACCGACAACAAGTACGCAGTTAGCGCTTCTGATCGCGGCTGGAGAACTTGCACCATCTGTGTCAAGCACGTGTCCGCAGCGAGTTGCGGAGCTAGCGGCTCGTTGCCTTGCGTACGACCCTGCAGCCCGACCTTCTGCAGTTCAGATCACTATGAGCTTCGTCGAATCGCGCAAACATATGAGCGCGAGAATTGAGCAGGAAATGATAGTTATGAACACGATTTTGACTTCTAGACCACTGACGCGCATAGATTGGTATGGCATCGCGCAGATAGCTTGAAACGAGGCTGGTCTTGAATTGAGTTGAGGACTCAATACTGACCGCTCATCAACAGCAGAATTCTTCTACGTTAGAGACGCGAAGGCAACATCTTTTGGCTTGAAGCGGATGCATCCGCAGTACGCACACCAACACCATCGACACCAAAGTTGTACTTTTGTCACAAAAGAACAGGTTACCTCATTGGATTCATTGGTGATTGACGGCTCTAGGTTGGAAAACGCGTGCACCTTGTGGATCTAGCACACGGAGCTCTGCTCCTTCGTGCTTTGCTAGCTGCGTGCAGAATGCTACGCAGTCATCACACATGGCGCGGTCTACGACAATCTCAATTGCTTCCCAGTATTTTTTGCGCTCGCCCGCGTCTCGGACTCGCGCCAGCTTCCGCCTGACATCTACGAGTTTCTGCTTTTCTGCATGACACCAGTAGAAGAAGAAGCTTCTGCTGTTGAGCACCGGCTTGATCTCTTGCTGTTTCGCCGTCCCTTGGTTCGCCTTCGCTTCTCAATAGCATACTCGTGTCCAATCTCCTCAACCACGCCAGCAACCTGGAGACTGAGCTGCTTCTGCGGCAGGAATGCCTCCTCGGTTCCAAAGGCGCCAAACCCACTGCGGGTCTTTCCCTCCAGCATCAACTCCACCAGGTCTTCATCCAGGCTAATCGCTTCCCTCTGCATCTCGACGCTGGGCTCCCGCCACCGCCGCGCGGGCCGACGCCTTGAACTGCTGCGCCGCCGGCTGCCGGCCGAGGAAGTCGAGGTACTCGGCCACCTTGGCCACCTGCTGCGCGTGCGAGAGCTCAAGGAACCGCGCGGCCTCGTCCTCCGTCAGGTAGTCGGCCAGAGAGAAGTACTGCTGCGCGCCACCGCTTTCCATGCTGCCTATTTTTGCAATCCACCCACGCGCTCCGCAATGACTCATTGCAACTTGTTGCCGTGCCAACTGCTCATTTGCGTAAGATGGAGGAGGTGGTGACGGCGCTCAAGCGGCGGGAGGAGGCCAAGGTGGACGAGACGAAGCGCGCGATGGTCGCCGGCCCGCCGGTGCTGCTTGAGCACGCGACGTTGCACGACTACCAGCTGCGCGGTCTGCGCTGGCTGCTGGCCAAGCGCGCACAGGGGCTGGGAGCCATCCTGGGCGACGAGATGGGGCTTGGCAAAACGCTGCAGGTCATCGCGTTCGTGGCCTCGCTCATTGAAGCCAGCGACTCGGGCAAGAGCGGCGCGCGGTACCTGATCGTGGCGCCGCTGAGCGTGCTGCCCAATTGGATGGACCAGTTCGCGCAGTTCGCACCGAAGGTCAGCACGCTCATGTACATTGGCGCACAGGCGGAGCGTTCGCCCCTGAAGCAAAGATCAAAGGCGACGGCTCGAAGGTGTGCATGGCGCTGCTTGTGGAGTTTCTTGGTCTTTGCTTGCTCACAGCTTTTCATGTGTACTTGACGCTCAGCACCTTGTGGTCGTGACGTCCTACGAGATGATGCTGTTTGACACCGAACTATTTGGCAGCATTGACTGGGAAGTCATCGTCTTTGACGAAGGGCATCGGCTGAAAAATCGAAAGTCTCGCCTGTTTGAAGCCATCTCGAGTCATTTCCAGAAGCCTCAAAAGCTCGTGTTGTCGGGCACACCCATCCAAAACGACTTGGGAGAGTTGTTCGCGCTGCTGTCTCTATTGAACCCCGACATATTCCACGACTACGCGCTGTTTGAAGCTACTTTCCGGGACTACTTTTCAGCCAAGACACAGCAACTGGACAGTACAGCAGCCAAGGACGCTAACCCCAAACTGCTAAGAGCACAGCAGTGCATGAAGCGCATCTTGGAGCCCTTTGCTGCTCCTTCGGACGATTCAGGACGTGAACGATTCGTTTACATTGCCTCCAATCTCGGAAATTATTGTTCACACACCAATGTCGGCCATGCAGCGTGTCTACTACAAGGAGGTCGTTGCCAGGAATGTCGATGTGATCAACAGCGTTGCCACCGACAGCTCGAAACGGTAAGTTCATCCAAGACTCGTACGTGCTGTTTCTTTTAGCCCACCATTTGCTAACTCGCGATTTTCATGTAAGGACTTCGCTGGTAAATGTACTTCCACATCTACGCAAGGCGTGCAACCACCCGTACCTGTTCCCTGGCGCCGAGCCAGAACCATTCAAGAAGGCAGCCATCTGTACGAGAACAGCGGGAAGCTGTATGTACTGCACCAGATCCTGCCCCGACTTCGTGATGCAGGACATGTCGTACTGCTCTTTAGCCAGTCAACTGCTTTCCTCGATATCATCCAGGACTTCTTGACGCTCGAGAGCTTTTCGTACGAGCGTATTGATGGATCTGTCCGAGGCAAGGAGCGCTGGCAATCGATTGAGCGATTTCGCTCCGACCCGAACGTGTTTGTATTCCTCATTAGCACTCGCTCTGGAGGCGTTGGTCTAAATCTACAGCGTGCTGACACAGTCATCTTCATGGACTCGGATTACAACCCACAAGCAGACTTGCAAGCTGTGGCGCGTGCCTATCGACTGGGGCAAACCAAGCCAATTCACGTCATCAAGTTCGTGTGTGCAAACACGGTCGAAGAGAGTATCTATCGACGCGCTCTCAAGAAGATGCAGATGGCTGACAAAATCCGGAACATTGCTCGGTCAACAAAACTCAACAACGACTCGAGTGCTATGTCGGGGGAAGAGAGCGAGCAAACTTTGCTAGAAATGATCCAATTTGGCCTGCACAAGCTTATGGAAGACGCAAGCGAAGATGCTCTTGTCAAGCCGCTTGATGAGGAGTATATTGAACACATTCTGTCGAGAAAGACCGGAGCCGAGTCAGTACCAGAACTTTCGTCAGTCGACCATGCTTTCAAAAACGAGCAGCTATTGGAATCTGGCGGCGACTTCAAAGAGAGAACATGTACTACTTTGAAGGCGAAGATTACTCAAAGGTTGTTGAAAGCAAAGCCCGCGACCAAGACTCGTTCCGTAAACTCTGTGCGCAAGCTGGCGTAGGGTCGACAGCTCGACGGACGATGGGGTTGCAGCGTGCGAGATATGAGCTTGACGATAGTGGTGATGATCTAGACGACAGCAGCGTGCAAGAAGATGAAAAAGAGCGAGCGCGCCAGCGAGAGGAGAGACGACAGAAGACTCTGGAGCGGAAGTTGGCGAACTGGAAGGCAAACGGATACCAGTCGATGGTCATCGATCCGACTACCGACTTCAACGGAGATGCGACTGAGGCAACAACTACTACTTCAATTACCACCGATAACACCACGCTCCTTCACTTTCGAGCCGGTGATGCGAGTCGCCCACGCCAAGAGAACATACTGTCGAACGCATTTATCATTGTGCATTGTGTCGACAAGAGTGGTGTGTGGAGCTCTCGCGGGTTCTTTCGAAGTCTCTCTGGTCTCTCACCTGCCATCCAACGGCAGTATGAGGCAGCTGGAAGGAATGATGACCTGAAGCTAGGATCGGCACATCTGATCCCTCTGCCGCCCCTGACTATCGACGACGGCGATGGTTCATCTGAATCTGTTGAGCGATATGCGTGCTTGCTAGTGGTGCAGGGATTTCTTCCAACCAAAGGCGCGAAGAAGAAGCAGCGAGTTGCAAATGGCGCGCTCATTCGACATGGCAAGTCGACAATGTTCCGTTTGAATGCACTGGATCAAGCTCTGGAAGCCCTTGCAAGCCGAGCGCGGACACTGAACGCGAGTGTGCACATGCCCCGTATCGGGTACGGGACACCAAACTTCAACTGGTATGCAGTCGAACGCCTCATCAAGCGCAATCTTCGTGACCGCGGAGTGGACACGAGCATCTACTACTTTTCCCGCAACCAGGCTCAATGATGTGAATCTGTCTGTTGTTGTTAAAGGAGACCGTTGGTCTCCTTTATAGTCGCGGATGAACTCACAGGTAATTCAGCTTCATGTTCATGCTGACCACCAAGTTCTCATGAAATGCCAACGCGGATCATGCCTAATGCTATCTCCGGCTCTTTCAAACAGACACAGCATATCCCCAGCAACTCTTCTCCATTAGATAGCTTACTATCTACTGCTGGGTGAGCACGAAATGCTGAACGTCGACATCCAAAGGTCCACACGAGCTCTGCTTGAGCAACACGGGGAGTCTTTCATCCCTGGTCGGCTTTAGCAGTAGAAGTAGCCTCCAAACGCTTGTCCAAAGGGACAAGAGCGGCCGTAGATGAAGCGGCCGCGACGGAACCAGAAGTCCATTGGGTAGCGCCAGCCACACACCGTCGTCGGTCCGCGACGGAAGCAAAAGCCCTGGCGACGAAACCCACGACGTCCACGCTGCGCCACACCTTGCTCAATATCTGCCTCTGTGTCGAGAGCCTCGGTGATCGGTTCTTGCTCTCCCGTTAGCCAGAGACCGATCGGGAGATCTCCGTCGGCCTCCTTGATCGAAATAGTGTCGTCCTGGACCGCCGCGACGCTGCTCGAGGCAATCGCGACATTGTTGTTCTTCATGACAGTGTTCTTGTTGACAAGTCCAGCGATATCGTTGAGCCGTGGCTGCGTGCCAACACTGACGCTCAGCACTGGATCAGCCGCGTTGACACCGGCAGAAACCGAGCAGGCAGCGACCACAGCGAGCGCAGAGAGCGTGAAAGTCTTCATCTTGAGATGCGAGAAAGAGGAGAGCTGGTAGAACTTGGAGGCTGGTTGTGGAGCTTCGTGGTTTGTTGCAAAGTGAGCAGACATGCATCCAGCCAAGCAATCCAACGCTTTCCGCCTCGCTTTCCGCGAACTCGAAGCGAAACATCAGCGTCAACTAGCCAAGCCACGTTGAAGTGCCTTCAAGCCGCTCCGAGCCATCATTTTCGACGGGGTGCACACTGGTCGGAAAACCATTTTGGCCTCGAGACAAATATCATCTGGAAGCACAGCGCCGCGACCATGGCGCTGTTCCTGGCCAACCTGGCCATGTCGAGCTACTTCCTGGCGCTGTGCTACGTGCTGGCGACGGCGCTGACCGTCAACAAGTTCGCGGAGGTGCGGCGCGCGCTGCGGCGCCACCAGCGCGCGGGCTGGAGCACCGTGCAGCTGCTGATCCTGAGCGTGGCGCTGGGCTGTCTGTTCCGCGCCACGACCTTCTCGACGCTCTGCATCTTCGACTCGCAGAGCGCGGCCGACCTGCCGGCTGGCGGCGGCACCAGCGCCACTGGCGGAGGACTGCTGCACCCGTCGGCCAAAGGCGCGGGCGTGCTCGAGCCGCCTCCCGACGTCGAGGGCGACGACGCCAGTGGCAGCGACGCCGCGCACCGCCGGCAGCAGCAGGAGCTAGACTTCTACAACAAGGTCGTGGCCGTGCTGTTCAACCTGCCCGACTTCCTCTTCGTCTCGTCCTACCTGCTGCTCGTGCTCGTGTGGGCCGAGGCCTTCCAGTCGGTGGGGCAGTGTGCAGTGAGCTGTTGGAGGCTCACTCAGTAAAACTAACGGAACGGTGCATTGGCAGTCTCGGAGACACTGGTTCTCGGCAGCTAGCTTCCGACGGAGGTGGATGATCTTCTACCTCGTGTTCAACGGAGGGCTCTACCTGACGCAGGTGGTGCTCTACGCGAGCCTGTTCCTGCTCGACAAGCACGGCATCTTTGAGGAGGACGGACAGGGGAAGCTCACTCTGGTAATCGTGGTCGTCGAATTGAACTGATCCTGGGCGTCGCTAACACAGTGTAT
Source organism: Phytopythium helicoides (assembly GCA_024867545.1). Lineage (NCBI taxonomy): Eukaryota > Oomycota > Peronosporomycetes > Pythiales > Pythiaceae > Phytopythium > Phytopythium helicoides. The sequence continues at coordinate 1,563,001 of JANFNE010000005.1, forward strand.
TACAGATCCCGTCGCTCATCTTCTACCTGGTCGCGGCGGCCGACTTGTTCCTTCCCCTCATCATTTTCTCCACCTGGGTTTACCTTACGCTCACGCTGGCGGGCTTTCCGTTCAAGTCATCCTCTGCACGGATGCGACTCGAGCGAGTAGGTCGCGTTGTGATGACTTGGAGCTTCGGACGCATAGCGTACAGCGTTATTACACTGCTAACCTTCACCAAGGTAAATTCTTCGCGTCGTGCCGGTTTTGGTCTGTGATGTGACTAACTTTACATCTCGCTGCGCTGCGAGCAATAAGGGTTGGTACAATGTGGACCGAGGGAGTGCGTCGGTGAGTTTCAGACTATGGCAACATACTTAAAGTGCGACTTGCTCACGATGGTGTTGATGTCTATGGTTGCGTTCATTGCAGGTTCAGTCGATGCTGCTTGTTGCCGTCTTCTTTGCGGCGGAGCTCATACCGGTGTATTTAATGCTTGATGCACGGCTATTGGCGATGCTCTCAGTCGAAGACTACGAACCGCTGCTTGAAGCGTCCGAGGTGTTCCATTAGTGAAGTGGAAGAAGGCGATGTTGATGTGGTGATGATATGGATATCTGCGAAGAATCTTGGGGCGCTATTGATATCTCGAGATGCATGTTGTTATCGCAAGAATAGAAATGCAGTAGTGTCGTTGATTTGCTTCATATCCGCATCGGCATTTGTTTGCAGCCATGACTTCGATGACGCTTGATCATGCCAAAGCCATGGAGTTGGAGGCCTGGATACGGCAAGGGAATAATCTGATCGAACGAACACAGGCACGACTGTCTTTCTTCACTGTATCTGATTTGCTTAGATTGTTCCTCTCATGCTACAGTATCAGCAGGTCTCACTTGATCACCAGCGGGCTATGCTAGAGTTTCGAATAGATGCATACCCTGTAGGCGCAATCATGGCCATGCAGCGATTACTTTTGGCTAATGCCTTTGAATGCTGTGGCAGTCGCCATTTCAGCCGTCACCCGTTCTCATTCAGCTCATCCGGAGTAATCAGCGGCAGACCAGAGGTGCGAAAAAATCAACAAGGAATGTTGAATATCTCGAACGAAAGGTGAGGCTGCAAGCGTGGTGAACGCTCAATCCTCGAAATCGCTAACTTCGGCCGGGATTGTAGCTTGAAGCCGAGATCCGACAGCACTACGAGCTCGAAAATGCTCAGCACTGCGCCGAGCGAAAGAGGCTTTATCTTCAAAACACCGAAGTTCTTCGAGGGCTACGCAAACAGCTACAGCGCAGCTACCAGCAACTTTGCAAAGACCTCAACATTGATACGCAGCTTGAAGAAGCACGGGGCGGCCAATGCAATAAGGATACGAGATGCAATAACACAAGCTCCAGTACCGAGCAAACAGGGAAAGAGATCGAGACCTGGCTGCTTTCCGACTTGCGTCAAAACTGGATTGCACAAGAGCGCTTCAACATTCAAGAAGCATTTACAAACCAAACCAGAAAACTGCAGTCAGACCTTGAAGAGTACCTAGAGCAACTGGACTCGGAGTTTATTCATGAGCGACAGCGAGTGCTCGCTGTTGGAGTGTCTGAGTCCTCTATCGTAGCTGGTGCTACTAACGTGGAAATTGCAAAGAAGAAGAAGAAGAGCAAGCAGCCTACAGCAGTGGCGTACAAAAGCGATGCACAACGCAAGCTCCTTCTACAATCGGCCCCTGGGAATGCTTCCGCGTCATGGACTGACCCACTCGTGGTGGTCACCAACGCTAAAGAATCCACACGTGCCAAAAGCCGGAATGACGTTAGTGTAACTAACCAGAGACTCGACGACCTGCAGCAACGACTCCAGCACCTGAAAGAGGTCTGATGATCCTGTAGCATGCACTAAAGTAAAGTGCTCGAGCTGATGTCTGCCAACTTGATTGCAGGATGCAGAGGCGTCACGGAAGGAGCGGATGGCACAGATCGGGCGGCAGTGCGCGCATATGTTTACCCAGCTTGACTGCAAGGAGACCGAAGGCAAACTCGCCTTTCTGCTCCATGACCAAGAAGCGCAAGAGCTTACGACGATGAGACAGTGGGTCTCGATCGCGGCGTAAGTGATATCTTGGAGCCATCACTACTACCCAGGCTTTGTTTTGACAGCACTTTTGGCATGCCTTCGGCAGGGAGCACGCACGGCAGATGCTATGACCACTTATAAGAACGTGCATATATTGACACTACCTACGCAAAACCGCGACGTCCTTGAACTCGGTTACTCCGCGTGGCGCCGTGACACTTAACGCTTCCCTCCAAGATAGTTCAAGGCGCCAAGCACCCTCGTACCACGCGATTCAATCTGTTGTGACGCACCGTCAGCCGCTTGTCTTTCTCCTTCCGGTCATCCCTTAGGCGGACGAAAAGTCGAAGAGCGGACGAATCACGAGCGCCTCCCAGTCCACAAGCTGGAAGTACGACTCGAGCATCGGCAGGCGGTTGCCCGCGACGGCCGAGGTGCTGCCGTACTTCCCGCGGATCGAAATGTCAAAGCCGCCTTCGTTCCGTCGCGTGAACTTCCACATGTAGCACTCGTCCGTCCAGACGAGGTGCTGTGCGTCGTTCGTAGGAGGGACAACCGACTTGCTGATGATGGCAAACGTGTCCTTGTCGATGGAGACACGGCACACGAGCGTCATCGCGTGGCGCGGGAAGCTCTCTCCAATGAACTGGTGGATGTTGCGCGTCAGATACATGTTGTCGTTCAGCTTCTTGAGAATCTGTGTGTGTTGATCATGCAGCAGAATCACGAGCTAGTGTCAACACACATTGGAGGAATGGACACAATCGTCAATGTGGACGTACGCAGAACTTGCTCCGTCGGCGATGAAGCAGCTCCTGCTTGGCCTCATCGTGGAACATCGTCCACGTCTCGTTAAATACCCGCGCCATGTCCTCCCCTGGGAATGCCTTCTCCGAGTACGTATGCAGGTACATGGACTTGGACTCGCGCTTGGTTTGCCAGTCAAGGTACACCTCCGGGTCGCCGCTGACCTGGTACTCGAGCATCTCCATCAGCGCGTCGCGAGACGTCTTCTCGAGCTCGTCATCCGGCGGGTACTTGACATTCTTCATGAACTGGATGCTGTCGGTCGACGGCTGCGTGTCGGCAGGGGGGCGTTCGTTAGAGGTCTAGTAGTATGCAAGTCGCCGCGCGCGGGCTCTCACCGGCATGGCCTGCTGAATCTTCTCCGCGAAGCGCTGGCGCTTGCGGTTCTCGCTGAGGAGGAACTCCTTCTGGCGTCGCAGGCACTTGGTGAGCTCCATGACCTCGACGTACTTCTCGATCTTGCTGGAGCGCTCGAGCGGCAGGTCCGCCTTGTCCTGGTTGGCGCGCGCCGCGATGCGACTCGCCAGCATGTTCTCCAGGCGCACGATCTCCATGCGCATCTGCTCATTGTCGGCCTGCTGGGTGCACCACACGCCGCGTCAGCGCTCGCTCGCTCGTCCCCCCGCGACTCCCGCCCCACTCCAAACGCAGCACGCAGTCCATGGCATAATGTGAACCCTTACACCGGAGCTCTTGGCGTACGGCCGCGCGCCGAAAGCCGCCGAGTTGTCGCCGCCGCGCGGCGTCGCGAACTCGTCGTCGCTGTTGCCCAGCAGCGCCAGCGCGTACTGGTCCCCGAGCTCCACCGCCATGCTCGCCGCCGCCTGAGGTCTCGCCGCGCTTCTCGCTCTCCTGCGGCCTTCTGGCCACCGCGGGTTTACGGTCGATTAGGGAGGCGTGAGGGGAGATGGTGGCGGGCGAGGAAGGCCTCCAGACCTCTGGAATCGCATCTTTCGAGAACTAATCCGCCCATCTTTGTAGAGGAAAACATACAGATACATCCTCTATAAATACATTCACCTGTGAAGTTGGAAGCGCGCAGATAGGGCTCACTTACCGTACTGGCTTGCCGCGGCTCTCACTAGCGTGGCCAACATAGTTTTCGAGCTGATTTCCTTCTTTTGATCTATAAATCGTGACAAGCCACGCTATCATCTCTCGAAACTAGGACCGGACGTTGGGAATAACCCGACGAGCCTCTTCGGACCGAGCCTTTCTGCGGCGCGCGCGCATACAAAGCGCAAGTCAAGCGCTTCAGGATTGACCTTTCGCTACCTACACTTGCGCGCGCGCATGCCTGTGGTCCACCACGGACCCGCGCGCGAGGGCGCCGCGCCGCTGACGCCAGCCGCCAGTGCGCGAAAAGCTCCGCGGGCCGCAGTCGCCGCCCGCTTTGGCTCCCTGGACGCTCCGCCCCGGCTGCTCGTGGACCGCCGCGCTCGCTCCATGGGCGAGGACCAGCAGCTTGTCGACTGCTCAGGTGCGTGCTCGAAGCTCTCGGAAGCTGGCGCTGTGGATCGCGCGCCTTTCCGGGTCGGACGCGCGCGTGGGGCGGCGCGAGGGCGAGGCGTCGCGAGGCGGAGGCGCGACTTCAACTTGGCCTCGCCGCGGTCGCGCTGCTCTCACACTCGGTCCATATAGAAAGGGCGGGGATCCGCCGCGAGTGGAGAGGGACTCACCGAAACGCTGCGGCCGCAGGCATGGACGAGCGCCACCCGCGCGCGCCGCACGAGCGCATCGCGGAGCTCCCGCCGGCGTCGCCCACCGAGCAGATGCCCGAGTGGGACTTTTACGCGCCGCGCAAGCCTTTCGCCGGCTCGCTGGTGCGCTCTCGGGCTCTTCGCGCGGCATGAAGACGCGGAAAGCTGACGGAGATGTCGCACAGGGCGCCATGAGGAACGACCGCACGCCGCTCAATACGCCGTACACGCCGCAGCTCGTCAAGATGCACATGAAGACGCACCAGGAGTACGACGAGGCGAGCGAGGCTGCGTCCCAGGGCGTGCTGAGCAGGGTCACGACTGCCATCCGATCCAAAGTCAGCATTCTAGCTGCACCTGTTCGGAAGATCAGGTAACGAGCTCGAGTCGTTCACGCGACGGTGGTAAAAGTACTCATCGATACACTGCTGGCGATAGATCTGGTGTGGACAAGGTCGTGACGTGGGCCGTCCCGCAGTTTGTGCAGCGCTTGTCGGTATTTGCCACGGTGGGTAAAGCAGCATTCCATGGTGGTCAAAGCTTCCGCTGATTGACTGTGGGTCACTTGCTTGTTACTAGGTCCGGCCGTGGATCGTGTCGTATTTCACGGCGGTCATTTGTGTGCCTATCGCTTGGCTTTTCAGCCCCATGATCATCGCGCTGATCATTTTCACGTCGCCAGTGTGGAGCACGGCACTCGTAGCGCTCGTGATCCGCCAGCTGGTCCCGACGCCTTCGCACCAGCGGCTCTCGGTCGACTATCCGCACAGCTCCGACCTGAGCACGACGACGGAGGAGGATCACGACGAGTTGGGTCCGCCTTACATGTCATCTCCGTATCGCCAGGCAGACTTCAATGGGTCTCGCATGGTAAACTGAGCTTCATCCCAGAAGTCTTGGCAAGGAGCACTGTGCTGCAAGTTTCGTTTGGTCGTGCTAAAGCTTCAGCGCGGGCTGGGCGTCTACGTTATCTCCATAATAAGTATTCACTGGTGGCGAGGGTCATCGATATGAGAACAAGGCAAGCGTTACCGTTCATCAGCATTTCCATTGTCTGCTTGTTCTACATTGCCTTGAAGGTGACCGTAAAGGCGGCGGCAATAAACACAGCACTCGAGATCAAGAACTCGCTAGAGAACTGAAAGTTCCCGCGATGCTGCGCCTTGCCAATCACACCGTGGGTTGAGTCGAATCTTGACGCTGCGTGACGATTTTCGAAGGGGAGACAGTCTGTCTACTTTCTAAGGACGGTGGCGCTCCCTCGATCGGATACGCTTCCTCGTCGGACTGAAGCCGGATGTCAAGGACGGAGCTGAAGAAGTCAGTGATGGGCACTGTGTCGATCGATCGTCCCAGAATGTCGTCGCGGTATGCAGGCGTTGAAAAGAGCATTCGCGGGTTGTAGAAATTGAACAAGTCACGCAAGGTCCCGTTGCGAATGCTGTTGCCAACCTTCATCTGCTGCAGGTAGTCCAGCGTCGAGAAGGTGAAGCGATCAATCACGGACAGCCCAAGCTGGGTACGCAGCAACGTCAGTCAACGATTGAACCTAGGATGAGCAAACAGTTGTACGTGTGCGCAATGGGTGCCGTACCTCCTGGTCTGAATGATGCGCATACGAGTTCTCGCCCGCTTGGGAGCTCCCGATTGTGACGACCTTGGGGGAGGAAATGGCATTTGACAACGACCCCGCTTGGCACGTATCGACCATGAAGAAAATCTCGTTGTAGCGCTTCTTCACATACATTTCTTGGATGGAGTCGGCAATATCCTGGCTCGAGATCTCTTCAAAGTCCTGCAAGTCCATGCAATGCAATGATTAGCTCAAAGGCTCCCTCTGCAGCGAGAGCGCGACAGAAGTTTGCCTGAAACTTGAGGAAGCCATCGCCACCGTGGCCAGACATGAAGATCTGCACAGATTCAGATCGCATCATCATGATCTGTGCTTGAAAGCAAAGGGTATGCAAGCGGAAGGAAACAACACGCACAAAGATGTTGCTGTTCTCGTCCGTGTCGAGTTTCTTGGACGCGGGGGTACCCGGCTTGTGGCGACCTGGGGTTATGAGGAGGAATCGCACGCCATTCAGGCTTAATGCGCTCTTGCTATGATGCAGCACAACTCCGATCCTCACCTGTGAGAACCGTGATGAAGTTGGCTACCGAGACCTCGGAGCCACGGTAGTCCACCTCCACGTTCTTCCCGTATCTGCCACACGAGTCAGCTCAAGCAGCTATAGATCATGCTAGTTCTTGTAAAGAGCAAGCGTACAAGTTGATCTTCTGCGTTCGGCTGTTGAAAACCTCTCCTGGGAAGCAATTGCGCGGGTTGCATGGGATCTGGTCTGCCAGCATGAGGATAATCTGCCGCAATCCATTCGTCCCGTTAGCCGTACACGGCGTGGTAGATCAACGGTCTCTGACCAGACCTCACCTGACTGTCGGGAATGCCGAGCCGCTTGACCGAGTGGTAGAGCGACAGCGCGTTCGCCACATGCCGGTAGTTGCTCCAGAAGCGCGACGTGTCGACCTGCAGCTCCCCACGCCGCGCCGTCAGCCACGCCAGCCCCACCGCCCCACACTCACGCGCAGCCCACGCACGATCACCGCCCAGTTGTTGGTGTGGCGCTGGTACTCGTCCGCGGCCGCCGCGATCCCCAGCGCCAGCGCCAGCACCGCGGCGAGCACCCGCACGATCGTCCCTCGCATGTTGCCTCGTGCACTGCCCCGATCGACGTGTGGCTATCCATTGATAACCGCACCACTCTCGAAAACTGCTGCAGCAACAGTCGAGCGATCATGGAGGTGGACGCGATGGTGGCGCTGGTGCGTGTCAAGAAGCGCGACGGGCGCGCGGAGCTGTCGGAGAAGGGGCTCAAGTGGACGCCCGAGGCGCCGGGGGAAGTTAAGCCCATCGTAGTGCACTGGGGGACGGTGCTGGACCAGCAGGTGTCGTCGCTGACGAGCCCCAAGGCCATGATCCGGCTACGGCTGGCCTCCAACGCTACGCTCGTACTCGAGTTCCTGAGCGAGAGCGGTAGCCTCGAGGACGCGTTCCGCGCGCGCGAGCAGGCCAAGCGCCTCATCGCGCGCTCCATCCAGGCCAGCGGCAGCCGCAGATCCAGCGCCGCGCCGCTCTGCAACGCCGTCGAGATCAAGCAGCGCGCGGCGCTGCTAGCCTCCAACCCGACGCTCAAGCGCCAGCACATGGAGATGGTCAATGAGGGACTCATCTCCGAGGAGGACTTCTGGGCTAGCCGCCGGCATTTAATCGCCGCCGAGGCAAGCAAGAGACAGAAGACGGGCAAGACGTCCGCCATCCTCACCGACCTCACGGGCGACAGCGATACGAGCGGCAACGTTGTCAAGTACAACCTCAACGCAGAGGTCATCCACCAGATCTTCATCCAGTACCCCGCAGTACACCTCGCCTACCAGGCGCAGGTGCCCGACAAGATGACTGAGACCGAGTTCTGGGGCGCCTTCTTCAAGTCCAAGTACTTCCACCGCGACCGCAAGGCTGGCCACGAGGACATGTTCACCAAATACGAAGAGCAAGAGAAGGAGATCGCCTCCAGTATTGCTGTCGACCCGCGTGGCATCGTCGACCCTCTCGTAGACTTGACATCAACGGAGGAGGACGCAGCAGTGCACCATGCCACAGATCCCAGCCGAAAGCAAGCAGGAACTGGCAAAGAAGATCAGTCAGAGATCACCATCGCCAAGTTCAATCGTCACGGCGCGTATGTCCTCGACCCGGTGCATGCTGGTAAGCTGCAGAAGTCAGCAAGTGACGTCCCCAAGAAGCCCAAGCCCAGTTTCCATGACAACGTTTCCGAGGCAACTCTACTTGATGATCTGGCTGGCAAGAAGCCGCCTCCGTACAATCCATTGACTCTTGAGAACGAATCTCGGTACTTCCAACATGCAGAGAATGGAGCGCAGCAAGAGCAAGATGCGAGTGTCACGGATCTGCAGCGGACAACCGAGGCTTTCCGTGCGACCTGCGCTCCAGGTGGCATCTCGCTCGATATTGCGTTCCCTGATGCCTCGACTTCTTTTGATGTGCTCAACGAGGTGATTGCATGCTCGGATCCTACGCATGACTCTGTATCAGCGTCCTCTGCTGCTAACCTTGCTGCCGGCGCACAAGCAGCTGAGTACATTCCTAGTGACTTCAAGAAGCAGCTGTACAACCAGTTTCACGACGTGTGCGAGCTTCTGCGCCACTTCTTGTCGTTCAAAGCGCGTGTCGCTCGCGGTGGACCTGATGGCGGGGCAGAGGCTACGCGCAAGCTCAACAAGATCGTCGAAAAGATGGGCTCCAAGTATGACGAGCTCAGCAAGATTCGTGAGGCGCTTCCGCCGCATGAGAGAAACCACCTAGCCCCACTGCTGAAGCCCTACGATGACCAGCTAAACCTAGCGTTTATCTAACACGAATTTAAGCTGGCATCAACGTGGTCGGAGGGCAGGAATACGCAGGATGGAGGTTGAAGCGAATAGAAAAAATGGTACACCAAACGCAAACGGAGAGAAAGGTGCGTCACTACGTTGGAATTCAACAGGCATTGCACTCGCATGAGTTGGAGGAATTATGCCCTCCGTGTTTCTCGTCTCTTGAAGGATCTAGTCGAGGTGCCAGCGTCCAAAACAGCCCAAAGCTTACAGCGTAGATGGCAGCACAAATGCACGCGATAGTGATGATCTGGGCGTCTGTAGATACGCCAAAGTCGGTGTAACGCGGCATAGTCACCGCTAGAATAATGCCAATAACGTTCTCGATAAGTCGCCACACATGAAGAGGCAGCAGCGTCGATCGTCGAAGAGCTGGGATCGCTGAGCCAAAACGTGCACTGAGCACCGATCCGTCGACGATGAAGAAAGTGAAGAACGGGAAGAACACGATCGCTCGAGGCAACTGATGCAGTCGATCATTGGACGGATGCGCCAACCGCAAAAAGCAGGTCGAAGCGATGGCAAAGAATGTGATTGCGAGCCCATAGCCAACGATAACGTAGCCTTTTGTCATGGCCACGAGCAAGATGACTCCAAGCCGAAAGACGAACTGACCGCTAACGAACAGTAGCGTTAACACCCGGAAAGCAAAGCCGGAATCCTCCTTCCCAATATAGGAGGCAGCACCACGCAGCAAGGACAGAGCCGAGAGGACGACTGCAAGGATGTCGAGCAACTTCCACTTGCGGTAGTGGATGGTGGCGTTGGCTTGGATGATGAAGATGGGCATGTCGCGCACCACCGACTGGACGAAGGCGACGTATTGGAGTCCTTGCGTGAGGCGTTTCGATAGCTGCTTGGGCGTCTCCGTGCTCACAGCGCCATCTCCAGTAGACCCTTGTTCACTTGCATTCACGATTGCTTGGTCTAGGAGCTGGCGCTGTCCTTCGCCACCAAAGCGCTCGCTCTGGGCGTGCGCTTGAGCTGCATACGCCGTCTCCGTGAGCACTCGGAGCTGGAGTAGCCCGATGACGAATGCTGCGAGCTGGTTGAGTGCATCGACGCGTACATATCGGTTGGGTAGCCCTCTCTCGAGCCCGACCCCCACAAGTCCCATGACGACGCCGCTGAGCACCAGGAAGACGATCGAGAGGATGTACTCCTCGAGCCACTTGCGCTGGATGTACTCGGCGTTGAGCACCACGTCCGTCACGACCGTGGCCACCTCGTAGACGGCCGCCAGCGTCTCCAGGATGCCTCGCAGCATGGCTGTCGCTCGCGGCTGGAAATATGGAAATGGAGCTGGGTGCAGCGACAGTTGATACTGGGGTCAAGTGACTGAACATCTTCATTTGTGAACCCATAAATGGTTGTGTCCATCTGCAACCACCTCATTGAAGGATGCAATGAAGGTAAGTATGATATAATGCGTCTATTTCAACAGGACGAACTGGAACTGGACGCCTCTCCACGCGGTAATTGGTCATCCAACGTCAACCCTCGAGCGGAGCGGCCAGTCGGCAATGGAGGCGGCGCTGCGGCTGTCGTTCGGCGGCTGCTGCCGCATGCTGGAGGCGGTGGAGCGCACGCCCAAGAGCGACGCAAAGCTGCGGCTGCTGTTCAGCGACGCGCTGCGCCAGGAGGCGGGCGACGGCGACCTGTTCCCGCTGCTGCGGCTGGTGCTGCCGCAACTGGACCGCGAGCGCACCTACAATCTCAAGGAGAAGAAGCTCGCGCGCATATTCATCGAGGTGCTGGGCATGGCCTCGGCCTCCAGGGATGCGCAGAAGCTCGAGCACTTCAACGACCCCACGATCGTGCAGTCCAAGTCGGTCGGCGACTTCGCCGCCGTGCTCTACGACGTGCTGCAGTACCGCAGCCTCGCGGGCTGCGCCAAGTTCCAGCACACGGTCGGCGTCGTGAACGAGGTGCTGGACGCGCTCGTCAAGGCGGATACGCATGCGGCGAGGAAGAAGGTCTTTATGCAGCTCGCGACCGAGTTCCCGGCCGTCGAGCAGAAGTGGATTGTGCGGATTATCCTCAAGGACCTCAAGGTCGGCCTACGCCACGAGCGCGTGCTCAACTTCCTGCATCCGGACGCAGGGGAAATGTACAACCACACGAATGATCTGCACAAGGTCTGCATAGAGCTGCGCAACTCGTCTGTGCGCTACGTGCCCAAAATCGAGCCCTTCCAGGTATTCTCACCCATGCTCGCGAAGCGCGTTGAGTTTGGCGAGTGCATCACGGCCATCAATTCAGACGCATTCGTAGTTGAACCGAAGCTTGATGGTGAACGCGTGACGTGCCATGTTCGAGGCTCAGAAGTGCAGCTGATCTCGCGTAACGGCACCAATTACTCAGATCTGTATGGCCCGGCGATCGCCCCCTACATTCTGTCACAGTTAATGTCCGGTGTGGACTGCATTCTAGATGGAGAAATGATGGTTTGGGACAACATGGAGTACCAAATGCGTGAATTTGGACTCCTCAAGAGTGTCGCCAATGCGATCAAGTCTGGTGAAGCATCAAATCGGTGGCTGTGCTACGTTGTGTGGGACGTTGTATATCTCGGTGGTGAAAACGGGGTCGCGGATCGGCTGATTCAAGAGGTTTACAAAGGTCCGGGCGAGGTGAACACTGTTATGGGACTCCCGCTTCACGTTCGTCGCGATCTGCTTGTCCGCTTAGTTACGCCTTTAGATCATCGCATCGTGATCATCGAGCAGATTCTTGTGAACGCAAAGTCACCGAAGGAGCGGCATGACCTTGTCATGGCAGAGGTTGATCGTCAGCTTGCTAACGGGGGCGAAGGTGTGATTCTCAAGGATGTCAACTCTCACTACATGTGTGGAGAGACTAGTCGAAAGACAAAGAAATGGATCAAGCTCAAGCCCGACTACGCCGGGATGACGACTAATCTGGATGTGATCATCCTTGGAGGCTTCTACGGCACAGGTCGGCGTCGAAGTGGTGATGTCTCGGTGTTTATGGTTGGTGTGCTGTCCCATTCACTCGACGAGAAAGCCGTTGAAAAGGCAATGGAGGCAGGAGCGACATGCCCTGCGTTTTATACGTTCACGAAAGTCGGAACGGGCTACAATCTGGAGGAACTGGCGGAAATGCGCCGAGAGCTCGAGCCTCACTGGCAGCCATGGGATCCTGACAATATCCCAGCCCATTTTAACGGATGGCAACCGCAACGAAATGATGTCAAGCCCGACGTGTGGATTGACCCTCGGCACTCGAAGATCATCGAGATCTATGGGTTCGAGCTGACGTTCACAACGCTGTACCAAACAGGCCTGACACTGCGATTCCCTCGATGCAAGGCAGTTCGTAGCGACAAGAACTGGCACCAGTGCATGACAGTACAGGAATTAAATGCCGCGCGTGGAAGTATCATCAGCAAAAGAGCAGCTGATGTGGCACTGGGACAGAAAAAAGGTAAACAAGCGTGCAGTGAAGAAGCAGCACACGCTTTCTCGAGCCCCAGCCGGAGTTGTCGCCGATTACGCTCAACCAGAACTGATCAATGTTCAGCGCAGCCAGGACTTGTTCGAGATGCTGGAGTTTTGTGTCCTCCCTGGAAAATACGAGGTCGAGATCCCCGAGGCAATTGTCGCATCGCTGACAAAGGATGGAGCCATACCAGAGCAAACCGGGACTTTAGCTGTCCTTGACCAAGCAAACTATCGAGAAGATTCTTCACTCTTACGGAGCAACAATTGTTCAAAACCCCATGACTAGCTCGACTGCGTATGTTGTTGCAGCTTCAGAGTCAGGTCTGAAGGTGGCAAACCTGAAGAAGCAAGGACTCTTCGACATTATGCGAGGTTCGTGGATCATTTCGTGTATCAGCAGTGGCAATGTCAAACTGGCCCGTGCCCGAGACTACATTTTCACCAAAGAATCTACTCGAGCCCAGCTTGCCAAGGAATATGATTGCTATGGTGACCACTTCACGCAGCCTATTTGTCCTATGGATCTGAAAACCCTATTGAAAGATATGAGGGTCACAGCGTCGAAGCATGAATGCGCTTCTTGGCAGGAATCAGTTCGCACATTAACGGCCGAAGAGGCCGACGCAATGGACTCAAAGTGGACTTTCCTCTCTCATTGCAACATCTTCCTTGATCGGAATAGCGCGAGCCTGGACGAAGATGCTTGGACTCGCAGCGTTGAAAAATGAAGCTTGTGGAGCAACATGTGCGCCTCTATGGTGGAGTTGTGGTTGACAGTATCAGTGCAATTACCACGCACGTCATCGTAGTATCTCGAGACGCGAAGATAATTGGCCGACTCGCCCCAACCATCCGAGCACTCCGCCACGAACACCAACACGAGCCTTCAGTTGTTACGACCGATTGGCTGGACGCGTGCATCAAGGATCAACAGCAATTGCCAGTGACGGACTATTTCGTTCCAGTTTGAATCCCTTACAATTAAAAAAAAAGTTCGACAACTTTCACGCAGCTCACATCACAAACGCGTCTTCGGCGCACCAGTCAAAATCGTCAAAGAGGAACGGCTTGTCGGCCTCATCGGCGCTACTGAACACGTCGTCCTCGTCGTGCTCGCGTTCCTCGTAGACTAGGTGGCCGTCGACGTGCTGCGATGTGAATTGCTCCTCAAAATTGCGCGTGTCGAGCGCGTCAGAAAGCCGTGGCACCATGGGTGGTGCCACTTGCTTCGCTGACAGTGCGTACCAGTCGATCGACGCAAAGAAAGGGTGGTCAAAGATGGCGTTCATCCCATCCGGCCCGCTGCCGAGGCGCTTGCTTGCATCCTTGTGCAGCAGCCCCGTCAAGAGGCTGCGCGCATTGCGAGAAAAGTGGCTTGGAAACACTGGCTCCTCGTGCTTGATTTTGCGGAACAGCAGTGCGCGATCTCGAGGCGAGTAAAACGGTGGGTAGCCGCTCAACAGCTCGTAGATGACGCAACCAAAGCTCCACAGATCCGCCGGCATGCTGTAACCCGTTCCGCGGGCGACCTCTGGCGCGATGTAGTCGGCCGACCCGCAGAACGACTTGCAGATCTCATCGCCGCGCTTCATGTCGGGTCGCGCAAAGCCAAAGTCTGCGAGACGGATGAATCCGTCGCGATCGATGAGCAAGTTCTCCGGCTTGAGATCGCGGTACATGATGCCCCGCTGGTGCATGTAGTTGAGTGCGAGCGCAATGGAGGCTGCATAGAAGACCACATGGCGCTCCGGGAGACGATTATCGGGGAACTTCTCGAGCAGGAAGTACATATCCCCACCGGGACAGTATTCCATCACAAAGTTGAGGCTGTCGCGCGTCTCGAACGCGCAGTAGAGCTTGGTGATGAACGGGTGCTCGACCGAGCTCAGCACGTGCTTCTCCGTGCGCAGACGCTTGATCTCGCGCTGCGAGAGCTTGCTGCGGTCGCGGTAGTCGCGGAGCTTGCTCTTGTCGACGACCTTGACAGCGAACAGCCTCCGGTCTGGCGAGTCGCGCAGTGTGCAGAGCAGCACTGTGCCGTACGACCCCGATCCGATGACGTTAAGGATGTCGAAGATGAGGCGGGACGAGTCGTTCCAGCTGTTGGTGTCGCTGTCGTTGCCGTCATCGTCCACCTTCACGGCATCCGCAATCTCCGCGACGAGGTGGTCCCCGACATGTAGGTGCTGCTGCTGCTGCTGCTCGGCGTCTAGGCAGAGCGTGCTGCTCGAGGACGAGGCTGAGATGCTCGGCAGCCCGTGGTACGAGCAGTCCCAGTCGTTCGTTTTGCCGGGCACCGCCTTGGACGCTGCGTCCTCCAGCGACACCTTTCCGCGGAACATCTGCGCGAAGCTCCAGGTCTTAACGCCATCCCAGGCCTGACCCGCGTCGGTGTCGGGAGCCTCGCGCTCCGAGTCGCCGGCCTGCGACGCGCACGAGGACATGTCGTCGCCGCTCCAGCTGCCGCACGACTCGCGACGCTGCTGCTGCTGCTGCTGTTGGGCAAAAGTCGGCGCCATCGCTGACTTCAAGAGGCTGGGGACTCGCAAACACGGAGAGAAAGCAGGCGCAATAGACGCGGGGGCGTCGCTCGTGGGCTGCCGGCTGAGAAGCGCCGCTCACTACCGGCGCATCGAACAGCACGGACGCGAGGCGAAAGCAGCAATGGCAGCGGCGGTGGCGGCGCTTCTCGATTGCTTGGCTCCCTGGCGGGCCACGGAGGGGGCGAGAGGGCACTATCGCAGAATAGCTTACTGCAATCTATCGCGACGGGGAGTTTGTAGGCGCTGATTTGTGCTGGCGAACGTATGCATATACGCCGATCAAGAGGCAGTGTACTGGTTTGTGAGACAGGATGGTCGTAGTTTACTGCGACTGGCCCGATCCGTCGTAAACTACCCAAGGCCACCTTGCGTTTCGAGCCCTCTCGTGTGCATCGAACCGCGCCACGGCGTTCAACACGCCAAGCAAAGCGCGCCGTGACCTGCTGACGTCACGCGCGTCGACCTCCAGGCGGAGCCACTTGATTTCGAACCGTGACCGCCAGAATCAGCGTTTGCGCAATGCCATTATTTACACATATAGCCCACATTCGAAGCTATGAAATCAAATATATGACCTCTAAAAATCATATTCACATCCATATCTACTCACTTGGATACAGTGCACTACACAAGATCATCTCCTCGAGACAGGCGCGCTACGCTGCCACGGGCGTCTCCGTGACCACCGGGGTGGCCGTGGTGACAGCAGGCGCCGTGGTGGTCGTCGTCGTGGTCGTCGTGGTGCTGGTCGTCGAGCCGCCGCGCGTGGCAGCGTTGTAGAGCGCCCAGGAGAGCGTGAGGCCGTCGTCAAGCGTGGCGGTCGGGAGCTTGGACAGCGCGTCGGACTGGTCGATGAAGGCCTCGTTCACCAGCAGCAGCGACAGCCATGCGTTGGTCATGTCGGCGCCCGTGACGATAGTCTCCTTGGACAGGATGTCGTCCCACTCCTGCTGCACGAAGGTCGAGGTGCGCGCCAGCGCGTTGATGGGCGAGACTGGGATCATCTGGATGCCGTGGATGCAGTACTTCTCCGAGCTGAACCACGTCGTGTAGTGCGCCTTGTTGTCGAAGAAGATGCCCGTCACGTGGTTCTTGACGAACCCGGCGGGGTGCAGCGTGTTGTCCGACAGCATGAGGAAGTACGTGCGCACGGCGCGCGCATCAACGCGCATCATGAGGCTGCCAAGATCCTCGACGGCCTGGTTGCCCATGACCTGGCCCCACAGCTTCATACCGTAGTACAGGTTGATATCCTCCGACGTACTCTCTTCATCCTTGCCATCCGCCATGGGAGTCACGCCGTGCGAGACAGAGTGACCGAGATACCAGGAGAAGTGGCGGAACCTCGGGAAGTATGTGTCTTGAGTGCTTGGGTTCGCCACGTCGCGGAGCATCGTCCAAATCATGGTCTCGAGGGCAGCCGCACCAGTCCAGTCCGGATCGAGCTTCAGGAGGATGGCGGACGCAGTGACCCAGTACCCGTAGTGGTAGTGGTGGTCGTTGTAGACGGCATTGCCAAAGTCGACATTGACATCGTTGCTGGTGAAGGTCATGCTGGACACGAGGCCCGAGTACACGGTCTCGTATGCGAGCGGCGGCTCCAACGTGTTGGTCAGGAATGGCGTGATGAGTGTCTCCAACTTCTCGAGACAAGTGGTCAGGAGCGTCGTGTCACTGCCAACGATGTTAGTGTTCGACGCCATGAGGCAGAGCGTGGCATACTTCTGGTAGTACTTGCCGTTGTAGTACCAACTCTCGGCATCCATGGCCCAAGTCGCGGCAATGTCGGCTTGAAGTGCCGCCAGCAGGTTGGTCTTCGTCACCATGTCAGCTGTAATGTCTGTGGTCGGGAAGAAGTCGACCTCCGCGTCGTCTTCGGGCTCCGTGAACGCCCACTCTGCTGTGGTGGTGACCACACCTGTCATGGCGCCACGCGTGGTCGAGTTCAGCGAAATTGTCGTCGTCGTAACGCCGGCATCTGATGCAAAGGAGTCAAGATGGTGCTTCAAGGCGAAGTGGAATAGACCATTGGACTCGCATGTCGTGCCGTTGGTCTGCCAGTTGATCGAGTATTCCGTCCGCGACGCCACATCCACGTTGCCACCGCGCACAATGCAACCAGTGTAGTTGTCGTAGAGCGTGCTGTCGGAGCCAGCGGGCAGAATGGCGAGACGCAGCGTGCCAGAGTACACTCCTGACGCAACGAGCGCCATGCCAGTTGAGTCAATGGTGAAGGTTGCACTGGTGTCGCTGGCGAAGAGGCATCCACGTCTGCGCATTGCTGAGTTGCAGCACGTACTTGCCGGCCGTGGCGTCGCTCTCAGCAAGCGTCATGGTGTACTCAGACTGGATGCTGGGCGTCAGACCGGTGTACGTGGCGGACACGAAGGCCATTCCGTTGACGAGAGCAGAATCCATGCAGTTGGTCGTTCCGGTCACGCACGTTCGGAGCGTCGCGCCGGTGTCAGGTCCAGCTGTAGATCTCGTAGTCCGGGCGGGCTGTGAACTCGGTTGCCGAGAGAGTAAGGTCGTTGTGGAACTCGTGCAGGTAGTATTCGATGGAGCCGTCGGCAGCGACGTCGGAGGTCTCACGGTACGTGTACGAGTAGCACATCTGAAGTCCGTACGGGGCCTCTGCTCGAGGTAGCTCAAGTGTGTATGGGTTGGCGAAGGCAGGAACGGCGACGGTGTCGTCTCCAACGGTGGCACTGATGAGGTTGGCCCACCACTTGTTGGTCGGAATGGGTGTCGTCAGTAGTTCGTCGGCGACGTTGATGACCGGGGCGAGCGTGGAGAGCGTACTGTAGCGCGTGAAAAGCGTCGTGGACGGCTCATCGGTCGAAAACGGCTGGAGGATGTTGCTGTCTGAATCAGTCTTCGCTGGTTGCACAGTTCCCTCGGCGTAGCTGCCTGCGTCGGAGATGTTGAGTGCTGTCGCAACATCGCTGCGAGCCGCAACGAGCAGCGTGAGTGCAATGCCGAGCGACTCTTTGAGGCGCAAGAATCCCCAGACCATGGCCTTCAACTGATGGCGGACTGATGCTGGGATGGAGGAGGAAATTTGGAAAGTGAGCTGCTTGGAAGACTGTCAAGCCCGGGGCGAGATCGTGCGCAAGAAGTCCACTTCTTTGGTGATAACAGAGCCGGTGTAGCTTTGTGAGCGGGGACAATCGGCAGCGTGCATGGATTGCGCCGGGATCTTCAAGGTCTCAGCCTAAATCGCATCTTCGTGGCTTGCCCCCATGTGTCAATCAGGCGACCTGGCGTCTGAGTCTTTCAGTGGGGCACAGCGACGTTCTTCACTCCCACATGGACGACGGGAAGTGGTGCCACGATGTACGGTCCGGCCCCCGGCTGCATGCGTCGGACACGGGATCATTTGATGAGGCGTGATTATCATCTACTAGGATTTGTGCGTGGTATTCGTTGAGCAGGTGTTCGGGTGGCGGTCTCACCACAAACTCGGTGCAAGCTGTGCTGTTCGTGGTGTTGAGCTTCAGCAACTATGTCATTCAGCACGTCACTTGTACACTGCCCAGTTCTCTCCCGCTCTCCGCTCTGGTGATCGGCCACTTTATCCCACTTTCACCACAGGCAAGCTTATTTGTGACTTTGTGCGTTGAAGATGGGCCAGCACATGGACACCAAGCTGTTCTTACAGCACAGGTGATCAGGATGTTGAGGAAATGCAGTCGACAATAAGCAGATCTCATGATCATGGCAGTCAAACTCATTACGATGACACTGGCAAGCGTAAGCATTGCGCTGCGTAGCCACGAGAGAATCGCCACACCACAGGCTCTCATGCCATGCAAACACCCCAACAACAGCTTCGAAGGGTTCCAAACATATCGACAAGTTACTATCACGCCGCAAAGAGCGGACTGTCCTTCCAACTTGGTTCCTGCCCCGCCCGTCCCGTCCTGCGGCTCCGGTCGCGCGTCATGGGTGTGAGGGAGGGAAGGGGAGGCTCATATTCGTGCCGCGGCTTGCTTCTTGCTGCGTACAGTGCCCTCAATGAAATGTCCCCTCCGCGTCTGTTGGCGGCGTGACGGCGAGCATGCGACGCAGCATCTCCTAAGGTGTCGCTGCATCAAGGATGAACGAGCTGCGCCTGCTGTTGCTGAAGCTGTTGGGCGATCTCTTGCGCGTGCTTGGCGCAGTGTCCGTTCTTCTGCGCCCACTTCGTACAGTTCGGGTACTCGCATCGCTTGCCGCCACCATGGCCGCGGCAAAAGCCACCCGATTGACAGCTCTTTGTGCATCCTTCAAACTTGCAGCGCACGCCGCCGCCATGTTGCTTGCAGAGCCCTCGAGACTGTGCAGTCTTTGGGCACCCTTCCACGTTGCAGGGCTTGCCACCGCCGTGAGCGATGCATAGATGGCCAGTTTGGGCACTCTTCATACACCCTTCGACCTTGCAACGCCGACCGCCACCGTGAAGCTTGCACATCCCCTTGACTCTTGCAGGGTGGTTGCAACCCAACGCCGAGCATATTTGAACGGTTCCGTCCGCCTTGAGCTGGGGTTGCTGCTTGTTCTGTCCGGCACGCATTGTGTGCTGTTGCTGTGACGGCTTCTGAGGCAGCATGGCAGGCGGCAGCATCATGGAGGTGAACTGACCGTTGTTCATTGCGTAGCCGCTCGGATTGAGCATCATATTCTGCTGCATCAGCGCAGACTGGTACATCTGGCTGTACTGCTGCTGCTGCTGCTGTTGCTGCTGCTTGTGCTGCTGCTCCTGCCGCATGAGTTGCTGCTGCAAGAGCTGTTGCTGAGTCTGGATAGGGTCCACCTTGACCTGGTCCATGCCCTGGAAAGTCATCCCTTGACCCATCATATCCACAGGAGGTAGAGAGCTGCTTGGGGTACCCATCGGCGCACTGGGATACATTCCATGCATCGTGCTTTGGTCGAGCACTTGTCCATACGACTGGTACCCCGGTCCACTCGGTGTCATATTGCCATTGTTGATCTCGTTGTAAATCGATCGAGACGGGTTGAGCAGTGTTTGCGTGTCGACAAAGCCGAGGGAGCTCGAGCCGCTCTGCGCAGGTGGCATCGACGCTGACTGGCTGGTTGGTGCAGCGCTGGTAGACGCCGCAGAACTCGTTGATCCCCCATGGTAGTCCAACAAATTATCCAGGTTGTCGACTTGCACTACGTCTTCGCCACCATAGTCTTCGTTGTCGTACGCAACGTCTGTCTCAATCGATTCGAGAGTCTTCGCCAGATGCTGGAAGCGGAAGCTGTCTTGGCTGGTCATGGGCTTTTGGATTGCTTGGTTCGACGTCGCGTTCAGCATTGCCTGAATGATCTCGAAGCTCGTTGTCCGCATACCCATGTTGGATTGACCACCTGCGCTACCTGGGGCCGCGCTCGATGCGCCGGGGTTCATCATGAACGACCGCATTAGCTGCAGACTCGACAAGCGCTGCAGATTGCCGTTCTCCGCGTCCTTGTACACCTGCGTGAGCGGCTCGGGGGTATTGCTGGCAAATGAGTTGTCAATAAAGCTCAGGAGGTGGCGCAGGCTCTCCTTCTTCTCCGTCATGGTGAAGTCGTTCGAGCTCAGCAGGCTCTTGAGTGTGGGCTTGGCGCCTGCAGCAGCTCCATCGTCGCCTCCGTTGGCGCGGTTCTTGACCTCGGAGCTGAGCAGGAAGCTGCCGCCGCTCGAGTTCATGACGCGCGAGGACGGCGGCTGCTGATCCAGCAGGCACGCGAGCACGTCCTGGATGGACGCCTCGCGGTGGAGCGGGGAGCGGAAGTCTACGCTGGCCTCTCCGCTGGCGGTATTGGTGGCGAGGCGCGCTTCTGCGCCGTCGAGGTTGGTTTTGGCGAGCTCGGTCTTGACCATGTTGAGGTCGCTGCCCGTCATGGCGACAGGGCGTGTTGGTGGCGGCTGCCGTCTTGACGCGCACCTTCATCTGCTCCCAATTGGCGAGCTGTTGCGGCGAGAAGAACGACGTGTCCACGCACTCCATCATGCTGACAAGCAGCTCGGCGTTGATGCCGGGCATGGGCGTGGCGCCCTCGCTCGTCGCGGGGCTGGCCGCCACTTGGTTCTGCGCCATATCAGGCGGGTTCAACTCTCGAGATCTCGGGCTCTACGCGGCGCCGGACTCTCGGACCGGTGGCGATCGCGAGCGGGAGAGCGTGCGCGTCTCACGGAGTGGCGCGCGGGGGCGGCGGGCGCGCGGGGAGGCGCGCAGCGGGCGGGGAGCGCGGGCGTCGGCCGGCGGCGGCGCCTTGAGGTTTCCTCGCGAATGCGGTTTCTTCCGCCTTTCAGGAAGAGGAGGGGGCCGAAATCTGGCGTGGGCCACGCCACGCATGTCGCATACCGCGTGCCATCAACAGATTGTATGGCATACAGAGGCCGAGAGGGTCGGCGTCAGTACCCACTTGACCCGGTTGCAGCGGTCGGGAGGGCCCTCTGCCGTCGTCACTGCACGACGTGGCGCTGCTGCTGCCGCTAGATGAAGCAGAGGATCGTGAGGTTCTCGGCAGAGCCAGGCGAGGCCGTGGCGGGGCCGTGCGGAGGCCAGTGTGGCAGCCGTGGAGTTCGGCTGGACTCGGCATCATCAACATCGGGCTCGGCCGACTTGTTGATGGAGGGTTCAACATGAGTGTGCCGCGTCTGGACGCGTCCAGTTGTCTCACACACGTGAGCGGGATCGGCCCTAGGCTCTGCACCGAGCTTTTGCATTTGGCGAGGCAGGCAATGTGTTGTGCACTATCCACCGGGATGTGGAGAGTTGCTCAGAGCCATCGAATTGGGCAAGGGAGCTGGTTGAAGCCCTGTAGCGCAGCGAGATTGATTTTGCCTTGCGCGACCGCGATCGTCCGCACGAGAGGCCGATGTTGCTGCCTGTGTCGATGGTCCAAAATCGCCCCAAACTATATTTGCTCTGCTGTGTGTGTTCTGAGCAAAACAGTTGGTCGCATGGTGAGCTTCATGGAGCGAAGTCCAGGATGCGGTCGACCTACCACCACAGCCAACAATGAGCGAGTGTTGACCCCTCCTCAGTCGAATGAATCACCAGATGACAGTTGTGAGCTTAGTGGTGGCCCACTGGATTGCCATGGCACGAGCAAGTGCGCTCAGCGACTGCCAGGGGTTCTGGACGCGGATCACATCCGAGCCCGCGGACTCCAAGGATACGCCGACAGTGAGGACAACAGTGCATTCTATCGACCGACAACGTGGCGACTGCTACTTGGAGTGCTGAGTAATGAGGTAGAGCAAACTGATCATCTCCACACGAAGCGCTCGCAGTACAGGGAATGGAAGCGAGAGTTCTGGGGACCTCGCCACGACCCAGACAACGATACTAGCGACTTCGCGCTTGTCAAGGAAATTGAAAAGGTAACAGTCAATGCGACTGCAGCAATGTCATCGCATCATAGGCGTGACGATATCTTTTCTTGATGCAGGACATTTGCAGGACGAGGAGTGAGCTTACGTTCTTCGTTATCGGAGGTGTAGCCCACCAGTGGATGCTTCGGATCCTCTTTATCCACGCCAAACTCCACCCAGACGTCGGCTACATCCAGGGCATGAACGAGATTCTGGTCCCGCTGCTCTTTGTGTACGGCAATGACAGCCGCGATGAGTGGGTGACACACGCCGAGGCAGATGCGTTCACCTCGTTTAGCTCCATCATGGCGTCCATGAAGCCATTGTATGCACCCTCACCCTCGAATCCAACCAAGAGCGGCGTCGAGATCCAAATGAGCCGCCTGATGGCTCTACTTCGGCAGCACGACGCAGTTCTCTGGCAGCATTTGGTATTGCCTTTCATGCATTCCAGTTTTGTCTTCTGCTGTGATTGGCAGTGACTGACCGTTGTACAATGCGCCGTGCGTCTATCGCAGAACTCCATTGGAGTCACCCCTGAGCTGTTCACCGTGCGATGGTACATGACTCTCTTGACCCGCGAATTCACGCTCCCCACTACCCTTCGAGTCTGGGACGCTTTGCTGAGCGACTCCAAGCGCTTCAGCTTCCTACACTACGTCAACTGCGCGATGATCCGCTGCCGTCGCTCCGAGCTGCTCCGTTGTGGGTTCTCTGCTGCTGTCAAATGCCTGCAGTCGCCCCCGCCAGAGCCGCTGGACGTCAATGGA
Source organism: Phytopythium helicoides (assembly GCA_024867545.1). Classification (NCBI taxonomy): domain Eukaryota; phylum Oomycota; class Peronosporomycetes; order Pythiales; family Pythiaceae; genus Phytopythium; species Phytopythium helicoides. The sequence continues at coordinate 1,586,149 of JANFNE010000005.1, forward strand.
CTCCTGCTGGACGCTGATCGGATGCGAGCGCGAGACCGAGAGGTTGACCGATGCTCTGCCGTGCCCTCGTAGCGCCGCGTCGTTCAGCTATCAACTCAAATATCCCAAAGTGCTGTACCGTTGGTTCTGTCTAGATTGGTTGCTGGGTGGTCTCATTTTCCAAGCGCTGCGTCAGACTTGGCGCTGGACCGCCATGCCGGACGAGGAGCCCCACGTTTTGCTCTACTTCGATGTCAACAAGGTCAGCAGCCTGCCGCTGCGTGCCCTCCATGTCCTCGGCGTCCTGTCTGACCTCCTGCCGTGCGTGGCGAGCAGACCGTCATCATGCACGACCCCGTGCAGGGCAAAGACCTGGCCAACATCCTCAACGACCTGCTGACGGAGCGCGCGTTCGGGGCAGTGACCGGCGAGGGCGAGGACGCCCAATGGCAGTGGAACGGCAAGGCGGCACTCTCACACGCTCCAGACTCGCACGGCCCGCTCGAAGTCTCGTTCGGCGCGTTCCTCCGTGCCAAGGTGAGCACGCATGTGCACGAACAAATGCACGAGGGTGGCATAGGACTCACTTCCTTCAGGCAGTTCCCAACGTCCAAGGACCCGGTGATTGCAAAGCATCACAAGAAGGTGCGAAAGGTGTTGCGCCAAGATTTCACGTCACCCGGGAACGCTGGTCATGGGCTTGCGGCGGAGCACGCGTTGCTGCTGGAGAGGCTCGAGCTGCCACCATTGCGTGAAGGCGACGAGGAGCTTGTGGCACGTGCAGGTCTCGACGAATCGAACTATTTCTTCATCGTGCCGGCGTTTTTCCGCCTCATTGAGTGGCTGCACGCGCGTGGCACTAAGTTCAATATCATCTTCCGCACGTACGGGGATGACCTGCACCGGATCGCTCAAGAATTCAACAGCTTTTGCGAGGGCAAGCACCCATTCTTCCCCTCTGTGGCCATGGACGGCTCTAGTGGAAGTGTTGACCGCCGCGTGCACTTGTCGACTCCACGTGAGGAAGCACCGAAGTTCGGGACATTTTACCGCGCCGACGGGTACACTGCGCTCATCATGGGGACGTTCGAGCAGCCTCGCAAAGATGAAGACATGTTTCTCGACGCATCCTTTTACTACCAACGCCACCCACAGGCTCAAATCATTGAGAGTATTCCTGCCATCCACGACTTCCTCACTCATGAATGGCGTGAGTCACAGACGACGCTAGCCATCCGCGACTTTTACCCGTACTGGTTTCGCCATTGCGAGGACGCTACGGCTGGGAAGTTACTCACCCTCGACGAAGAAGATCCCCGCGTCCACGCTATCTTCTTTGACGACAACGTGCTAGCCCACGATGCTCACATCGTCGACGCGCGAAGTGCCCGAGACGGCTCAGCGGTCCCGTTCTCACGAACCAAGGACATCAATCTCATGCGAGTTGAACCATTGGACGTCATCCGGAGCGACGACTACTTTATTGGTCGATTCCAACAAGCACGAGCTAACGTCAAGCACAGAGGCGTGATGTAGAAAGCGAACAAATCGAAGCACTTGAATGTAGCATGGTTGCATCTGGCAGGTTCTCATTATTCCGTTATGCGCTTGTCTAACTACCGGCAATCTGGCGCTACGAATGATGAGAACGATGACGGCTAGAGTCTCGTCCTCGGCTATAGCTGCAGCTGCGGCTGCGCTTCCTAGAGTGCCTTTCCTTGTCTCGACTGTCACGGCTGTCACGGTCACGGTGCTTTGAATCACGGTCACGGTGCCTGGAGCCATGGTATTTCGAGTCACGATCCTGGCTGGCACGATCGCGCCGACGACGATCAGGACTCGGGCTACGGTGCCTTCGCTCTCGTGCGCGGCTCCGACTGCGACTGCGATTCCGATCACTCCGCTTGCCATCGTCCCGATGCGACCTTCGTGTTCGCTCTGGGGACCGGCTCCGCTTTTTGTCGGTGCCTCCACGGCGAGACTTTCTGCCATCATCTTCGTCAACAAGATCAAAATCTCCTCCACTACCATGCGAACCAAATCCGTGCTTCGACTTCAAACGAAGATTTCCTCCCACGTCTTGACCACCAAAAAGTCTGCCTTTTGTTCCATTCCCTCGCTTCTCGTTAGCATACGGGTCTCCATCGCTCTTGCTGTGCTTTTCCCACGGCCGCCGAGAAAATTTGTTCCACAGTTTGGACACAGACTGGCTGAAGTCGACTTTGATTCGGCGGTCGTCCAGCAGTACATTATTCATCTTGATATATGCTTCTTCGCAATGGCGTTTGTCCTCAAACTCGACAAACGCAAAGCAGAGCGAATCGCCAGTCTTGTAGTCCCGGATAACCTGAGCCTTGCAGGGACCGAACCGACAAAATGCCATGTCTAAATCACTGCTTTCAGTCACTGGATTCAGTTTGCACACAAACAGCACTTCTTCAGGTGGCTTGACGTCCGCGTCCGGAATGTCGCCAATCATTTCGAGCACCACTGCTCGCGACTTGGCCTCCTTCTCGCGCAGTGACTGCTCAATTTCCTGCTCTGTACGTCCATCGTTCTCATCTAGCTTCTCGTCTGCAGCAAGCCGGGGCTCTACTTGCTCCTCTGCTGGTCGGTCGCGCTTGGGCGACTCGTCTGGGATCTCTAGCCCCTCGGGATCTGGAAACGGGTCCTCCAAAATGTACGTGTGCTTGATGCGCACATCCTGGTATGGGCGGTAGTCCTTGTCGACGAACAGCTCGTTGATCTTGTCGAGCACATCCATGCCCTCTGCGATCTCTCCGAAGATGGTGTGCTTCCCGTCGAGGTACTCGAGGTCGTCTGCGCGCGTAGTGATGTAGAACTGCGACGCGTTGAGGTTGGGTCCGGCCGAGGCCATGCCCACGAGCCCCTTGCGGTCGTGCGTGAGCTCTGCACGGATCTCATCCTCGAAGAAGCGCGCCTGCTCTCCGTAGAGCAAGCCGTAGACGGACGATCCACCCGAGCCCGTGGCCGTCGGGTCGCCCGCCTGCACCATGAAGTTCTCCTGCACGTTGAAGAACAGGTTGCCGTTGTAGTACTTGGCCTTGCACAGCTTGAGGAAGTTCTTGCTGGCCAGCGGGCATGCGTCCACGAACAGGTCGACCACGAGCTCGCCCAGCGTCGTCTCCAGCAGCACCGACATGCTTGCCGTCGATGAGCTTTTCCAGAATGAAGGGGTGGCGGGAAATAACTGCATATGATTGGTGGATATTCTAAAGGAGACCACGCTATTGGTGCAAAACGAAGGTTTCCCTTTGAGTTTGCCCGAGACAGTCCAGATTGCCATGGCTGCCAACGCGTTCGCGGTGCCGCCGCCGCTCGTGGCCGCGCGGAAGAAGCAGCGCACGGACGATGGAGCGGTGCTCGTCTCAGGGAAGGAGGGCTCACTGTGTTACTTCTCGGCGCGGGACTACGCGAGATTCTCGCAGTTTGGCGACGAGGCCGAGGCACGGAGGTTCCAGCTCGACCAGCAGCAACGACGCACAATCTTGATGGCGGACGTCAAGGCACCGGCTCAAGACGATGCGTCCAAGAGGCTTGGCCACACGGCAGCGCTCAAGGCCAAGCACACGCTCCACGTGCTCGAGGAGTTCATGCTGAAACGCGCGCCGAGTGGCAGCAACAAACACGGACTCGAGCTGTTCGCGAACGGCCGTCGCCGCCTGTCGGCAATTCCCATCAGCGATCACGAAGAGTACCTCTCGTTGGTACGGAAAAAGAATGATGCGCTGCAGGTTCGTGCTCTTGCGTCTGTCGTGCCATTTTGATAAGTCGTTTAATTGCTTTTCTTTTCGTGCAGCGAGGACTCCCAGAGATCTTGGCGCTCACATCAGAAGAAGTGGGTCGACTGCGAGAGCTGCAAGTGAGAGTAACAGAGGAGCAGGTAAGTATTTGTGATCATGATGGTATCGCCAAGGCGTGTAGTTGATGGATGCTGTTTGCATTGCAGACCATTTTTTTCAAGTTATACCAATCAGTGATGGGACCAGTAAGCGCAGAAAACCAGGCAATCGTTCCCTTGTTTGCATCGAGCTGGGTAAGTACAGTACCTATTAGCAGTGAATTTCAGGCTTGTAGTTTGAGATCGCTGATCAGAGTTTGTGATATTCTTCTTTGACAAGTTTGACGCCTTTGCCGCAAGGGAAGCCAACGAAGCGCAGCGCCTGTATCCTCAGTATTTTGAGCCTGCCATTTCGATTCCACTACTAAACGCAGGGAGCGAAGGTCATATCGATGATCAAGCTATAAAGCATGTCAGCGAGGTTTTTCGGGCTGGATCCGCGGTGACAATCGAAAAGTCCAAACTAGTCTCTGGCATGTCGATTGGTGAGATGACCAAGTGTGACGAATCGGCGAGATGGAATTCGCTCGAAACGAGCCACGACCCAATGTCCGTAGATCCACATGCAGAGAGTCTCATGTTGAAGCATAACTGCGAAGTTTCGATATCGTCTTCAACTCTCCTAGAGTTGTTTGACTTATCCACGTCAAGCCCGGTTTTGGGTGCACCTGTACGTACTATCTTCGTTGTTTCTTGAACCGGTCTCGACTCATGGTCTTCTTGGACTTTATTTTCTGTTGTTGTAGGAATGGCGCTGGACAATCCCCGCAAAGATCCGATTTATTGTTGGATCTAATGGCTCCCCGAAGAAGCTGGTTTACTTAGACCGGGTTCTTCGCGGACGTGACATTAGTTCCCGGGACAAGGTTGCTCTTGCAGGTTTCTCACTGCTTCCCGGCATCTTGAAAGTGAGTTGCATTGCTTGGAGAAACAGTTTCTCGGTATGACTAACAATCTCTTGTTTACTTGTTTTCAGCCCAGCTCTGAAGCCCAAGGCAAAGGTCAAATCACATACCATGTATGGATAATCGGTGGCAAACGCGTGTTGGTCCGTTCCACCACACGTGCGTGTCTTTTAGAAGAAGGGCTAGACTCAAGCACCTCCGTTAGGAAGGATAGACTCTCCGAGAACCACGAACGCCTGCCTGCAAATGACAAGGTTGGTACATTTGCAAACGTGAAGACACAACGAGGTGCTCATTGCGTGCGTTGAAACAGAGACCAGTGGCTTTGAGTCTTTTTGTAAAGCCCGATTACCGTGACTTGGGATTGAAGGAGCAGTTGACCGCTAGCGAGCGGTGTAAATTCTGGTTGCATTCGTGGCTACGTGGTAATTCTCGTGTAATTGTTGCCCGAGTAGCACCAAAGCAAAATATTGTCTACGAGTGGGAACATTACTCCCTTCAATCACTCATTTATGGTCGAGATATTGCAGGAGAAGCTCAGTTTGCGGAGTACTTCAAGTAAGTGAGTGTTTTGATGGATGTGGGGTGATGCAAACAATGGTGCTTACTTCGTTTCTTCGTTGTTCTTGTGCAAAACAGTCCAATGAAGAAATTTGAGCTCATCGCCAATCTCCTGGGAAATATGTGTGATATGACACCCGGGACGTACCTCATACAGCCAAATCTTGTTGACAAGAGGGAGCCAAGACTGGAAATTTTGGCGTCTAGCGCTGATCAGAATCCGATTGGAAGTGACGAGACTGAATCACGATTCGATCTCAAGGGGTTTCTGCAACCAAGTGGCAGCAGCAACGAGGATCGAAGAGAGCAGGCACGTATGACCGTTCTTCCCGAGTGGTATCGATACGATCGAATTCCGTACACATTTCGAACAGGGATCTACTGTCGCTCGTTTCTGCAAGACGGAACGTGCCCGGCCGTTGGAAGCGGTGAATATTGTGAAGGACGTCATATTCGACTTGCTCCAGTAAAAGAAGCTTCGCAGTGGCGCTTTGAGGACTTCACGACGGTTATACGCCGCGGAAAGCATGCTAATCAACGAACCCGGCCCACTGGACGACCAGCCATTCTTACTCCGTCGTTTCAACTTTGCCCGGGAAAACTTTTGTCGGCTGTAGCAGTCGAGAATCTCCACACTCCAGTAAAATGTCCCAAATGGAAAAGTGGAGAGTGCCACCTGCGCCACTTTTCACCGCACGATATCGCTGAGCGAGTCGCTGACGAAGCAGAGCGGAAAGAGCGAACAAAGCGACGCAATTGGAAGAGTGGGGCTAATTCGAAGCAGATGCATGGACCTAGCGCTAGCGTCGGAGAAGTATCTTAGTACTGAGGTACTAAAATCAAACGCCGAAAGTCTAACGCCAATTAATGACAATCAGTTGGAAAGAAGCGAAAAAGCATTTTGGTGAGCTCTCCAAACTGACATTTCTGGGTGACAACCGGCTTGGGAAGGTCGCTAACCCTTATTTTCCGCGGCCAGACGACTCGGCATTCCATGCGCTGGTTCACCAGTTGGAGCATGACAGAGTCGTCGACAGCGCAGTGTTCATTCAGTTGGACTCCCCCACCAGAGCGCAGACTCACGGAGGATGGCGAAAGCTAACATGCGAAGGACGTTTAGCCACAGCGCACGACAGAGCCAACAGAGACGGCGATGACGAAGGAAATGATGGAGACGACGGAGATGATGGAAATGAGGACGATGAGGGAGACGGCAGAGCCGCTGAGAGCGAGTCATGGCAGAAAACGATCTGGTAGCCTTCTACAAGCAAACATTCTCCTTGCGAGCGGTTAATCACTGGAATGTTGAATGCCTCGAAAACATCAGATCATTCAACAGCTGGATGCTTCGAGTAACAAGCCTCAGGATGCAGCGTCAAAATGCAAGCCACAACTCAACGCCTTGGTTGTGAAAGGGAATAAGTTCTGACATCTATTTCTCTGTTAGCTGACGATGACCTTTCCACCAAGATGGTGCTGCAAAGGTCCCTTCACTCTCTGTCTCCATAACTTTTAACACGACCTTGGTTGGTCCATCTTCCCATATTTGGTTAGCAGCCGTGAGTTTGTCGCGTGCGTGCTCCCATTTGCCTGCAAAATAGGCACCGATTCCCTCATTGAAATTATCATAGAAGGACCGGGGGATTCCTTCCTGCAAGGCAGGATAAATCGCATCTTCTCCGAACTGAACAGCCTTCTGCTTTCCTTCGGGACCGATAACGGGGTTGACACCGTCTGCCGGGTAGTTGCCAATGTCGAAAGTCCATAAGTCCATGGGAATCTCACTGCCCTTGACTGCGACGCGGTCAATCTTCCGGCAGAAGCTGCGTGCTTCAGGGGAGAGCTCTTCAACAAACCACTCTGACAGAAGCATGGGCACATCAAACTGACCAGTGGCGGCTTCAAGACGTGCAGCCATGTTGACGTTGGGAGACAGATACGACGCGTCGATCTTAAATCTTGATCCGATCGCACCCTCGATCGCCCAACCGAGGTGCAGTCCAAAGCCCAGGTGTACCTCAAAATCCTCAAAGGCAGCAATGAGTTTCTTGTTGGTACAGAACTTGTGCAACGTCCCGTGATGATTTGAGTTGTGGATATCTACGCGCATTTTTAGCACTGCTGTGAGCGCACTGTCGACCAACTCAGGTCGGCGTTATCCGGCGAGCGACGGATCCTGCACCCGTGCTTTTGACATAGATGCCCTCTCTCTTCTTCATCTTTTCCGCTGGATCCATGCGAGGCTTGTCGGCCGAATCCCTCGGATCTCGTATACCTGGAAGAGCACCATCGCAGATTTTCCATGCAAGCAGAAACGCAGCGCCGATATTCTTGTTAGCTGCTCCATGAAAAATCTTTGCGTCACCATGACTATCTCAGCGATCGTGTTGATGTACATGATGATGTCTTCCTCGAGCAAGCTGCATGTCTCTGTGAAATGTTCGATGATACCGAAGCCAAAAATCGACGTGATCTTTTTTCCGGGAATCATGACGTCCAAGTCACCAGCGCCGCCCATGTTCTTGGCAATAATCTCTGTGCCGGCAGCACCGAAGCCCACCTGCAGCAGGCGTCCAATTTTGCTAAGCGTATCTTCAAGCATTTTCGTCTCGTAGTCTTCACCTCCTTTCACATCGCGCTCGTAAATTTCGCGCTTAGCCTCCGTCGCACCGAGCGGATTTTGAGCTAGTTGGGTCACCAGGCGCATCATACGCTCAATTGGACCGATAATCATTGTTTCTGCGTCTCGTGTCAACACAAAGATGGATACTGCAAAACAGAACATGACGAGCACGGTCTTGCCGATATTTAAGTTGGCCGCCGACTTGGTAGACGAAGTGATATCAAAAGTCACGAGCGAGTGACATGCACTCGTACTTGAGTCGGTCTCACAGTCGACGCAATAGTTGTTGACGTAACAACCCAGATTTTCAACCGTCGTGATTTCCGTTGTCCGGTACTTTGAGCTCGGGTCCGAGACCAAGTATGCATCTGCTGACCAGCCCGTTTTAGGATTCGACGTTAGCGTGTAGGCTGAGTCAACCTCCCAGTCGCCATCACTGTTGATCTGCTGGAATTTGACATCTTGCAGCCACTCGATGACAGTATCATCGTCAATGTTGGCAAGTCTCATACGGACAATATATCCGTTTGAGTCACGAACGTATTCCTCAACAAGTTTGCGGAAGTCAGGCATCGTTACATCACCCGTTTCATTATAGTCTTGAGTGCAGCGATGTAATCGCTCAAGCTGAGAAACCTGGAAATCGTCCTGCGTTGTGTCGACTGTGCCATCAATGATTGGCGAGATGATGATAATCAGTAGCACTAGCACAATTAGCCGTCGTGTCGTCTTTTCGGTTAGTACTTTGCCAATCTTTGAGGGCTCGGAAATCTCAACAACTTTCGCCTCAGGACTTTTGTTCTTCTTCAGCACGCGCAGGATCCGAAGCATGCGAAATAATCGAACAAGGCGCACAATTCGCCCAGCTTTGCTGCCAACACGAGATGCACGACCTGCCTTTAATGCTGCCGCACTCGATCCAGAAGACGATGTGGTTCCGACAACATGTTTCCAGATCCAGTCAACGTCAGGGATAACGGAAAGAGTCGAAATTAAATCAAGATAGAAGGTAAAGCCGCGACCACGGTTGAAGTACTGCGGCCGGCTGTACAAACTCAGTCCCAGCTCTATCGAGAAGAAGATGAAGAGGGAGAAGAGCGTATTGTAGATGGCGTTGTCAGCACTCTTTGGCATGAAACTAACGCGGAAGTCGTCGCCGAAGAGAGCGAAGATGGTACAAAGCGTCAGGAATGTGCTCACGTATTTGTTCTCGAGGAAAGCAAGCACTTTTTCTTTCCTCGTCTTGGGGGCTGCAACAACTAGATTCTCTGGTGCGACCTTGTTGAGATTTTTGGTGCTCTGAAGGTTCGCGAGCGTCATTGCTGGCTTGAGCATAGGAGGAGCAGGAGCCCCAGGACCGCTTGCGCTATTTCCAGCATTTGACGTATTGCCTCCGCCCCCACCACCTTCGTCGCCAGCGGGAGGCACAGGGGCCTTGCTGTGACCCATATTGTTGCTTGCAGTGCTGGATTTGTCCATTGCGAAAGTGGCGAGATCCGCTTTGGTGCTGTTGTCGTCCGTCTCGTTTGTGACCGCGACGAATGTTTCCCGGTGGCGCCGCCTGTTCCAGATGCGACGCGCCACTTTTGCTCACTCGTCACTCACCCCAACGCGAATCGACGGCGTGTTGGTCGGGAGCAACTGGTGGGGACCGTGAAGAAACTTCGACCGCGACCTGTTACAATACTCGAATTCCTATGTCCATACACCGCACGAGCGAGAGAGCTCCTCTAACGCGCTTCAATGCACGGGGCGAGGGCTTTGATAGCGGCGTACTGCTCGCTTTCGTTGCCGACAGTGGAAGACACGTAAGTTTGGAAAGGATAACCACTCGAGCCAAAAGTGTCACGAGGCTAGTCTGCAAGCGGAAATAGGTGGAGCGATAAAAACGACTCGTGCCAAATGCGTCCTTGGCTAATCTAAATGCGGAGTTTGAGTTCCACAGAACAGGTTGAAGCGAGTTTGCAAGATCCAGCATCGATAAAGGCATACAGACAGACTCTCGCAAATCCCTTTGTCACACATTCAATGCCTTCAGAATATAGTGAGGTTACTCGACACCGTCGAGCAGCCATCATGTTTGTGCGCTGTTCTGGGTGCTGCTTCTGATAGCTCACTGAAGCTTCAGCTTGATGAACGCGAATAGGTAGCGCCAGAACTCCTTTGCAGCCACCTTGTCCAGGTGCCGCTTATCTGGATGAATCTACGTGACGTTTCAGCCATTAATCAGCCACTTTAATCATACAGCGAGATTAAACCAAACGAACCATGAGCAGCTTGACATCCCACTGCTTGATTTCGTCGCTCAGTTGAGAGCCCTGGTAGTAGATGTGCACACCGCATACTACAGCATCCCGTGTCAGATCTTCACGATCATATCCCCTAAAACCGAGTGATAAATAACATACCCTTCTTGAACACTTCAAGCGGGAATTTCCACTTCCAGCCCTTGAATTGCCAAGCTTGGCCGGAAACAATGACGCCAACGACGCTACGCCTGTAGTTTTGTCAGTAAAGCACAATCAGTGAGCGAACGGCTTTCGGAAGATCGAGGACATGATCCCGCGCACCAATCCTTGTCGCGAAAGCGCGCAACACTGTCGACAACCTTGAACGTGTACGTATGCCCGTCTTCTTCGTGGGTGATCACAATGGACTGCGATTTGCGGCAACCTTCAGCCTTTTTCTGCATGTTTGAGATGTAGACACCGTCCTCGAGGAAGTCACGGGCGTTGAGGATCGTGAACAAGTCCGAAAAACCAGCCGGAACGACAATGATCGGCGTGCCTGCGTGACCAAAAACTCCGTAAGTGCCAGCACTTCACACTCCAGGACCGGAAGCATCGAGCTCGCACCGATCATCTTGTCCTTCATGAGGCGGTGGAGTGGCAGCTGCTCCTTGCGCGCTGTCACGGGCGCCACTAGCGACGACTTGGCTGCCTTTTCGATACGCTCCTTGTTCTCGGCGTTGACGACCTCGACGGTCTTGAGCACGTTCTCGAACGTCTTGCTCGCGTCCAGCATGGTCGTGCGGTTGCGGTACACGTGCTCCTTGGCCAGGATGCGCTTGATCGCGCTCTCCCCCTCGGTGGGCCCGCTCGACGCGTCCTTGCTGTCGCCACCGCCACCTGCATGTTAGAAACTCCCCGCTGCTCCAGTCGCCGCCGCAAAACCGCACGCACCTTCTGTGGTTGTTCTCCTTTTCGCGGTGTCCATCGCTTGCGAGCTTGCGCTTCTTGGAGGCGTGTTCGTCGTCGTTGGTGGCGGTGGACTTGGTCTTCCCGCTCGCTGCCGCCGCGCCGCCGGTCTGAGCCGCGCCGACGATCTGCGCCGACGTCTCGATGTCGCCCTTGAGGTACGCGATGAGCTCCTTCTTGTCGACCGTGGAGACCATGGTGGCCTTCTCGGCGCGGCACTTCATGACATAGTCGCTGAAGGTGAGCGCCGCGTACTTGTAGCACGTGTAGACGGCCAGCAGGTCGTAGCGCTTGTCCGAGTTCTTGGAGCGGTACGGCCGTCGGCGCGTGCTTGGGCAGCCGCCTGCAGCTCGCCGCCGCCCACGTCCGCCAGCACCAGCTCGTCGCCCTCCACCGCCACGCTCTTGCCCTTGATCAGGTGCGCGCGCAGCGCCGCCAGCGCCGCCAGGGGCTCGTCGCCGCCCGCCGCCATGGTGTCGCCTGGTGGTTTCCCCTTGTGCCTTGGCCGCTCCCCGCCACCTCCGAAAGGGTACCTCGTACCACGCAGTAATGGTTTTTATCGTTTATTTTATTTATGCATTGGTATTATATTATTGGCTTAAATTACACTTATTGATCCAATCACATAATAGCAATGCATAAATAAAATTAACTACCAAGTAATCATAATAAAACCAATAATTCATTTATGAATCGTATCCAATTATGGGTAATCGAAAGAAAATTAATTTGTTCCTGAGAGTATACAAATCAAAATTAATTTCGTTCCTGAGTGCTGTCAGAGTTCGCCATGAGCGTGGACGTCACGGCGAGGCTGCGCGCGCTGGCGCCGGCGGCGAGCGGCGCTGGGGGCGCCAGGCGCGCGCAGAGGTCGCAGGCGGCCGTGGCCTTTGACCTGGAGGCGCTGGAGCTGGTGAGGCCCGCGCTTTTGCGGCGTTCGGCGGCCTGTTCTAACGCGAGGGGCGCTGGATCGCGCAGTTGCACTCGCTCGTGGAGATGGAGGCCATGCTGCGCGAGGTGCGCCCGCGGTACTTGCGGCCCAGGACGTTCATCCGCTCCAAGGGCGGCGTCATGAGCGAGCGAGACAAGGACGAGCTCGACGCGGTGCGCAGCGCGGGACCAGCACTCGCGGCGAGTTCCCACCTGACGCGACGCATTCTTGTGGATCGGACAGGATCTGGTCGAGCTCGTCAAGAACTGCAGCGACAAGATCGACGCGCTGAGGGACGCTACAGATGCTGCGCGTGCGTGGAGCTGTTGACATTGGACGCGCGTCTTGTTGCTTTGGTCGTCTGGAAATCCTGATGGCAGGCGTGAGCACGCAGAATTGCCGCCCTCCCGAATTGAGCACCAGCGAGAGGTCGTCACTTACCTGCTTGAGGTTGGGTTGCAGTGACTTCTTTTGGAAAATGGGATCATTTTCTAGCGGCGCTGACTCCATCGGTGACCTTGGGGTGACTGCAGCGCCTGAAAAATGTGGCGAATGAGACCAAGCGCATGCAGCGCCAGCGCTACAACCAGCCATTCCTGTTGTCGTCACGGTGGGTTTGGGTTTGATACCTTGGGAATTCGCAGTCGAACTGATTCCTTCGTATTAGACTTTTGCCGGAGCAGGAGCGCGAGAACCTCGAGGCGATCGAAGAGAAGGTCAAGAGGGAGGCGGCGGGCGGCAGCGCAGCGTGCTGCACGAGCTTCATCCATAAGTGAGAGACCAAGCCCACCTCCTCCAGCAGAAACCTCTAAAGCGATTTCCCCAAGCACTGCAAAAGGTGAAGCGTCAACTTCAGTCTCCGAAGCTGTTGTGTCGAGTTCAGCTACGAAATTGTCGACACCTTCACGAAAGGTTCCTCCCAAAAAGCCGATTGCGCTAGTACGTGGTTGCAAAGTTCCGTCCTTTCATCGGATATTGACTCACGCATATCGATTTGACAGCCGTTTGAGCTGGCGTCACAAAATGAGGAGCTCGAGTTCACAGAAGAGGAAGATCGAAGGTTCAAGGCCGAGAATGTCATGCTGCATCGTCACTTTCAACAAAATCTTGAGGATGCCAAGTACGTTTGGCCAGTTTTGCTTTTGTGGCTTTGTACTCGCTAACTATTGATTGCTTCAACAGGCAAATGGAAAGCAAGATGGCTGCCATTTCAAACCTGATGGCACAGTTTGCAGACAAAATTATGGAGCAGCAAACTGATATCGAGCTTATCCATCAGCATGCACAGGAGACCAAGACCAACGTCTCCCAGGTAACTTCCGATATGGCAGATGAAGGGTGTGTACTGTACAACTTGATCTTGACAGCATGGTTCTGTGGCAGAGCAACCGCATCTTGGAGCAAACGGAGAAGATTGGTCGCGGATACGGCTTCATGATTTTTTGCTTCTACCTTGGGTTCTCGGTCCTATTGCACCTGCTTCACTTTTTCCACGACTAGGGAGCAAACTGGAGCAATGGGTGTAACGAGTCTTTCAAAGTAGATGGATGCAATTTAATCCACATGACGTGATCTATTAGTACATTGCACGATTAGAGCGCATCCACCGCTTCCTTGCTGAGTCCCTCATAGCAAGTAAGCCCATCTGAGTTGAGAAGATCGTCGCGAGCTCCCTTGTCCATCAGGTACTCCATCAGGTCGTGGAAACCATATTCGTGACAGTAGTGGAGCACAGACTGGCCGTTCAGCTGTTCGAATGCACACCAGTCAGCAAAGAAAAAGTTAGTTTGTTGAAACGGCTGAAAACTATGTGCTACAATACTCACGTTCTGTGTGTTGATGTCGGCGCCGCGGCGAAGACACAGCTTGGCAATCCGTTTGTTGTTGTTCTGGCACGCGATGGAGAGGAGCGTATTCCCTGTCGCGTCTTGGGCATCGATACTGAGCGTCCAATCGGGGCTATTCAGCATCTAGATATCGCAAACAATGTTCACTGTTAGCATCACATCCCGGCACACCCGTAAAGTTCATTGACAATTCTGCAGTGATACGCACCACTTCGACTTCGTCGTATTTGCCGTGGCGACAGAGGCTCATGACCGCTTCAAGTTGCTGACTCTCGCGTACGGCCTGACTGACGTTGTCCTTCCGCTCCACAGAAACTTGCGCAGGCTGGGATATCTTGCTCACAGAGGTGATACCCCCAGAATTGCTGTTCATTTTCTCGAGCAGCTCAGGACGGCTCATGAGATTATCAATAAACTCGGTGCCAAATACCGCACGGCCAGCAGACCACGGAGAGTATCCAACGACTAGCCATTCTTCGAGAGCTCCACGTGGCCTCACGATTCCCACACTTCTCGGTTGGTTCTATGGTAGCAAGCATAAGGTCATTAGTACAATGGTTGTGGTCGTAGTATGAACTTGCCTTACCATGTTCTTGACAACAGGTAGATAGTTCGCTTGCATTTTGCAAGTCTTGGTGCTTGTGACGGCAGCTACAAAGTCCTTCGGAAGGCAAGCTACTCTCTGATGAAGGGCACCGCCAAATCCATCAACAGCAGTCTGACTATCTGCCGACGCATCGATCGGCTTATCAATCCATGTCGTTCCCTCCCCTGGTGGTGGGTGAGTATTATAACCAGGTATTTTCTTCCCATGACCAGGTGGGAATGTAGATGGGCCTTCCCCCAGCAGCTCCAACTCGTCAGGAGATGGAGATATATCTACCGACGGCGCCAGCGACACTGTGCTCCGATTTGTCATCGACCCATCTGTGCTACCATCTGAACGTGTTGTGGAAAGCACATCATCGTTTTCATCCATGTCCTCATTTTCAGATCGTAGTGTAGATAAATGCTCCGGCGAAGCTCGGTTCGACGACTGGGCTTGTGATGGCTGCTGTTGAGCCCGTAAACCAAGCCCCACACCAAGACCAATACCGAACTGAAGCATCTCTACTCCACTAGGGAGACTCCCCGCAGCTCCTAGTGTAGGCAGTGCACTACCGAGCGCTTGAGTAATAGTTTCGATGAGCTGTTTAGTATTGCTGTCAACAGCTTGGCTGCTAGTACTATCGATTGATTGAGGCTGTATTTGCTTTGATGGTGACTTTGATGATTCGCTATGGCTTGCATTCGTAGTTTGAAACTGAATGCTTTTTCGCGATGGTATTGCTGCCGCAGTACTGGACGGTTTTGGCTTGAACGACAATGCTGGGACCTGAATTTGAGGTAAATCTTTTCGTTGCGATGCAATGTTTTGCGGTCGAGGCGATAACTCGACAGTGATGTCATGCCTTTTGGCGCTCGCAGCAACCTGTCGTTTTCGACGCTCGACCTCTTCGGGCTCCTCCATGCTCTTTGTGATGAACTTTCGAACGCTTTGTGTGGCATACCGTGGTTCGTCTGCTCCAACGCCTAACGTGGCGCGCTCACCTACTCCGTCAGCGAGCACTCCATCAACATCGCCATCTTTCCCCCGGTATTTTTCTGCTGGAAGAATGGGTCGGATCCAAAATGTCTCTCCAGTCCGCTTATCATACCAATACGCGACGCCGTCTTCGGTCACGAACTCCTCGTACGGATTTTCTTGCTGAAAGTACGCCCAGCTACGATATACGATGCTTGTACATAACCCAAGAGCACCGTCTGGGTCTGAGTTCTTCATAAAATCACCCGGTTGTTGCGCTCCTAGTGCAGTGAACACTTGGGGTTGATTGCGACTGGACTGACCAATCCATAGCAAGTGGATGAACTCAATGGGTGTATTTTCTCGGGTTGTCGGAATGCAAAATGGATAGTGTCGATCTGCGCGAGTCGTCATTGTTGGATTCATTGACGTGGAGTTGAGCGATAGAATTTCGCTCGAAGGGGCTACTTGGACCGCCGTAATCCCATCTTCGTAAACCGGTCGTGTGTCGACGAGCCAAAAGGTTCGAAACCCCATTGCTAGCTCTTCTCCGGTCTGTTCGACACGGTTTGCAGGGAATCGCTTCGATACATATAATGCCTCAAAATCAGTCTCGCTTGGAGTTACTCGCGTTGAGATCATGATGCAAGGTGGTCGGCGGATGTTGAGAGCGTGCTCGAGAGCTCGAAACACGAATTCAGGAGCGTTCAACGCGATTTCAAGACATGCAAATGCTGCATCGTAATCTTTGGACACCGTTGGTGCAGTGGATCGTCGATCAAAAACCACAAAGTTACCGAACTGGGCTGGTACGTACGTCGTGACAAGCATGTGAATGAGTAACTCAGCGGATAAGCCACCAACAGCGAGATTCCCGCGCGTAGGTTTTCGCCCAAACGTTGCAAACATCACAGTCACTGGGCGAACGACTTTGGTTCGCCGTGCCTTCGTCACACCAACGGGAGGGCTACAAGCTGCAATCTGGAGAACTGCTTTATCGAGCGCCGCTTTTGAGACACGAGCTGCCAAGCGCTCAAACCAACTTGCTATATGGCTGCAATCGATAAAAACATTCGGTACCGGTAGTGGCACGTCTTCGAGAAAACTGGGTGTCGGCATTGGGACGCACCGTCTCGGTGGCAGCTCGTACTCACGAGGCTGATACAAGATGACGGGTTTTGTACAGTCGGTCTTAAGTATCCAGTGACGAAGTTGGGGGTGGTCGGGGTCAATTGTAATGACGTCCAGAGTAGGCTGCACAAAGTGATCAGACTTGAAGCTCTTCGCTGTGACAGGTGCTTTAGGATGAAACTCCCGCACAGACTCGGAGTACTTGAAGCACCATCGATTGTTTTGAAGCGTATTCTTCAGTTTCATCAGTGCTGGAGTAGAAGAGTCCGCCTTGGGGACTTGGCCAGCACGCAGCTGCTCGATAAATGAGCGAAACCATGCACGAGTGTGCATTTTTCGCCGCATCGTCTTATTCCATGCAACGCCGAGCTGTTCAATCGTTCGATAGATAGGATGCTTGCATTCTACCACAGTTACATAAGTTTTTCGTTGACGGTCGTACCGCAAGGATGCATTTTGCTTCATGAAGATCTCCTGAATCTCTTCGGCTCGGTACTTTCGTCGTAGCTGGTCCAGCTCCCAGTTTGCGCACATGAGTGCGCTCGCACTCGCTTTGATTTTGCGTGTTGCCATGCGTGGATCAGTATGCAGATCACAGAAAGTGCCGGTGCTCGAGCTCCAGCAGTTGAAGCAAATCGTTTTCCCCTTTTTTGACGGCGACGTCGCGCCAGGAGCTATTCTTTCTTGAGGCTGGTCGTCGTCATTGATTGTTTCGTGATCCAAAAAATTGTCTTCGGAAGTCGGAGTGTTCCTTGCCCTCAAATCCTCACTCGAAAAGCCAGGGTCAGTCAAGTCTCGTATTTGTGGTGGATTTGCCAATGGATTCTTGTTCACAGCCCCTGGCTTCGATTTGGTTTTAGGAAAGCTCTTCGGGACGCTACCCGGCGCATTCCCTGCCCTGGGACCATTCATCACTGCAACGAATAATGGCGCGTCGCGCTTTCCTAGCACAATATCACGCTTTCCACTGTTCTGGTTTCCGTTTGAGCGACTCCGGGATGGAGACTGGTGTTGTTGTGGTGATCCGCCGGCACCATTACCTCCCCTCGTCGGTTTTTTACGAAGCACTACATTCGATGCAAGGAGCGAAGAGATAGAATCGAACTTTGAGACTTGCAGCGCTTGGCGAATTGTATCCCGGAGCTTGCTATTGCGCGTTCCATCGGCACGAAACAAGGTGTCGTTGACCTGCCAATCACCATTCGTTTCCCCTTCATTGTATAACTCGGTATCTGGACTCTGTCGACGATCAAAGACCCCTGGTGTGTCAATCGATTCGTTGCATCGCCACTCGTCGCTAGCAGCACTGCGCTCCGTTGCAATCGAATCGCACTCCCACACTGGTTGTGATAATGAAGAGTAATCAGGTCGAAGTGAGGGCAAACTTGACGGGGATTTTGTGCCGCTTTGAAATGACGCGGTGTTCGAACACTTGGTGGTGAGACTCGCAGATGGATAAACGCAACCGCTTGCATTACGCGATTGTTGGGGATCGGCATCAGACCTCGCTGAAGAGCATGTACTGGACGACGGAGACAGCGGTGGGAGGCTAGAATAGGGATTTTCAGCGCGGGCTCGCGCTTTAACGGAGCTCGGAGATGCCGACGATTCCGGCCCTCTAGGATAACTCTTGCTTCCCGGGAGCCCAGGAAGCAGTTGCGGGCCCCCGAGCAGCTGCTGTGGCTGAAACCCAAGTGGTCGCTCCCATTGGCTTTGACCCGTAGCGCTGTTGTAATACCACACCTCACCCTTTTCTACATCGCGCACCTCGTGCCACTGATCCGTGGAGCTGCGATGATTGACCTCAACCGTTTCTTGCTGTGCAATGTGTTTCCGTTCGCGTTGGCGTGGGTGGTTCTTACGCGACAGATATCCTCTGCAGCGCGCTTGAATCTGCGCGCGACGACGACCGTCACTACCTCTACTCAAATCGATCGCAGCTCAAACCCAGTGCTCTACACACCTTGACTGCGCTCACTTCCAGGCGGTTGGTCGCCGAAAACCCCTCAGTCACTGCTGCTCGCCTTCTCGCTTGAGTCTCTTCCTCCCTACGCGCGATGCGGTCCAGCCTCGCGTTCTCCTTTGCGAGCACATCCTGCTGCCTCTCGAGCCCGCGCTTGGTCGGCGACAGGTCCGGGTAGAACGTGTCTGCCGCCCTCCGCACGCGCGCCTCCTCTGCTGCAAAGTCGAACGGGTCCGTTCCCGCGGCCGCATGGGCTCCCTGGTCTGCCCTCGGCCGAATCTCCGCCTCTCCGCCCCCAGCCGCGTCTTCAAGCGCGTCGTCGCCCGCGTCCAGCACCTCGATGGTCACGCGCCGCTTCCTCCCCGCCGCGTTCCCCCGCCTGCTCGCCGGCTCCTTGACGAGCCGCAGCAGCTCGGCCGTCTCTGCGCGCAGCTGCTGCAGCGCCTCATCGTCCTGCAGCGCGTCGACGGCCCGCGGCCTCGCGCGGCCGTGGGCGTGGGCGCCCACCGACGGCATCCGGCGGGCTCTACGTGCGCATCCGGTATTATTAGTGCCGCCGCGGTCGCTTCAACGCGGACATGGCTACACCCCGCGCTAAGTAGCATACAAACTTTGAGTGAGCTGTCGACTTTTCGCGCTCGTAACGCAAGTGGCCGGATGAAGGCACAGAGAAGCATCGGCGCGCAGAAGCAACATGCAGCAGCGGGAGCAGCGAGACAGGCGGCTGGAGCGGCAGCAGCAGTCGCTGCGCGCCGTCGCGGGGGCGCTGGACGCGGCGCGGGCCACGGCGCACGCGCTCTCCGCGCAGTCGGGTGCGCCTACGGGTTTTGTCGTTCAGAGTTGGCGGCGGGGGCTCACGGCGCGCAGAGCAACTGGGGCGCAGCGAGCGCGTGGTGGACGAGACGCAGCACGCCGTGGACCTGAGCAAGCGCGTGATGCGGTGCGTGGCGCTGGCAGCGAGGAGGTGGAGGCGGAGGCGGAGGCTCACGCGCGAGGAGTAGGGGCATGACGTGGTCCGGGTGGGTCTACAACGCGTTCGCGGCCGTGCCGCAGCTGCCGGGGGCGGACGACTCGGGGAAGGACGGCAGAGAGGACAAGCAGGCAGAGGTGGGTGAGCGCGAGGCGCTGATGGGATGAGTGGCGAGGCTGCGGCTAACAGCGCCGTGCAGATCGCCATGGGCTTCATCTGCCCAGAGTGCAAGGTGCGCTTCGCGTCGCCAGAGCAGCTTGGAGCGCACTACGCCAGGGTCCACGACGCCAATGGTAATGGAAACAGCAGTGCCGGGTGCCACGTGGACGAGATAACGGCAAAACTCATGCTTGTGCTGTTGCTGATCGTTGGACAGCACAAGACCGCGGCAACAGAGTGGAGTCTCAGCGGCTGCGTGGCGCAGTGCAAGCAACGACCAAGACGACAAGGGCAGCAATTCAAGAAGACGCGCAAGAACGCTTCCTTCGTGAGTTGGAGCCGCAGCTCGCTGAGCTCAAGGAGGTATCGCTCGCGCTAGGAAATGCGCTCGATACCCAGAATGCGCAGCTGGACCGATTAGACACCAAGGTCGACCTCGTCAACCACAACATGAAACGCGTGTCGATTGACGCCAAGAAGCTGGCGGGGCAGAGCTTCACGATTTATTTCCGATTCCGATGTGCCTTCATGGAAACGAGATCGAGGAGATTCCTTCGAGACGCGGACGGCGAGGCGCTACTCGAGTACGTGTACTAACATCGTGTCGCTGACACGCCCTCGGCATGACTAACTCATCTCTGTGGTGGCGAATTAGCGCTGATATTGTTGGAGACGGCTGCGTCTTTCGCGCGTTCACGCTTGGAGAAGACACAGAGTTGTGGGGCTTCCAGAGTGAGCGCTCAAGCCTTTTTATGGGTATCAACCGGTTTGGCAATCTTAAGGTGCGAGGGTCCGCGCTCAACTCTTACGAGCAGTTCTCAATCGACCAGAAGGCAACGACGCCCGCTGTTTTGCCACGCGAGCTTCTTTGGCATGGGTGGATGGGTCTCATTGAAACCGGACGGGAGTGTCACCATCATTCGGGGCTCCCACGAAAATAAGCAGTATGCAGCCGAGTTCAAGGTCGTCAATGTCGACGACAACTGATGCGTCGTATTTACTTCAGTAGCGTTGAATCAATTGTATAAAGGCCTCAATAGATATTTCTGCAACTGACGGGACAGACAGACCCCTCCACATATATAAAAACGCACAATGCTTCACGATATCCGCCTCGCAGTCGAACCGTCCTCACGAAGCGAGGGCAATGACCGAGCAGGTCGGCAGCTTCGCGAAGCAGAATTCGCAGTGGCAAGCGCAATATCAGTAAGAGAGCAACAGAAAGCGCGACTGATCTCCATGGTTCCGGTATTGTCTTCTGGGTCAACGAATGCAGTGCTCGATCAAGATTCTCAACGATCTCGGTCACTTCGTCCTAGCAAACCGCCGATCAACAAGCTTCATTTGATCGGTGATTTATTACTTTTACTACGAGCAGCATCTGTAAATGTTGTCGAGAGGATTCAGGTGTGGAGACAGCAAGTTCATCAGGGCAAACCTCGTCCCTATATGTACGAGCAACAAAACTATCTTCTGTCGATGTGTGACGACACGGATTTCCTCGATGAGGTGGGTGAATTTCAACCAGAACTCCTAGGCTATCCTCCTAACCTGCTGTGTGGTGCAATACACACAGACCCAGGTGTTAAGTTCTTGGCTCGGTTTCCGCTTCGACGTAACCCATTCATCATTCGAGAGTGCCTAGACCAAGACGACCAATCAGAATCACGCCAATGTTCTTCGAGCATGCGTTCGACCAGAGGTAAACCAGAAATTCCAAATCGGCAGAAGAGCAAATTGATAGCTGGAAAACATCAGACACCAAGTGCCCATCATCCATCTCCCCCTCCAGCTCAGTTGGTTCTCCCTCTCGCAAATATCCTGCCAAGTGGCAATACTGTGGATGGGGCACGGATTGAGGCAGCTCGAACAATCCTGTTAGAAGAAGAAAGCTTTTTCGGACGCGTCGCACTTCTAAGAGCTTCGAGTGACAGCTTGAAAAGTAGTCTCGAACTGAAAGCAGTGGTTGAAAGTGCCATTAACCAGTATCAACACAATTTTCCACCAGAAAGCAGCTCCATCTATGATCAGCATTCATTTGTGAAGGCAAGCGCAAGGTTCGTGATCTTTGTGGTCGCAGGGCTTAAATTTCGTCGCACTTACACGCAACTTTATTGGTAAAGTACACTGGAGAAGGCTGCTACTCGAATTCTAGTTGTTCAAGCAAATGGAACGCGAGTGCTCACACATCTTCGTTTGCACGTAAGGTTGTATATACTCTCTCGTGAACTGAGATCAGTATTAAAAATCCAAATTTACTTGGGAGGGTAGGCTCGTTGGATACATTCCTGCCGCCAAGAAGATCGCACAAAAGACCACAGCATTTGGTGAGTAGGTTTATCAGCAATAATTAGCAAAATGCTAACGCGTACCACTGATAGGCGTTGTCGAGATCGGTATCGCGAAGAGGTGCTCAAGAACTACGATGCGACCGAGTCCAAGTTGCAGGATGCACTGGATCAGCTTTCTATCACACTGGAGCAGCTAAAACAAGTTGCAAAAGATCAAACAGGTCGCTTGCACGAACTACAAGTGAAAAAGGTTAAAGTCAAAGTTGCATTTCGTGACTAGTTGTGGTAACTAAAGTAATGATTGCACAGACACAGCTTCGCGCGGCTAGAAAAGCTGTAGGCATAGAGCATCAAATACAGGCGGACACACAAAAGAAGAAGAAGCGCAGTAAACCAACAAAAAAGTCTCGCCCACAAGTGTTGACGACGAATGACAAACACATTTCAGCAGCTACCACTACTGTGTCAATTGAAGCAGAAGTATCAAAAATGCTGGCTGAAAAGCGCTACCAAGCCAAATCAGCTCTTGACGAGAAACGGGCGATTGCATGGCAAGAAAGAGGTCGTTTGGCTCAGAATTATGAGTTGAGCGAGGAAAGGGCTCGCGAAGATTTAGATAGGCGGCGAGCTGAATCAGCACTGATGAAGTATGAAGACGGGAGATCTCATCTATTGCGTTGTCAACTGGAACGAAGGCGGCACCTCAGGGAGAAGAAAAGTGCTGTTTGCTCGCATATCGGCAACTTCGATCTACAAATGCTCGCACGAGATGAGCGGTAAACTATTTCTAATTTCTGTGTACGAACAGAAACCTCGGGGGTACATTTTGGAGGGTATTCCGAATTATCGCCTACGACCCTGTCACTTCGTCGACATTTGAGCTTGTGATATCCTTACGAGAGTTCGATTCGCTCGGGTATGGGCGCTCCAGAGATGGATTGGCGGCATTCTGTAAGTGGTTATGCCTACTGTATGAGAAGCGAAGGCAGAGATATCGACTGATATGGGCGGGGGCACCTTGTCCACCACCAATGCGTTCGCGAGACTATGACTCTACCCTTATGTGTGTCCACAAGGAAGGTCTAAAGCTGGGTGGAAATCCAGTTTATGCACTCGTGGCAGTCTATGTTCGAACGAGTGAATTAGGCACGCTTCGTTTCATAGTTGGAGGACTCAATGAGAACAGACTGATAGAGCGGGCAATCAATGTGAGATTTTTGTTCACTTCGGACGAGTTTCAATCTCCACTTGATTACCATGGTGACGGTGGGAGATGCTTTGTTGAATGGATTCACCATCGAGGAAAACGGATTCGGGAGCATATGTGGGATAAAGAACCCCAGCATTTCTATGCCGACCAGGAAGAGATTCATGCGGCAACTGCACATGCAATCTATACAGGCTCGACAATCGTTGAAAACAGAAATGTTCACGCATGTGTTTATGACACTAACACAGCAGAGTATTTCATAGATGTATACTTGGATGATGGGTCTCATGAACCGTACCAACGTCTCATCATATCAAAATGCGAAGTTAATCCATATGGACTGCAATTGCCTGCAGCAAGCTTCGGTGACCTCCTTTCATGTCTAGGTTATAGAAAGTCACGAAGGTGGCAATGAATCTGCCGAAAAAATAATAGCGTCATCGGAATATCCAGCGAGGAGAGCAACTGCTTCAAGCAAATGGTTCAACAAGCTGACCAAATATGTCCGAGTACTTCGACTTGCTCGATTTGGCTGCAGAGTTGGGGGCTCCTTTTACTTGGCAACCATGCATCTGGTTCAGTTGAAAACTCAATTCCGCGCGCAGTTACTGATCGAGTTGACTTCATTATCAATTGATCCTATCGGTAGTGTGAAACAGTCTATTCAAATTAGTCTCTCCGACTACCTTCGATGTGCTGCTGTAATTCAACGACTCGATTTAACAGATGGCTCTTGTGCTCCGGAAGCATGCGCTGTTTGTGCAGACCGATATTTGGTTCTCCCATTACGCGAACATCAGCGTAGCGATTCACTCATTTCAAATCACCCTGGAGATGAAACCGGACAGGCATACTGCCCGGGATGTGAAGCAGCTCAAGCGGCCCGTATCTGTGCCCTTCGCGATTGTTTGCAGCTACTCGTAGCTCATATCGATAACAGAGTTCACGCAGAAGAATTCACGATCGCGATCGAGCTGTTGTACCGTGGGTATTGTGATGCATGTGGTGGTGGTTTACCCCCACTGTTGGTCGTTTTGAACGCTTGTCTCCCGTCAAGCACTTGTGAAGTGCTTGAATACTATCATTTTCGATGTTTTGACTACAATCAAGTAGTGCCATCTTACATCTCTGAAAATGACAGGGAGAGAGATCCAAGTATTTCAAATTCATCCGGTCAAACTCCTACAGATGAATTCCGACAGAGTGTTCTAACCAATCGCGTGACTATACTGACTGACGCGGCTTATGGATACACGATCGCAAGCGCGAATGCATTTACGAATGAGCTCTGTGCCACGATTTGCCCTGATGCCGCAGTTTTGCCGTTTCATTTGTTTTTTGCAATTGTTCCTGCTGCTGAACGTCCTCCACACCCGAATCGTGATCTGGATATTATAGAAGCTGTTGCCGCCATGCGAAGTGCCGCGCACCAACTCGGAGAAGTATCTGACGCGGTTCATATGGGCGACCACATTGGGGCGGGCGAAAACGGATTAGGCTTTGATGCCTACCTTGTTAAGGAAGCTTTACTAATTGAGGCTTTGCGCGTCGTTCTTGAGCCACACTCCGAGTGGAGAGCTCCAGGTGCAACCGTTGGATCGTCAAGTTGGAATACAGCCTGCGAAGTCCTTCAAAACCCTTGGCAACTCAGCCTGCATCTCCAACAAGTCGACATCTTTTCTCACACCTTACACACCCAGCAAGTTCTCTTGGCATATTTCAATCATTCTAGCTGGCCACACAGCTACGACGACGTTCGACCCATATTTCACCAGGTGTTGGCTTTTATGATGCATGTTGAACATATATATCGTTTCATTTCTGCTCGTGGTGGGCTATTATCAAACTGTAGCAATCAGCAACAAGAACAGAATCTGACAGACAAAGTCGAGAGCCAAAACGAGTGCAGTCTTTACGCTCAAACACAAGTGCTCTTTTTGTGGTAGTAATTGGTAAAATCGACTCCTCTCCAATTACTGAGTAATCGTAGCTGAGCGTAGGCGGTTGATTGCTGCAGCCAGCTACAAAGGAAAGGTTCGGTCAGTGCTTTTAGACGACACCACAAATAAAAAGCTTAGACGCAAACCTCAAACTTCCGCGGTCGCGCGTAGAAGCCTGATTTCTGGTGCACACTAATCACATCCAGCGACCGCGTGCGATCCATCTCATCTTCAATGAGTTGAATCACGTCCTATTGACAGGAGGCAGGACGCGCCATGTTAAATGATGCACACAATACGGACAAAACAAATGACGTACAGCGAGTGTCCGCTTGCCATCCATGAAGCTTCGAGCCTTCTGGATACCGTCCGCGATCGCTCGCACTTGGCTTGCCTCAACGATTTGCTCGACAGCACCCAAGTCTAAATCGACCTGTTCCACGATCCATTTTCCGGTCAGCAAAGAATTCGAAGTTGAACCATCTAGACGCAAGACATACCTCGCCGTACTGAATCTTGTCTACACCACGCGATACTACTTTTCCAGTAACTTCGAAACCTCTCGCAAGAGGGATACGTGCCGTGAAACCTCCAAATGAGGTGTCTTGGCGAATTTCTCCGTGCTGTGACGCAATCTTTTTGGCCTCCTCGGTCACATCGCGAGGCTCATATGCGTCCATCATGATGACATGGTCAGCGACGGAAAAGTAGTCGCCAGCACCACCAATCACGAGGACAGAAGAAATACCACGCTGCGAGTACAGCGCGCGGACCTTGGAGATGAATGGAGTAATCGGCTCTTTCTCTTTCGCAACGAGCTGTTGCATCTTCCAGTCACGAATCATGAAGTTGGTGGCACACGTGTCTTCGTCGATAAGCAGCGTCGTTGCTCCAACCTCCAGAGCCTCCACAATGTTCGCTGCCTGTGACGTACTTCCAGAGGCATCTGCAGTGGTGAAACGTGTCGTGTCTTGCTTGAACGGGAGGTTGTCGATGAAGGAGCTAATGTCGCTGCACACCACACTGCGAGAGTCCTCTGAACGGATCTTGACCGCATTCGGATCCATCACAACGAATTCGCGGCCATCACGGGGAATGTGGTTGTAGATACCAACTTCCAGCGCTTTCAGGACTGTCGTCTTGCCGTGAAATCCGCCACCCACGAAAAGTGTGACGCCCTCTGGGATCCCCATACCAGTTACACTCCCGCAGTTGGGAAGCGTAAAGGATCGAGAGAGCTTCGGCGGAGACTTGAACGGGATGGCTTTGTCAGCGCTCAAAGGGCGGTCCGAAGCACCAGACTGCGAGGTACACAGTAGATGTCAACTTGTCAGCCCAAAGCATTGACCAAGCAAAAAAAAAAAAAAAAGTGTTGAATCCCAACCTCTCGGGGGAGGATCGCGCCGTCCTTAATAAACCCGACAAGTCCGGCGCTTTTGAGCATCCCTCGCAGCGCTTCCTGGTCTTCAATGGATTTGATGTGGCTCCACAAGTGCGCAACATCAAGACTCCGCAGCACCAGCGCGCTCTTGACCAGGCGCGGGAGCGTCTCCACGAGGATGGTGTACGCCCAGTCTCCGCAGATGCTGCGTCCGCGCGCAGGGAGGTTGATGTTGAACCTAGCCTCGACCGCTCCGCTGTCCGCCACCATGACGGAGGAGCGCTCGACGACATGCTGTCCCGGCGTGTCGATCGAGATGTCTCCTCCTTTGGCCCCGTGCCACGAGCTGCTGCTGGTCTTTGCATCCGCGCCGGCCTTCCTGGCAGCCGCCGCGAACTCGCGCGTGAGGTAGTCGCAGAGCGCGACGTTGCGCGTCTTGTCTCGGAACATGTCGGGGTCGAGCCCTGCGCTGACGGCGTCCACGATCACATGCGCGCGCGAGGGGCTCGCGTAGGGGTCGCCCTGGATGTGGTCGAAGCCGAGCGAGAAGCGCAGCCCGTCGCCCTCGTACGCGAACGCGCGCTCCAGCTCGTGGTAGGCGCCGTAGTTGCGGTTGTGGATGTCCTGCAGCACGCCACCCAGCTGCGTCCACGTCGCGTCCGGCGCCGCAGATCGCCGCGCGCCGCCGCCGCCGCGCCAGCCGCCACGTCCGCCGCCCTCCGCGTGGCCCGCGCGCTCGTCGCGCTCTCTGTCGCCTCGCGCGCGGCCGCGGCCGCCGCCGTACTTGTTGCGGTAGAACTCGCCGCGCCCCATTGCCGATCTGCGCGCGTCGAATGGATCCGAAAGGCCGCGGCGCGCCGCGCCTGCTGGTTAATATCCAATGAAATTTCTCCAAGTCGCGAACGCAGCCAATCGCAGGGTTCATCTGCCGCGGTTGGCTATTTTTAGCCTCTCTTTTCGGCCAATCGCGGACACGCCCGCGCGGCGCCAACCAGTCGCCTTGGCCAGTAGGAACCAAACGCACTCGGTCGGAAGCATGCAGGGCGGCGCGGGCGAGCGGCGCAACCCGCTCGTGAAGCAGTTCGTGCTGGAGAATGACCGGCCGGCGCGCATCAGCCACCTGAGCTTCGGGCTGCTGTCCGAGGTGGACATGATGCGCATGGCGGAGATCCGCGTGCACTCCAAGTACGGCGGCGCGCGCGCGCGTATGGCGGAGACGAGGAGCTGACGACGCTGCTGCTGCTGCTTGTTGCTGACCGCAGGGACATCTTCAACATGCCGTCGCGCGAGCCGGCGCCCAGCGGCGTCCTCGACAAGCGCATGGGCGTCTCCAACAAGAAGGACGTCTGCGAGACGTGCCACCTGCGCCTCGCGGACTGCGTCGGACACTTCGGCTACATCAAGCTCGAGCTCCCGGTGTTCCACATCGGCTACTTCAAGGCCATCACAGAGGTGCTGCAGAGCATATGTAAGGCCTGCAGCCGAGTGCTGCTACCCGACAGCGAGAGAGAGGTATTCCTCAGGCGCATGCGCGACCCGCGCGCCGACGCGCTTCGACTTGTGGCCTTGCGAAAGAAGATCCTCGGTTTGTGCAAGAAGGTCGTCAAGTGCCCGCACTGCCAAGAGGTCAACGGCACGGTGCGCAAGGTCACGAGCACCACGCTCAAGCTCGTACACGAAAAGTACCGCGCGCGTGCCGCCCACGACCTGCGCAATGTGTTTGTTGCGCAATTCGCAGAGGCTCAAGCAGCTAACCCAGAACTGGCGCAGCACCTGCCCAAGGCTCAGGAGGACCTGAGTCCTCTCAAGGTGCGCGAACTGTTCGAGAACATCCCCGATCAGGACTGCGACCTGCTTTGGATGGACTCTGTAGGCGGCGGCCGGCCCGAAAAGCTCATTTTGAGCTCGGTGCTGGTTCCTCCTGTGTGTATCCGCCCGTCTGTTGCAATGGATGGCGGATCCGGCAGCAACGAAGATGATATTACAGTCAAGCTGCAGGAAATTATTCAAGTAAACTTTGCGCTCCGTGCAGCACTTCAGAAGGGTGCATCGTTGAAGATGGTCATGGAGGACTGGGATTTCTTGCAGGTCCAGGTAGCGCAGCTGATGAACGGCGATACGCCTGGCTTGCTAAAGCCTCCTGGAGCCAAAAGCGGCAGCATTCGTGGCCTATGCCAGCGCCTGAAGGGCAAGCAGGGTCGTTTCCGTGGCAATTTGTCCGGCAAGCGCGTCGATTTTTCAGGTCGAACGGTCATTTCTCCCGACCCAAACCTGGCGATTGACCAAGTTGGAGTTCCGGAGCACGTAGCGAAGACAATGACGTATCCAGAGCGAGTGACACGCTACAACATCGAAAAGCTACGCCAGTGCGTTGTTAATGGTCCCCATGTGCACCCTGGCGCGAATGTCATTCGCATTGACGGACAAAAATTCACGAAGAACCTGCTCTACGGTGATCGGGCGAGCCTTGCGGATGAACTGAAGATTGGTGACATCGTCGAACGACATATGGAGGACGGCGACATTGTTCTGTTTAATCGTCAGCCGTCACTGCACAAAATGTCGGTTATGGCGCATCGTGTGAAGGTTATGCCGTGGCGCACTTTTCGCTTCAACGAGTGCGTATGCTCACCGTACAACGCCGATTTCGACGGTGATGAGATGAACATGCACTTACCGCAGACGGAAGAAGCTCGTGCCGAAGCTATATCACTTATGGGCGTCGAGGAAAATTTGATTACTCCGCGCAATGGCGAGCCGCTGGTTGCAGCTACCCAGGATTTCCTGACTGCTTCGTACCTCTTAACGCAGAAAAATGTGTTCTTCAACCGCGAGCAGTTCTGCCAGGTGTTGGCCATCATGAGCGACGGCCTAGACCATATGGAGATCCCACCGCCTGCGATTGTATTGCCAGTGCGTTTATGGACAGGCAAACAGGTCATCAACATGCTCATCAAGCCGAACTCGAAGTCGAATGTTCTCGTGAATTTGGAACTGAAAGAGCGCAACTACACTTCCAACAAGTACATGTGCTGGAAGGATGGTTACGTGTGCTTCCGCAATAGCGAGCTGATGTGCGGTAACTTGGCGAAGAAGACACTCGGCGATGGAAGCAAGCAGGGGCTCTTTTACGTGCTTCTACGCGACCACGGCCCACACGAAGCGGCACGGTGCATGAATCGTCTCGCCAAGCTATGTGCTCGCTGGCTTGGCAACTTCAAGGGGTTTTCTATCGGCATTGACGATGTCACTCCATCTGACGAGCTGGCTGCCAAAAAGGAAGTTCTACTCCAGAACGGGTACGACTCGGCGAACCAGTCCATCGAACAGTACCGCCGCGGTAAGCTTTCCCTCAAGCCGGGCTGCAATGCGATTCAGTCTCTGGAGAGTGAGTTGAACGGTTTGCTGGGTAAGCTGCGTGAGACTGCCGGTGCAGAGTGCATGCAGTCGCTCCCGTTCCACAACAACCCGCGCATCATGGCGGAGTGCGGGTCCAAGGGTAGTGCGCTGAACATTTCGCAGATGATGGCTTGTGTTGGTCAGCAGTCTGTGGGTGGCAAGCGCGTGCCCGAAGGCTTTGTGAACCGCACCCTGCCTCATTTCCTCCCGCATGCCCTACACGCCGCCGCCAAGGGATTTGTTGCAAACTCGTTCTACTCAGGACTGACGGCAACGGAGTTCTTCTTCCACACAATGGGTGGTCGCGAAGGTCTCGTTGATACTGCTGTGAAGACAGCCGAGACGGGTTACATGGCCCGTCGTCTGATGAAAGCTCTTGAGGACCTTTCATGCCAATATGATCAGACTGTGCGCAATTCTGAAGGCGCCGTTGTCCAGTTTACTTACGGTGATGATGGCCTCAACCCGGCCTTTATGGAGGGTGATGATCGACCGGTGGACTTCCGGCGCTTGCTCGAACACATCCGCAACACGCTGCCGGATCGAGAAGCTCGCGCTTTGCTGCCTCACGAGTTACGGAAGCTCGCCAAACAGGCAGTGCAGCGACCGGAGTTCCAGCAGATCTTGCCGACTGGCCGGAAGTTCCTCATTGAGGTTGAGGAGTTCCTCGGCTCTGTGGCGTCTGAGATCGCTGATAGCCGCACGCGCGCCGGAATCGAGCCACTCGATAAGGAGATCAAGACGTACGCATCAAAGCTAGACGCTGCGTTTGATCGCGATGCTGGTATTGGTGCCATTTCGACAAAGAAGGAAACTTCAAGTGAAAACAAGAAGCCGGCCAGCAAGGAGCGCAAGATTCAGGTGTCCACCAAGCTCGAGAAGGTTGGCGGTTCTCGGCTCGCGAACCGCAAGCGCGTTGTCAAGTCCGAGAAGACACTTGACGCCGTTGACATGGAGATTGATGAGGATGAAGATGAAAACGAAGATGAGGACGAGGAAAACCTGAGGATTGCGACCGTGGCCTACAAAAAGAAGAAGCTGGATACGGTCGGCCTTGCTTCGTGGGAGAAGACGAAGTCATTCAAGACAGTTAAGGGGCGTTCTCAGTGGCGTGACCGCGCTGCAAAGGAGGGTTCGCTTGAAAAGGAGGAGGCTGCGTGGCTATTGACACACAACGTGTGCCGTATTACCTCGGCCCAGGTTGAGAAGCTTCTTGAAGTGTCACTTTACAAGTACCACCGCGCTCGCATGGAGCCTGGTGAGGCAATTGGTGCGGTTGGAGCCCAGTCGATCTCAGAGCCAGGCACGCAAATGACGCTGAAGACCTTCCACTTTGCCGGTGTTGCTAGCATGAATGTGACACTTGGTGTTCCGCGTCTGAAGGAGATTATCAACGCATCCAAGGTGATTAGTACCCCCATTATCACCGCAGCTCTCGTGTGCAAGACCGACGAGCGAGCTGCACGTATCGTGAAGGGTCAGATTGAGAAGACTACCCTCGGAGAAATCGCCGTCCACATCAAGGAGGTTTTTGCGCGTGACCAGGCTTACTTGTCGGTGAAGCTGGATCTCCATGCTATCGATCAATTACACCTGAATGTCTCGGCGCGCTCAGTACGGCAGTCCATCTTGAACGCCACAGGGATCGGCTCGCGTGGTGTTCTTCGCCTGCTGAAGGAGCAACATGTACTTCTCAATGCCCGCTGCCCTGACAAGCTGCGCATCCTTGCACCGCCCAACTACAAGGGTGTTCGTGGTGGAAATGCAGCCGCCGCTGGTGATGCTCGGGGTGCCTACTTCGCGATGCAGGCTCTGAAGGCAGAGCTGCCGAGTGTTATTGTGCAGGGCATCCCGACTGTGAACCGTGCTGTTATCAACTACGAGGAGTCGCAGTCTGCAAGCAGCAGCAAGACGCACCATCTGCTTGTTGAAGGCTACGGTCTAGCGGAGGTAATGGGCATTCCAGGAGTCGATGGCCTGCATACGACGTCCAACCACATAATCGAGGTTGAGAAGACACTTGGAATCGAAGCTGCGCGTGAGCTTATTAGTTCGGAGGTGAACTATATCATGAGCGCTTATGGTATCGGTATTGATCGACGCCACTTGATGCTGCTCTCGGACATCATGACCTTCAAGGGCGAAGTACTTGGTATCACACGCTTCGGTATCGCAAAGATGAAGGAGAGCGTCCTCACCCTCGCGTCATTTGAAAAGACCACAGACCACCTCTTCGATGCTGCAGTGCACTCGCGTACAGACGCGATTGTCGGTGTCAGTGAATGCATTATCATGGGCATTCCCATTCCGATTGGTACTGGTATTTTCAAGCTACTGCGCCAGGTGGAGAAGCCTAAGATCACGCAACGGCGCCCGCTGCTCCAGCAGATTGCTGCATAGCCACACAGTAGGTTTGTTGATGCCACTTGCTTGGCGTACGGTACATATAATTACAATGGTGCAGAGCCTTTCCTATTGGGGGCGTGCGACCTCGCAGTCGCCTACAACTCTGATGATTATGTGTGTTTGGGCATATCTTTGCTTCGCCGCCCTGGAGACTATTGAAGAATATGACGGGGCCATCGATGATGACCAGGTCAATGTTTGAGTATGTGGCAGCTCGAAACACCACGCGCAGCATCAGCAGGAGAGCTGTTGCGAAGAGACTGTAGAAGACTGGCACAACACTAACTTGGACTTGAGATTCTCCAAACACCCGCGCCGTCCATATGACTCGATCGTACACCTGGCGGTTGTTGTTTGCATGCTCAGTGCTGAACACCAAAATGTACGCAACTAAGGCAACGCTGACAATGGAGCACAGGCCCAAAAGAAAGGCCGTTCCTCTGATATTAATCTGAAGTCGATCTCTCACTGGAGGCGTCAGAGCGTCGATGCACATCGAGGCTTCAAGCCAAGCGCACAGGATGACAACCATCAAACACCGAGAGTCCCAGCGAAATAAATCGCACATACACAAGCCGAGAGCAAGGATGTGAGCTGACAGATACAGGAAATTGAAGCTTGTAAACACTGCAAAAAGAATATCTCGCTGGGAGAGAGCCAACACAGTCATCAGGTGAATCATTGTCGCGGAAAATGCAAAGGTTTGGACGATAGGTACCCGCCCGTGATAAAATCGCGACACCAACCACAAATCGATCGGTAAGGCTAGCACAGAGGAGAAAAACGCAGCAGATGCAATTACGTGAAAGCCGATAACCCATTTTTCTTGCTGAATCCGTCCCCTTGGGGTTTCTGGAGACATCACAACCAATCTAAATGCTACAGGGAACACAGTGGTTCGTGTGTCGATGACTTGGTATGACCTGTCGTAGTACAGTTGCTGATACGTTCCAGGAGTATTGGTCATCAGCGCCTCCGTAGTGAATGGGACAATGCGTTGTGTACCAAAGCTACGCTGGCTCATTGAGCTATCCCTTGGTATAGCTCGAAGATGGAGTTTAGCCCTGTAAGTGATGCAGCGGTACATCACTCGGTTTGTACGACACAAGTACGACTGTCTACTTCGATGGTAAACATTGCGTAAAAGAAGAATGGTAAGTGAACTCATACCATTAAGCACGAACAGCTTGGCAGGTAGAACGTGATCTCGATAGCGAAGAAGCAATAAATCCGAACGGGCTTCTGGGATTAGATCAAGCATAACCTCCATATCAATGATAATCATCGCAAGGATTTCTGTGATAGAGATAACCTTCAGGAAGGGCGAGACACGCAGATCAGCGTCCACAAAGATATTTGGGAGCAGAGCTGCTGTCATCACAATGAGCGTTATACCCCTGGCATCCTCAAGGATTGCGGCGAGCACTGAGAATGTCGTGACTGCTACAATAATAAAGAATATCGAGTCATATGCGCCTAATAGCAGCACAACGATGTCGTAGCGAAGCCGGGCACAATTGATGATCACTGCGGGGGTAGCAAGCATTGCGCAAAGCACTGCCAGTACTCGACCTTGATGAGGATGTGTGGCGATAGATATCGGATACCCTACCAGGTGCACGAACAATCCAATAGATAGGGATTTCCAGTATGATGCAGCCGCTGATAGGGCAGCAAAGGCTCTAGTTTGAAGAAAGTGCGAGCGAACTGAGATAGAAAGATCCACAACTGGAAGTTCGTTGGATGGGCGAAGCTCAAAGATCCATTGCTGACTGGGCACTACTCCTGGCATGCGAGCGATTTCGTGTGATGTCGATGAAATTGCTGTGAGGGTCTCATTTGCTTTCATGATGATTGCTGGCGCTGTTCGCTGCGCTGATGAACAAAGCTTGTTTCAGGTCGCTTTGACTGGTTTCAGTTCTTGTTGACGTGGGTGAAAGACACTACACTATTTTAGGAATGCAAATCTTTATAAAAAAAACTACATGCGCATCGAAAGATGACACGGTGCTGTCACTGCACAGCAATTGTCCATACAAGAAACGGTACTTTGTTTCTTTTGCTGTGCTGAGTGATCATAGTTTTATGATGAGTGACTATACATTAATTTGATGAAATAAACACACTGCGACTCGTTGTCAACGATGGTGGATCAAAAACGAAGGATTTTCATCAACATAAATTAATGCATCTCTGTGACTCATGTACAAGCTCCGAAGGGAGCGATTTGTGCATTTCCCACCATTACAAGTGGAGATCGCGGACCCAGACGTTTGTTTCGTCGGGAATTGTGAAGGTGCAGCCCGAATCCGGATTTCGCAGAACCGACCATCCCAGTTCGTCGAAAACAGTTAGAAAAAACAACTGGTCCATCGATCATGACTAGATCAACCTCTGCGTACGTTGCAGCTCGGTACAAAATTCTCGATACGAGCAGGATCACGGTAACAAAGAATGTGTAGAAGAAGGGCATCATAGTCACATGTACCATCTCGGTCCCTGACACCTGCACGCTCCATATAATGCGATCATTGATGGCACAGCTCGTTTCAGCGTTGAAAACGAGGAGATATACCGCAGTCGCCGAACTTCCAAGCGACATTAGACCCAGCAAAAGCGCCAATCCCCGGTTGTTAATTCTGAGAAGAGCGCGAACAGGTGGGGTCAAAGAATCCATTGCCATGAGCCCGTGGATCCACAAGCACACAACTAGAACGAGTAATGAGTGGTGGTTCCATTCAAAAAAATCGCAGGCGCAGACGCACAGGAAAACAATCTGCACCGACAAGTAGGCATAGTCGAAGCTTGTTATGACAGCTTTGAGCAAATCCCGCTGGGATAACGACACGACAAATGACATCAAAAGGATAGTGAGTAGTAGGGCAATCACCTGGACAAAAGGAAGTCCATGGTTTGAATGTTCGTCATCGTGTGGGTTGGTCAGGGACTCTATCCACCGATCTATCGGATAAGCAAACACTGTCGTAAGCAGAGCTATACTCATAGCCACACGAAATCCAATCACAGTTCGCTTTTGACGTTGCTCCTCATCAGTAGATCTAGGATTCTTCGCTATAAATGCAAATGCAGCAGGCCAGACGGTATTCCGCGCATCAATCAGTTGAAATGACCGATCATAGCGAAGTTGTTGAACGAATTTCGACTCAGGGCTAGGCCGTGTTCCGGTCGGATCCAAACCATTGATACTGCTTCCATGCAGCTCTGAACACGGCGATAACCGTAAGTGAAGCCGAGCACGGTATGCAACACAGCGCTGTTGTGACAGGCTGTCTCGGTACATAATTGCATCTCGTTTGCGGTAGAAATTGCGTATCAAGAGCACAATGACTGAAGCCATTCCATTTGTGGCGCAAATCTTCACAGGCACTGTGTGACAGTGATAGGACACGAGAGACAACTCGCTCTGTGCTTCCGGTACGAGATTGAAAATGAAAGCGATCATAGCAGCAGCCATTGTGAAGATCTGGAGGCCTGTCATTATCACTATCCGATGCATGGCGCGCAGAGAGGCGTCGATGAAAATATTTGGTACCAGACTGAGTGCTGAAATAGCTAGCGGAACCACACGCAGATCCTGAAGCAGCGCAGCAAACGCTGTGTACGTTGTTATGGTCAGGATAATGAAAAATGCTGTATCGTATGTTGCTAGTACGAGTTTGGCCACTTCAAATCGCAGCATGCAGATCCCGGCAAATGTAACTGGAGCTCCGCAGAAGGCAGTGAAGAGAGCAAGAGGTCGGCCAATGCTGGGGTCAATAACGAGACTGACTGGGTAGACTAGAAGAGAAAAGATTGCTGTACCAAGTAGCGTTCTTCTGAATGAAATTATCTTCTCCAGTACAATGGTGGCCTTGGGTGAAAAGAAGTATGACTTGACGGAGATAGAAAGATCGACTACAGGAAGCTCGCTCGACGGTCGGAGCTCGTATATCCATTCCGAAGGTAAACTAGAATGCTCGGTTGAGCCCAGAGCCGAGGGATTTCGCGTTTCACTACTTCTTGGAGCCGCACCAACACGGGTCATTCATGCGCTGTTGGGCAAGCACAATGTTCGTTGCTGAGGAAGTGCAAACTCACTTGTACAAAACACATGGCGAGATGAGAACAAGTTGCACCCCGATTTAGAATTCTATATCTATGCTATCGAGACGTCTTTGTCGTGCATCAATTTGACAGTTGTGAATTCCAACGTTTTGATTATGGATTTCATTGAAAGGATTATATCTCATCAACGCGGTTGCACTTGCAACCTCCTACGGCACTCCCTTCGACGACGCCATCGTGCTCATCGATAGATGTGTCGACCAATGTGCTTATCTCGGTCTCGTATGTCGAACTAGTCAGGATGTTGGTGGATATCGCAGCATATCAAGAGTGAGATGGCTAGTGTAATCGTTCATCGTCGTGCCGATGAGCTCGAGGACATTTTCGAGCGGTCGCGACGCCACCGAGAGACCACATCGAGTTATCTAGTTGTAGCTACTTTGAAATTATATGATACTATCAATTTTTTCACCTCTGACTCGTTTGCTGCCGTTCCTCGTCGCAGATTTGTTTTGCAGCGTTTTCTTTTCGCCGCTGAAAGGAATTCGTGAATACCACCTGACCTTCAATGAAAATGAGCTCGTCGTTTGCCGCAGTTGCCGCCTTAAACAGAACTCGACTGATAAGTACAAGCGCGGTGAGCAAACCGCTATAGAAAAACGGAAGAAGGGTCAGCTCGACCGGTTCTTTGCCTGCTGCTACTTGACCGGACCATAGAACACGGTCGTACACATTGATTGTTGATGACGGGTCGAAAATGAGCACATACATAACGAAAGCCAAACTGCCAAAAGCTATGACAGCAATTCGACCGGCGACTGCATGAATGTGAACCCCCAGGCGCTCTCGAATAGGTGGTGTTAACGCATCAATGATCATGAAGATGTGCATCCAAATACACACGACGAAAACGAACAAACAGTTTCGATTCCACCGAAAGAAATCGCAGATACACAATCCCAAAACAATCAGGTGTGTTGACAAATACAAGAAGTCAAAGCTCGTAACGAGCGTCCGCAAGAGATCGCGTTGGCACAGCAAAACAACGGAGGCGAAGTAGCATCCAGTGAGAGCAAGTGCAATAATCTGAGAAAACGGTGTGACTGGGGTATTCGCTTGGCATGCCATCGGTATCAACCACAAATCGAGAGGATACGCTAAAAGTGTAGCAGCAAACGGAAGAAACCGTCCAAATGCGAATGCTCGTTTGTGCACACGATCTTTGGCATCACTTATGGGTCTCTGTAGCAAATGGAAAGCTTCGCGAGCCACAATTCTTTGAGCGTCAATAAGCTGGTGAGACTGATAATAGCGAAATTGCTGCAAATGTTCCGTCGGTTTTTCACCCATGGCAGCACATCCCGCAGATGAAAATGGCCGACTATCCCGTCGATGTGACAAAACACTAGCGGTTGATACTTTGTCTGAAGTGACCCGTTGCTGGGTGACGCCAAGTGTTTCTGCTACGCTACATTGAATACTACTAACTCGTGCGCTTGCAGGAACTGTAACAAGTGATAGTTTGAGACGAGCTCGATAGGTGACGCAGTGCTGTACTGACGGGTTCCCACGACGGAAGATAACGTCCCGTTTGCGGAAAGAGTTGCGAAGCAGCAAAATAATAAGCGTCACCATACCGTTGGACACCACCATTTTTGCAGGTAGTTCGTGCGAGCCATACGATACTAGAATGAAGTTGCTGTTTCCCTCTGGAACGATGTCCGTCACCAGCACGATCGTCACAAGTGTCATCGATACGATATGCATCGCTGTAAGAACCGTTAGTCGTCGGACTGCTCGTAGGTTGGCGTCGATAAATATGTTTGGGAGGAGTCCAAAGAACGTTGCAATGATCGTTCCAGCGCGAGCATCACGTAGCAACGTAGTGAAGGATCCGAGGGTAATAGCTGTGATCCCAAGAAAGAAAACGGTATCGTAAGTGACCACCAGGAGCTTAACGACATCGTAACGAAGCAAGCTAACTCCAGCAAGAGCCACGGGTATCCCAGCTATTGTCGAGGCAGCAGCGAGTGGCTTTCCCAACCGACTGTCAATTATCAATGCGATCGGGTACGAGAAGAATGCAAAAATTGCACATAGGAATAGTGTGCGGCGAAAAGAAACCATTACAGTAAATGCAGAGAGCATTCGAGGACCAAGAAATCGTGACTTGATCGATATTGAAAGATCCACAGTGGGCAACTCCTGCGCGAGTTGCAGCTCAAAGATGCATGATGCTGATAGCAGATCATCTTCTGAGGTATGAACAGCTACTGGTTCAGTTCCACGTGTGTCGGGGACTCGGAGAGTTTCTGGGGCTGCTGCAACCCGGTTCATGAATACTAAGCCAGTTGACTAAGCCAGTTGAATTCGTTCGAGAATACCATTGTGGCCCGTGAAGGTAAGGCTTTGCGACCTAGAAATAGATATCAAGTTGTCGAGATTGGGTGAGCATATATTCTATTGATAACTGAAAAACGTTGGGTTTGCTTCGGAATAATCGCTCGTCCAAGTTGTGCGACTGTTTCTTCTGGGATCTCCATTTGCTAATCGTTTACTTGATGTGGGATTTGTTTGGTCCAGCAGATTGATATGCCTCCTTCGATGCACCAGAGAGAAGGCGCTTGATACTACCATGCTTGTGAATATTTGTTTGGGTACCATTACGAGCGTACAATTGCGTAGGAGTTACCACTCGTCCGCGGTGAAAGCAATTCGAAAACACTACAGGGCCGTCGATGAGAATGAGATCTGTGTTGGAGTATGTCAACATTCGAAAGAGTAGGCGGAGAATCAGGATGATTGCTGTTGCAAAAAAGCTATAGAAGATTGGAAGGACACTTAGAACAACGGGGTCAGATCCTGATGCAGGATACACTATCCAGATGACACGGTCATAAACACTGGTGCTGGTAGTTTGATTGAAAATGAGCAGGTAAACAATCAAATATGTGCTCCCAATCGATAGAACCGCAGTGAAACACCCAACCATGCGGATGTGAATTCCAATCCAAACTCGAACAGTTGGTGTGAGAGCATCGATAATCATACCCAAGTGCATCCATAAGCATACAATAAGCATGAGCACGCAGTGCTGACTCCATCGGTAAAAGTCGCACATGCACAACGACATGATCACAATGTGGGCTGAGAGGTATACGAAATCGAAGCTGACGAAGAGAGTTCGCAATAGTTTACGCTCACACACCGAGACAATAGCGGCGAGATACCCTCCAACAAGAATGAGTGTAACGGCTTGTGCAATTGGTGCTGTGCTGGTGCATGGTACTTCGTGTCGGCCTTGCAAAATTGGTATTACCCACATGTCGAGGGGATACGCGGCGATGGTTAGCAGAAATGCAAAGAACAAGAAACACTGAGAAATTCTTGGTAGGCATCTGAGTAGGAGTGATTTTCTAGCCTGACCATTTTGGCGTTGTAAGACTCGGAATGCCGCCAGAACGACTGTATTCCGAACATCGACCACTTGGTGGGATCGATCGTAGCGAAGGCGCTGCAAATATTCGGGCACGTTCT
Organism: Phytopythium helicoides; assembly: GCA_024867545.1. Taxonomy (NCBI): domain Eukaryota; phylum Oomycota; class Peronosporomycetes; order Pythiales; family Pythiaceae; genus Phytopythium; species Phytopythium helicoides. The sequence continues at coordinate 1,626,070 of JANFNE010000005.1, forward strand.
CTCCAGCAATGGTAGTTAAAGCAGAAGACCGCCTTCGACTCATTCGCCGCGTTCCGTAATGGTCTCCTTCAATCTGGTGCTGCAACAGTGCTGATTGTTGAAGAGCTGAGGGTCCAGTGCTTCTACCGTTCGCGCGTCTTGATGTATCGACTAAGGAGCGCACAGGCACGAGCTTTAGGCGCACTCGATACGTTACGCAGTGCTGCAGTGCTGGGTTTCCGCGACGAAAAACAGCGCTTCTCTTCCTGAAGAAGTTGCGAAGCAGCAGCACCGTCAAAGTCACCATGCCGTTTGTGACCACCATTTTTGCTGGAAGAACATGCGAACCGTACGAGATCAAGGCTAAGTCAGTGTTAGCTTTAGGTACTACATCAAGAACCAGAGTCAGTGTAGTAAGGATCATGGCGATAACCTGGATCCCTGTTATCACTGTGAGGCGTCGCACAGCGCGAAGGTTTGCATCGACGAAGATATTGGGCAACATTCCTACAAACGTCGTTGCAACATTGACAACTCGAGAATCTTGGAGCATTGGGCCAAATGGGAACAATGTCATGGCAGCCACAGTGACAAAAAACACTGTGTCATGCGTGAATAGAAGCAGCTTCACTACCTCGTATCGCAGTAAACTCACTCCTGTGAGCACGACTGGAGCTCCTGCAAGTGCCGACATGAGTGCAAGAGGCCGTCCGATGCGCGGGTTGATCACTAGAGCAACAGGATATGACAGAAGCGAGAAGAGCGCAAGTACGAGCAGCGTGCGGCGGAAAGACACAAGCTTCGAAAAGACAACGAGCATCCTCGGGCCGAGAAAGCGCGACTTGATCGAGATGGACAAGTCGACAACTGGCAGCTCACGCGCGGGCAAAAGCTCATAGTTAACCGGTATCGACGTGTCGACTTGACTTGGACCGTGAAGGCAAAGTGTCCGCGCCGGGGCGGTGACAATTCGAGTCATTCGGCAATGGACACCAGCTCTCTAGCACACTGGAAGACCAGGATTTCGGTCTCTACAGCCTCAGACGCCATAGTGACGCTGGGAATAGCCGTCCGTCACACATTTAGGGCCGAAACCGTCTTGCAAAAAAGGCAACTTTGGGACCATCACTCGGGTGCTTTCTCGTCGTGGCCGATCTTGTTTCACCTATAGTAGGCTTCAACGCGTGCCTGCAGTCTACAGTACACCCCTGCTACGGTACTGTAGATCCCAGCAGAGCAGCTCAGTGCATGTACATGTATCCGGAGCACCCGGCAGCCGCTCGGCGCTGGTCATGCGAGTCGCGCGTGGCGTACTGTACTTTTTTCGTGCTCGCATGGCTTCAGGCTGGCCGTCAGCTGGTTTCGGGGCGACAGTGGAACGTGTGGGCGCGGCTGGCGAGACGCCGCAGTGCTTGAAGCTGCAACAAGATCACGTGGCCGGCTGGTGGGGGATCTGGGTCCGCCAGGCCAGCCGTCGAGGCGGGCAACACGCCAAATCAGAAGTCAAGAGCCGGCGATAAGACAGCTGGCCGCGGCGTGCCTTGGCTTCATGGCGCCAAGCCTGACTCGTTCTCGCCCGCTTCCAGCCGCCGCTGGCGCTCGCCCGCGGCTCCTTGGGCACTCGGTCGGTGTCCGTCGCGCTCTCCTCGCCCTGGCGGTCGCAACGAGCCGCCGCACTCGGCGATTGGCCGCCAACTGACCAAGTTTCGCCCCCATAACGTCCGCCGCAGCTCTCGGTGTCGCCATGAAGTTGTGGACGCAGCACGCGCTCGCAGCCGCCGCAGTGGCCTCCGTGGCCTCGGCCTACTCGTACTCGGACGCTAGCGGATACACCGAGGGCACCGTCAAGCCCGCAGACGAGGCCACTACCGGAAGTAGCGGATACCTGCAGCCTTTCTCGACGGAGGAGCCGTCCTCGACGCTCTTCGAGCGAAAAGCGCTGAGCACCATGGCGCCAATCATCAACGTGGCCGATGAGCTGCTCGGGTCGCCGCTGCCCACCAACAAGTGGTGGGGAAACCTCATCCACACGACAGAGACCGACATCGACACGGTCGCCAACCCCGCGTGGGCCAACCCGTACGCGCTCAAGCTGCCCAAGGCCGAGCCCTTCGGCGTCCAGGCGTGCTACTCGTACTCGTACCGCCAGACCGCGGCCGAGACCGACGGCGCCATCAAGTACTACCTCCACGACTTCCACAACGACATGACGCTGTCCGCCACCGAGTTCGTGTCCGCCAAGCCAGACTACCAAGTCTACGGCTGGACCGACGTCGGTGTTTACCTGCGCACTTGCGTCAGTGGATCGACCTCCTGCATGGACTCGGCGCTCGTCAACGGCATGGCCTTCGTCTCGGCCACCTACGACGGCCTCACACCCACCATCCACTCCGACTACGTCATGACCATCGTGGACGACTCCACCCCCGGCAAGTACGTCGTGCAGCTCGCCAGCAACAACCAGACGTGGGTCGTCTACGCCTCTGACACGAGCGTCACCTTCTCGCTCGACAGCTCCAACTCCGCGCTCACGGCCTCGGGCGCCTACACCGGCACCATCCGCATCGCTGTAGTACCGGAGAGCGGCGATCAGGCTGTGTACGACAACTACGCCGGCTGCATCATTCGCGGCGGCAGCGTGTCAGTTGAGTCTCGGACCGAGTACTCGCTGAACTGGGTAACGAACGGTACGACGTGCGAATCGTCGGGCCTGCTCCACTTTGCACTGCCGCACCACTTGGAGGTGATCAGCAGCAGCGGAGCCGCCCAAAAGAGCGACGCCATCACACTGCACTCGGCCACTCGTGGCCAGATGACAGGCATCGTCACGACTGACAGCAAGTGGTCGCTCACGGAGGAGGAGAACGACGCCGAGGTAGACTTCTATCCGAGCACCAAGCCGTCTGCAGACATTGTGAGCCAGGTCAACCTCCTCAGCACACTGCAGAGTGACATCAACGACGACTGGACCCTGAACTCGGGCAGCTGGTACTACAACGGAAAAGCTTACCAGAAGTATGCCACGCTATGCCTCATGGCGGCCTGACTCCTCGGTCGTCGGTGACGACACCAGCCTGCCTCACGACGTGCCTCCAGAAGCTCGAGTCGTTAATCGAGCCGTTCCTGACGAACACGCTGGACGCCCCACTGTGCTACGAGACGTCGTACGGCGGTATCGTCTCGAGCATGACTTTCACCAGCAACGACATCAACGTTGAGTTCGGTAATGCCGTCTACAACGACCACCACTACCACTACGGTTACTGGGTCACTGCATCCGCCATCCTCATGAAGCTCGATCCAGACTGGACTGGTGCGGCTGCCCTCGAGACCATGATTTGGACGATGCTCCGCGACGTGGCGAACCCAAGCACTGAAGACACGTACTTCCCAACGTTTCGTCACTTTTCCTGGTTCCTTGGACACTCGTACTCGCACGGGGTGACTCCCATGGCCGACGGCAAGGACGAGGAGAGTACGTCGGAAGACATCAACTTGTACTACGGTATGAAGCTGTGGGGCCAAGTCATGGGCAACCAGGCAGTCGAGGATCTTGGCAGCCTCATGCTGAGAATCAACGCCAGAACTGTGCGCACGTACTTCCTCATGACATCGGACAATACGATCCACCCGGAATTGTTTGTCAAGAACCACGTGACGGGAATCTTCTTCGACAACAAGGCTGACTACGCAACGTGGTTCAGCGCCGAGAAGTACTGCATCCACGGCATCCAGATGATCCCGGTCTCGCCCATCAACGCGCTGGCGCGCACCTCGACCTTCGTGCAGCAGGAGTGGGACGACATCCTGTCCAAGGAGACCATCGTCACAGGCGCCGACATGACCAACGCGTGGCTGTCGCTGCTGCTGGTGAACGAGGCCTTCATCAACCAGTCCGACGCTCTGTCCAAGCTGCCAACCGCCACTCTGGACGACGGTCTCACACGCTCCTGGGCGCTCTACAACGCCGCCACACGCGGAGGCTCGACCTCCACCTCCTCTTCAACCTACAGCTCCGCCAGCGGCAGCACAGGAAGCGAGTCTGTCGCAACTGCCGCTCCGGCCGCCACAACCACCGCTCCGGAAGTCACCCCCGCCGCTCCAGCTGCCTCAGCATCCGCCCCAGTCGCCACTACAGCAGCTCCTGCCGTGACTTCAGCTCCGGCGGCCGTCACACCAGCTCCAGCTGCCTCAACTGCTGCTCCAGCCGCCTCAACTGCTACCCCAGCCGCCTCAACTGCTGCCCCAGCCGCCTCAACTGCTGCTCCAGCCGCCCCAACTGCTGCTCCGTGTGCTGCCACGTCCGACTCGGTCCAGCACGCTGGCTGGGGCTCCATGAAGCAGAGCCGCCGTGCATCGTCGCTGCGGCATCCGCGCCGCTAGTCGTCAGTCTCCGTGTCAATGCGCGGCCGTCTCCCGGCCCACGTCGAGTCGATGCGTCCTCCATGTCCGTCCAAGATCCCAACCTCAATAGAGAGCAAGTTGTCCAAATAAAACAGTCTCGTTCCGCCGTTTCAAACCCACTAGACGACAGTTCAAACAGTACACAGAGCCCAACGTACGCCCCACATCATGGCGGACGCCGACCGCGACTGGCGCCGCCCCCGCTCGACTGGAGGACGCGGCCGCGCGCCCCAGCGCCGCAACGAGCGCCGGGCACCAAGCTCCGCGTCCTCCTCTCGCTCCGGCGCGTCCAGCGGCGCTCCTGCGGGCTCTGAGCGTCCACTGGAGCCCGAGAACGGGCCGATCCGAGGGAAATGCGCGAGTTTTTGCTCGGCCCACGAGCTGCGAGAGCGCGAGCGCACGGGCGAGATCAGCCGGTTCGAGCGGGTCGAGAGGGGCGGGAAGACACAGGTTGTGGCGGTCAAGAAGTACCGCAGGGCGGCCGCGGGAACCATGACCAAGGTGGACGCCAGGGACGTGCGTCCGCCGAGCGTGCTGCTCAACACGCTGAAGCACCTGTTTGAAGGCGTGCTGCCGCGGGAAGGAGGGGGATTTGACACTAGCGAGCAGGCCAAGCCGCAGGAGTTTCTCTCGCTGTACGAGTTCGTCTCCGACCGCGTCCGCAGCGTCCGCCAAGACTTCACCGTGCAGGTGCGAAGTACAGATGTATTGCTCTGTTCCATCTCATGGAACTGACATTTGGTGGCCTGAAGAACATTCAAGATGAGTCGCTTGAGGCGGCACTAGAGCAGATTGCGCGGTTCCATGCGCTGGCAGGACTCCGAGCGACGCAACTGCTCAGCAGAGACGCAGGAGACCGGCTGGCGATTCAGTGGAGTGACAAGCTGAATGACGAGCAGCTCTCATCGGCTCTTGCACAGCTTGTGGAGCTGTACCGCGAGAAGCACAGCCATCCTGATGCGACAGGTTCTGATGAGACCGCACTGGATCTTCAAGCCGAATTCGTCGCCTACCATCTCCTGTTGAGAATCGACGATCCACGCTCCACCAGCCTAGCCTTGCACCGACTTCCTCGCGCCTTCGCGAGCGACAAAGAGTGAAGCATGCGGTTCAATTGTTTGTTGCACTACATCTGGGTGACTTCCGCAAATTTTTCGAGCTGTTTGATGGGATGAAGTCTTGGAGAAAGCAATTACCCTGCGGCATTTGCCACAGGTTTGGATCCAAGCAGTGGAGATGTTCAATAAGTCGTTTGGAAAGCAGGAACGAATCCCGATCATCGACATCGGCTCGTGGCTTGCGCTCACCGGCAATGACGGCAGCATATCGGCAATAGAGCAATTGATTCAGGCGATGAACATCCACGTTGAGCGAATCGAGCCTGTGAAGGAAGCGAGCGAGGAAGACTCAACCGCGAGTTCTTGGGAGCACCTCGGTGATGGCACAACGCTGAAGAAGACAACACCATCAGTTTTTGTCCGCTTCAAACTCCAGCCACTGAACACTCATGTTGATGCAAGCTGCCGCTTTAGTCTGATTCGGTCAATCGCAACCGGGTGCGTGCGCCAGCAAGAAAGTGAGATGAGTCAAGACACAGCAGAGCTGGTGATGGGAAAATGAAAAATGTAAGGGCAAAAAAAAAACTACGAGTGTTTGTATTACTGTTCGCAAAACGGTTGGGAATGCTATGATCACGGGAGTGCAGGAGGGAGAAGATAAGCTCGATCTCATCGTGATGCCAGCGGAACACACGAGTCATCGTGGCTGGGATACGTCTGCACCGTTGAATTGACCAAGTGGCACTCAGCTCACTCACACTTTGGTCTTCTTCTTCGGAGGCGGCAGACTCTCGAGTGCGTCGAAACTCAGCTCTACCTTTGTATCCTGCAGATTGTCCAAGTCCTGGTACGACTTGGTGATCTGGCGTGGATCAACTGGCAAATCTCCCTCCGGAGGGGGTGGCGGCCGGTTGTACCCGCCACCACGAGGCGGAGAACGAGACGGCCGGTCGAAAGACCCCCTCCGCACGCGGTCACGAGGAGGCGGTGGGCCACGACTTCTGTAACCCGGCCCTTCATCACGGTAGTATCCTCCACCTCGTCCGCCTCCATATGGGCTCGCGCGGCTGTTTCCTCGGCCTTGGTAAGAAGAGTTGTTGCGACCAGGAGGTCCACGACCCCCACCTAGAGCGACAGGGTTGTTGATCGTCTCAATAGGAGGAAGCGGGCGCTGCTCGTCCTTCTGGTACTGCTCCCACATGTAGCTCTCGCCCACCTCGGCGATCTTGTCCACCACAAGTTCCGGGTGCTTGTTACGGATGTGCTTCTTGACAAAGTCCATGGCCTTGAACAACTTGGTGCAGAGTCGGCAGCGGTGCTTGCCGTCGTCGCCAGCCTTCTCTCCGTAGTTGGCGTAGGTGCTCTCTAGCGCTTCTTCTTCACGCGCCTCAATCTCGTCCACAATGGCCTTCTCCTTAGCACGCTTCTCCGCAACTGCCTCAGGCTTGAGCTCCTCCAGGTATGCCTTGATCTTCTCATCCAGCTGCGCAGCCCAACCGCCAATAGCCTTCGGGGCAGGTGTAGCAGCAGTCGAGGCCTCCTTCTCGGCATCCTCAGATTCAGCAGGTTCATCCTTGTCGCCTTCTTCGTTTTTGGCACCCGTGTTATCGTCAGCAGCCGCAGCAGCCTCCTGGCGGGCCTTTTCCTCCTCGAGATCGCGCGTCGATGGCTCCGGACGGCAAAATAGAGCAGGGTGCGCATGCATAATGTCGCCCATGTCGATGCACTGGACGCCAGCATAATAAATATAATGGTGCACACGGCGCAGATAGGCGATGGTCACGTCCAGCTTCTGTCGATTTGTCGTGTACTTGGCCGTGACCTCGTCGTGATCGAGCAGCGCGTCAATGCCGTAACGACGCAGCTCAGCGTCCTTGGTGAAAAGTCGTTGGTCCAGAGCCTGCGCGAGCTTCAGCGCCTGCTGGTAGTCAAACTCGAGACGCTCAGGCACAGACAGGTACGACGGCGTCTTCAGAGGCGCGCGCGATCGGTGCTGCGATACCTGGAGGCGGAAGGGCGGAAACAGATCGCCGTCCTCGACAAACGTGTTGTGGATCTTGGGCAATGCGTCCGCCGCGGCCTCTGCCGTCTCGTACACAATGTACGCAGACCGGTCAAAGTCGAACGCGCTCTTCTTGACAGGGTCCGACAGGTAGAGGTGCTGGAAGCTGCCACCGGCCTTCTTGATGGCGTCACTGAGCGTTCCGACAGGGGCAGGCGCAGGGCACTCGGCGAACGTATAGCACGCGAGCGCTGGACTCCATGTCGTTTTCAAAGTCGGCACCCGTGAGCTCGTTGCTCTCGTCAAGGTTGACTGTGGTGACTCCGGAGCGTAGGCGCTCGCCGAACTGCTTGGCCTCGGCAACCTTGCGCGCCTGCTTCTGCTGCTCGAGGCGCGCTCGGATAGCGGGCGAATAGCGCTCCTGCAGCCACTCCTCGCCCTTGTGGTCGTCAAAGAAGGCGCGGAGCAGGCGCTGCATGTACTTCTTCTTGTACTCCTCGTAGCGCTGCTGGTAGGTCTCCGGCGTCGAGTTCTCATCCTGTCGCATCATGAACGCCTTGTACGAGTCCATGGGCTCGATGTTCTGGCTCGCCTTGCGCTGCTGCGGCGGGCCTCCCTGGTCGCGCTCGTCGAAGCGCGGCGGGCCGTCCCAGTCATTACCCGGCGGTGGGCGGTGCATGCCGCGCCCGCGGTCTCTGTCCATGGGGCTGCGGCTGCGGCTGCGGTAGCGCGGGCCCCGGAATCCCCCGCGGCCCATGTCGTATCCGTTGTCGCGTCCCTCGCTGCGTCGCCTGTACCTCACGTTCCACAACTCTAGTCAGCGCCGCGAGACCCTCAACTCGACCGCAAGAGCAGCGCCGACCTGTCGAACGGCCCACGCGGGTCTTGGTAGTGGTGCATGGGCGGCGGCGGCCCGCGGAAGTCCATCGGCGGCGGGTACTCGTCCCGCATCGGCATGTCCCCCTGCTGCAGGCGCGACGGTTGGTCAGAACGCTCCAGGGGCTCACAGAGGCGCGCGGCAGCGCCAGGGGGGTGGCGCCTATCAGTTTGGCGCCCAGGAGAGCGCCGCAGAGACGCCCCGAGGCCCACGGGCCGCCGCAGCGCGAGGATCGCGACGCACCATGTTGGCCGCGAGTCACTTGGCGTTTGTATGCGGCGAGGAGCACTGGGCGGGCGGCTGCGAAAAGACTTGTGGAGCTTCGACCGCCACGCAGCGCGGTGGGATAAAGCGATATTGAGGTGGTCCACGTGATATTCACGTAGACCACACAAAAACCTTTAGCAATGAATAATATTCGTTGAGACAGGAGACAAAAAGTGTGGTCCACCAGAAAATGATCACCTTCACTTGAGGTGGAAGTGGTGAAGGCAAGAAAGAGATGTAGCATTTGTTGTGGAGAGCTACATGTACAGGAGGTCCTCGTTTTGGCGGGGGAGTTTGCACATGGGTGGGGGTCGGCCTGTGAGCTACTGTAGCAGCGTGAGGGGCTCAGCGCACAAAGTTCCACCACGCCTGCAGACAAGATGATCGCAGTCAGCCATCGAGATGTCAGGCAGTTCGTGATCCCACATGCGTACCAGGAAGATGAGCACGAACACGATGATCCACTTCAATATCCACCTCGTGAGTTGTGCGCCGGCACCATCAAGACTCCGCACGACCTGCGCATGTCATCATAAACACGTCAACATCACGCTGGAGCCAAAAATGAACCAAATGACGTCACCTCGTTGTTCATCTTGAAGCAGTTGATGGACTCGGCGAGCATCAACTTCTTGGTCTCTTCATCGTGCGGCACGGCGTTGATCTTGTCCTTGAACGAGCTACGTAGAGCCTTTTTATTTTCACAGCAGGGCAGACATTTGTGAGCGAGCTGCACGTAGGCATCAAGATCTCAACCACGTCGTAAACAACCATTTTGCTCTTGACGTTGAAGCCAAACGTCTCGAGTCCCTGCTCATCCGGCAGCGCAAAGCTCCTCTTGACCATTTTCCGAATCATCTGGCCGCCCGCGAGCAGCGCGATGAACATGTGATAAACGTACGGCACGAGCAGCTTGGGGTTCTGTCGTCAAGAAACGGACATCGTCAGTACTCGCGCTTCTGTTGCAAGCGCAGCGCAATGAACTCCTTAACTACCTTTTTCTCAAGTTCCTTCAAGTGTCTGTACAGCAGCAGCAATCCCTTGCGTAAGTTCCAAACCACAATCCAGCAGCAGTTCCCAGACGACTTACGTGACATAGGCTTCAACGGCGGGTGTCGCGGGGAACGCGCTGCTCCAGTCCTCGCCCAGGTAGAACCGCAGGTCCTTGGCAATGCGGTCCGACTACTCAATACGATCGTTAGTACCACAAGGATGCCTCTAGGGCTGGTAGCGGCGTTCGCTCCACCCACCCTAGCGAACTCGCCCAGCATCGCGTGCAGCTCGCGCATGGCCTCGTGGTCCTTTGTGGCGCTAATCGACGCCTCCAGCTGCGCGTAGATGTAGTCTGCGTCCCCACACGTCAGTCACCAGCGCTCGCATCTCGGCTGCAGCAGTGCGCCACGCACAGAAGAGCAGCAGCGCGCGGCCGTAGAGCTTCTTGTCGGTCAGCGCCACCAGCAGCTTGAGGTTCACGAGGCTGTTCCAAGCACCGCACGCGTCAACAACCGCCGCCACCGCGCGGTTCCGCCGACCACGCACTTGTCCGCCACCGTGTGTAGCTCCTTGGTGGCCGCGCGCATGTCCTCCGTCAGCGACGGCTTCACCAGTTTCTCCATGCTGCCGGCGTCTTTCTCTCCAGGATCCAAACTGAGCGCAGCCTTGCCGTGGACCTCCTTCAGCCTGCGACCGACACTCTGATTTACTGTTTGAAACAATCTACCTCTATTAACGTATTCCAGTAAAAGTCCAAAAAACTTAGAAAGTCATTATGAGATCCGATATACCTCTACAGTCAATGCACAATCCACATTGCGGACGCCCGCTCGCAGCAGCGATGCCACGTCGCCACTTGCTGTTTGAGCGCCGACACCCATGGCGGACGACGAGGAGCACCTGCTGCTGCACGCGGTGCGTCTGTATGGCGCGGCCGGTGGCGCCGCCGCTCGCTAACTGTGTGGCTGCGTGCAGGAGCGCTCGAGCATCTTCGAGACGCGCGTGGAGCGCGCGGCGCTGTGCCGCGACCGCGGGTCGGCGCGCTTCCGGCTCAAGGACCTGGCGGGCGCCATTTCGTGGTACGAGCGCGCGCTCTTCCACGTGGACTTCGACGAGGCCTCGTGGACCTTCGAGGTGCGTTCGACTGCTAGAAGCACGCTGTGCGGCTCCGGACTGACGCGGAGGATGGCCGCAGCTGCTGGACAAGCACCGCGCGGCGGTCAACGAGGTGCGGCTGCCCGTGTACCTGAACCTCGCGGCCTGCTACCTGGCGGACGGACCCCAGCAGAGCGCCGAGAAGGTGGTCGAGAATGCCAGCCTGGCGCTCGCGATTGACGCCAGCAACACCAAGGCGCTCTACCGCGCGGGCAGAGCGCACCTCATGACGGGCAACCTGGACGCGGCACGCGCGAGTCTGACCAAGGCCGCGCAGAACCAGCCCAACGACAAGAACATCCGCGAGGCGCTGCAGGTGCTGCGGGAGCGCCTGAACGAGCATAAAGCCAAGGAGAAGGAGGCGTGGGGAGGCCGGCTGCTGGCTGAGGAAGGCAAGACTGAAGAAGGCGCTAGCGAACCCACGGCTGCGACACCTGTGGCGCACAGCGAGGCCGAGAAAAAGGAGGAAGAAGACGACTTTGACTACGTTGACAGCTCTCGCAGCGCCGTTACCACCAGTGTGGCGGACGACCTGCGCTTCTGGCTGTTCGCGCTCATGGCCGTAATTGTCGCGGTGTACGTTGCCGTCACGCAGATCGCGGCGTAGACACCGAGAGAATAGTCAGAGGAGTTGGTGTGCAGTGTATTAGATGTTGCTAGCAGGAGGGTAGTTGACCAATCTGGCAGCGCTCGAGAGTCAGGCGTACTCGAAAAGCTTGACCGAGTGCAGGTACTTGTCGTCACACTCTCTTGTCGGGCGCCTTTAGCACGGAGGGTGTGAGGGCGAGCTGTCAATAGAAGAAAACTGTTTGGAAATCACGCACCAATACGTATAGTAGCCGTTGCTCTTGACGCGTGTGCACCGAATGAGACCATTCTCCCACCGATCAGGGTCTCCGTAGGTCTCCATGTACTCCTTCAAGTCGCGCCAGCCTGCTTGCTGAATGCGGAAGGCTTGATGGGGATGCACCACCATCAGCTAATGTAGCAGCCAGCAAACATGCAATAAGCTACCGCACAGACCTTCTTCGACCTCGCGGCTCCACTCTTTGGGACGAAAGCAACGCGTGGATTTTGATGTTGTGACGATCGGCTTTCTCGCAGTTTCGACGGTCGCATTCGCATCCAGTTTGAACTTTTGTGAGCTGCGCATCGCAGAGCCCCGAGATGCTCCGCGGGATGCAATTTCCGGTCGGCCGGAGAGCGAGTGCATTCACCGACAGCACCTCCATGCTCAATGTTTCTTCACAGACTTCAAGGCGCGGGCAGTGATAATGACGATGAAAGAGGAATGCACTCGATCTATTTCAACAAAGTTAACGGCGCCGCCAAACCTAGAATTAGATTATTGCAGAATCAAGCTCTGCCCATGTTTCGCCGTCCGTTTCTTCACCACTATCATGAGATGGAGTCTCGATCAACAGGGTGTTGTCGCTACCGCTGCTGTCGTCATCGCTACGATGCAAATCAACGTTTGCATTGAATGCTTGGCCCTCTTCAGACGTGAATGCCCCAATGCCAGTTTGATCACTTGCATCGCTCTCCAACGGATTATATGTGCTGCGCGTTTGGTTTCGCTTCTGAGCAGTTGGATCTCGTCGACGCATCGTTGGCCGTCGAAACACCGCCGTCGCGGTCATATTGTCTTGCTTTACGCGCTTCAGGCGCTCATATTCCGATGGCACAAGAGATTTCCACCTCCGCGCGACCTGGTTGTCGCTTCGGTTGCCGAGTTCGCTAGCAATTTGAGCCCAGATACCGGGAGACTCCAGTCCTCCGAGCTCTTTGAAGCGTTTCTTGATGACTGCATCCTCTTTTGCTGTCCATGCAGAAAAGGTGAGCTCAGGGTTGAGCGAGTTGAGAAAGCGATCTCTCAATGCGGGCAACGTTCTGCCAGTGACGTGGTGTGCAACATCTTGCCACGGCACAGTCTCTTTCTGGAAAGCCTCTGTCGTTACTTGGTATGCTGCAATAGCTAAGAGTAAACGACGGTCCTCCACGATCGAGAACTTGCCTTGGCGGATCCCTGGCGCCAACGATAGCTGCCACCGATGGCGGATTTGCTCAGCAACCCGCCCGTCCATAAGATCAGCGATGATGTTCCACTTCTCGCCAAACACGTCAACAGCTTGCTGGATAATCGCATCCTCTTCAGGCGTGAATATCGTGTTGACGTTCGATTTGCACAACTTGGTCTGGTATCGGATCAAACAGTGAACTGGCGGGCGACCCGGGATCGGCATGCGATTCGCGATCTCCTCCCACTTGTTGACCAGCTCCGGGTCCACATCGCCACTCGCGAGCTTTCTCAGCGCTTCGTCCTCTTGCTTGGTCCACGCACACAGCCGCAATGACGGGTCTTCATGCAGTTCCCACCAGAGCTTGCACGAGAACGCCGACCTGTGGATCGGCGGTCGAAGCTGCGAGATATCCGCCCACGTCGTGAGAGGAAGCCGCACAGGCTGCGGTCTCCCACCAGCCAGCTCTACAGCTTGGAGCCCATGCTGCGTGGCCTGCGCCTCTGCAAAGCGCCGCACGCCCTCGCGCTCCTTGGCCGAGAAAACGCGCGAGGGGGTCGCGATGAACGCCTCGTGGCTCTTTGAGCGCAGGAACAGCGTGTCGGCGTTGGGCTGCGGCTCCGCGAGCCTCGCGAGCTCTCCTCCCTGCGTCCCCGCGCCGCCAACCGCCGCGCTCTGCGTCCTGGCGCGCTTGGCGCTCCCGGCCGCGGCCTCGTCGTAGAAGAACGAGCGCTTGGGCCGGATGAACGACCGCGGCGCCACGCCCACCTTCCTGTACGCGCTCTCGGCCTCCCGCTCGAACACGGCGCCGCCGGCAGCAGGCGCTGACGGCCCCAGCAGCGCCAGGGCGGCGCGCTCGGCACGGCGCAGCGCGAGTTTCTGGCGCAGCCGCTGCGCACGAGCGGCCAGCGCCGCCTCCTCCGCGCCAAGCGCCTCCAGCAGCGCGCGCAGCTCACACGCGTAGCCGCGCGAGGCCTGCAGCGCGGCGCGCACGCGCTCGGGATCGACCTGGCGGCGCTGCCGGTCCATGGAGGAGAAGTGATGTGCGAGACACAAAGACGGAGATGGCTACACAAAGGCAACTTTACTCAACTCATTACGACGCATTTTGACTGATAACTAAACGTTCCTGGCAGCTCTAGACGGTGGGGGAGGTTGTGATGAGCGCGATTAGATTCATGGTCGCGCTGAACACGATGAGCACGGCGAGCAGCAGCACGATCGCGAACCCCGCGGGGCGGCTGTAGTTGCCGTACGTGCGCATCTGCTGCGCGTCGAGCTTCTGACGAGGCAATAAATAGAGGATCGGGAGCAGCGCGAACAGGTTGAGCGCGCACTGCGCGAGCCAGAACATGAATACGCGGTTGCGGGTGCTGGACGCGTCCTGCGCAAGCGCGGCGTCCGAAAAGCTTGTCTTGAGCGATTCGCTCGACGAGCTCACTGCGTCCGAAAATGTGGAGATGACCGAGCTGATGATGACTGTAAACGACGTCACCAGGCCGGTCGTCGTGCCTTCAAGACATGTCTCGGTGATTTCAACGAGCGGCAAGATGGTCACGAGCGTTCCGAGAGCAGACGAAGCTCCGTAGAGCGAGCTCACGGTGACGTAAAACCATGGGCTGCGAGCAGCGCCGAATATGATGGGAGTGCCATACGCAAACTGCAGTGCTACACTCCACATCAACGCAATGACGGACATGTGGACCCAGTCTCGGTTCAGCAAGGTTTTCTTGAACACGAAGAGGAAGACGACGAACACACATTGTGTTGGAATCTTGGCTAACCGGGATGCGTCCGCGGACACGTCTGCCCAGTACTGAATTGCCTCAATTGCGAACTCAAACTGGAACGATGAAAGGAACACGGAGCAGCAGATAAACAGGATGATCCGCCACACAGCTTCTTGCTGGATGACGTTCCAAAGCTGCTGCCGCATTGACGACCGATCCACAGAGTCAACCTTGATCTGCCGAGGCTCTTCTTCCAACTTGAAAAGCACCGCAGGGATGGGCACCAAGGCTACAACTGCCATTAGCAAAAGCAGCATCTTCATGGAAATGACCGACGTTGTTCGCTGTTGTTCTTCGTCGTAGTCCATTAACACCGCGCCAAGGATATAGGCGACGAGCGTCGACACCTGCTGAGTAATGGTGTACTGGAGCACGAGTCCACCACGCTCGTGGATCGGCTCACGTTGTGACAGCTCAACAACAAACGCAAACGCTGCAACTGATGCGATAGACACGCCGAGCGAGACGGCCATCGACAGGATCACATACATCATTCCGCCGTGGAATGTCCGCACGTTGTTGCTTAGCAGACCAGCCTGGTCGTCGATGACAGCAATAACCACGAGCGCCATCAACATGAAGTATGCTAGAATCCACCCGCCAAGCATGTATGCCTTCCGATGAAAACTCCACAGCGGATAGAAATCGGAGAGTGCGCCGATGAAAACACTTGCGACGCCTGGTATTGTGAAGAACCGCAGTGTTGCCTTGCTCTGGTCGTCTGAAAATGCCAGGTATACCGCCAACAGCGGCTCGAAGCAATATAACAAGAAAGGGCCCATGAACCCTGATGCTGCCGCCGAGAACGCGAGCCCGCAGTACTCTTTGGAGAACAGGTCGACGACAGGTCCTGTGCGCAAGCTGCCGTAGAGCATGTGGTTAAACACGTTGGGGGCTGTGACGGCTCGTCTCCTGGCCGTGTCGAGCTCTCGCTCCTGCAGAATCTGAATCGACGGTGGCGCGCTGCTGGACCTACCCACAACAGGAATCTCCGAGTCCGTCCACGTCTGCTCGAACGTGACTGTGCGGTTGCGCTTCGAGTCGCTGGTTTTGCTGAGCTTTCGCTGGGACTGCGCAGCCTTCCTCCTCCTCTCCTCTCCATCTGAGCGCTTCTTGGGTCTCCTCGGAGACTCGCTGTCGTCGTCGTTTTGCAGGTCGCTAATGAGCAGCTCCGAGAACGCTCCGACTCCTCCCTCTTCGTCGCTCTCGCGCGGCAAGCCTGGAACCCACTCGAGCGTGTCCGCAGGAATGTCAACTGGCGCCACAGCCGCCGTGAACGACTCCTCCGAGATGAAGCTCCAGCTCTTGGACAGTCTGTCGCTGCTGTACATGGCGCAACGCCGTCGATATGTATCAAAGCGAGTGCGCAGCCGCTCGAGGCCGTAGCTCCGCGAATTCGCAGCCCCTGGAGCTCGCAGATGGCTCCTCGAGACTGCAACTGAGCTGGCGACGAGCGGAGCTGCCTGGCAATTGGTGCAGCGAGCCGCCGGCCGCTCTGGGCGCCGACTCCGCGCCGGTCTCCTCGCGCGTCGGACCTTCAGGCGGTCGCTGGGTTATGGCGCTGGGTGATGGCCACACCTCGCCCCCGGCTTCCAGCTAGAGCCACAGACGCAGCAGTCGGGGCACCGCGCGCTGATTGGGAGATCAGGAAGGGTTCAGAACGACTTCTTGGAATTTGTATGATATGCAATCGCTCTCCCCTACCCGCGAAGGTGCAGTCGGTGGCTGGATAACCTGCTGGACCGACTCTACGGTACAGTCACAAGAGACGTAGCTGCTCGCATAGTACGTACGTGCCGCCTGCCGTGCCCAATGCGTCGGCCCGAACGCGACGCTCGCCACACTGCGAGTCCAGCGTTGTGGCTGGCGGCGCTCGAGTGCTTGGACGCCAATGGACAGGCGAGTTACTCACCGCAGTCGCTGCAACTCGCTGTTAGTGGGCGAGCGGTGGGGTGAGAGCGAGCAATGGGCACATGAGCCACGATGCGAGTGGCGAGTTGAGGCATTCGACACGCCCGGGCTCTTGCAGCACGATGTCGGCGCGAAAATGCGGACGCAGAGATGGCGACTGGTGGCAGGAGCTGGAAGCGTGAGCGCGTGAACCTAGGTCACTACCATCCTCGATGTGTGCTCTGGCGCTGGATACTTTTGGTCCCGGATGGTGGCCTGCGGTGTTTTTGGACAAGGTCGCTCCTACGGCATCTCATTTGTACAGGCGAGAGCAGTGGTTGCTGTCGCAGACCTACCACTGGTACGCAAGGACGATCCCCACACAGAGTGCCAAGCCAGCCTAATGAAGATCACCATCCGTGTATTACCAGTTCATTGAACCAATCCTGGATGTGGAAATCATTCGTGCAACTTGAATCGGTTAGACCGAAGCACTTGGGGATGACGAGGCGTTGGCCTGGGCCTTAGCAGCGCGTGGCGTGCTAACCTTCTCGCCGAAAGTGAAGTCTTCAGCTGGGGCAGCGGACGATCTCACTGGGATCACGCTAGCGACGAACAGAATATCAATCAGGAATCCCACAAACGTCAGGAACATCACGACGACGCTCCCAATCACGTTCGAACAGTGGAAGTCACAGGCTTCCTCCATGAAGTCCTTCATATCGCCATAGCAAATCTCGTTGCCGATTGGAGAGGCTGCCACCGCAATGGCTGCTGAGAACGCGAGAAGGGCAAATACAGCATCGAAAACGAGCTGCACCATTACGCTCGGCAAACGCCGTCTCTTGATGTCGAATGCAAAGATCCGGAGCCCGAGAAAAATGAGGATGATAATACCGACGGCAATGAGGAAGTTCACCTGCTTCTGAGAGCTGTACTTCTCCTGGCCGAATGTGCAGCTCTTGATTCCTCCGGATCCAGCGGTGATGACAGCAATGAGCCCCAACACAATAGTAATTGCGCGGCAAGTTGGCGGAACTCGCTCATGCACCGGCCGGACCATGATTATCCCTTGATTGCACCTGTGAGGTCTAGCGTGTGTTTCGCTTCTCGCCAAGCGCTTTGTGAGGCGACTTCCAGAATGGCGAGAGCGCCGCCAATATAACCGACAGCGCTTCAGCTGCTTCAAGAGACGAAACTCTCCTCTATCTGCTATATATAAAGCGTCATTGTTCCGCCCAACATCATTCGCTATTCTTGACGGTGAGGCTGAAATTGTGCATCATAGTCGGGATGGCAGGATTCAGCATTGGTGGCTTGTTTGAGGTGCCAGCTCAACCAGATCCATCAAGGAGTGATTTTTGACATGCCAGAACCAAATGAAGACGACACCGATCAGTACGAGTCAAGTGACAGCGACGGCGACGACGACGACTCTTTTGGGACTGACGCGAGCGAAAGCGATGAGGAAAGTGATGATGATGATGAGGATGGCAAGGCGAAGTTAGGACCACTACAGCGCGTCTCAAAGAAGTTGCGGAAAAAGCAACACCGCATTTATGAAGCGCGTCGGCATCCTACCATCGAATGGAAGGAGTCCCAGCGGCGACAAGCGGAGCAAGAGGCACTTATAGCTGCTGAAGTTCGCGAGCGACAGCGACAAGAGGAGGTTCAAAAAGAGAAGCAAGGAAGACGAGAAAGGAAACTAAAACGAAAGGCACAGCGAGAACACACCAAACAAAAAGAGCAAGAATCGCGGGAACTTCTTCGCAATTATGAAGTTTTACTTGCCAAAAGCGATACTCGTTCACGTCTGCTTACAGAGTTTGCAACTGATAATCGTGCCAAGCAAAAGGCTCGACTCGCAAAACGTCAAGCAGAACAGTCAGCATTAGAGGAATCTATCGCAATTGAAAAGGTACCCAGCAATATATTGAAGCTGACACTCATTATTGGTGGTTGACGGTGCTTTGCAGGTTCAAAACAACATCCGCCAGGACGCAGTGGCGCGGATCCAAGAGTTAGCAGAACTAAAAGAAAGCACAGACGTTGCAGACAGAATCGGTCGTCGTGTCGGAATTCTCCCTGCAATCAACACCCCACCTGTACCAACTTCTGCTGACCAAGACGAAACGTCCAGTCTTGTCGTTCTGTTAGTCAACAAAAGCGATGCGATATCTCTTGGATCGCCAGCTAGCACTGGTACTATCGACAAAACCCAATCAGTGTTGCCACCAACCAAACGCTTGTTTTTCACAGTAAATTTGAAAAGGTTCAAGCATGCAGAGGCAATTCGCGGGCAGGATATTGGAGACTTGGGAGCAAAAGAACTCGCGCGATCATTACTCACTGGAGCGTGTCCGCGTGTCAAAAAGTTACAGCTTGGCTGGAATAGGATCAAGTTCCCTGGTACAGCTGCTCTAGCAGACTGTTTTACGCGTGGGTCGTGTGGTCAGCTACAAACACTTGACCTGAAATTTAATTTGGTGGACGCTCAGGCCCTTCGATCTCTTGTAGAAGCAATAGAGAAGGCAGCGCTACCAGAGCTCCTAGATCTCTTCATCCAGGGAAATATAATTGGCGACGAAGGCGCTCGACAGTTAGCTCACGCCATGCTACGTGGATCACTGCGAGGCTTACGTACTATTGACATTCGCCAGAACAGCATCCGCAACGATGGCATTCGAGCGCTCTGGAATGCCTTTTCATCTGAAAGTCTCACGCGGTTTTGCCCCAAACTCCAGTTATTGGACATGCGGCGTAACGAGGCGCAAGGATCGCTGACACGGTCGTTTTGTCCATGCCCACCATACATTCAGTTCTAGTGGAATTGCAATGAAGTAATCTAATGCATAAGATGAGAAGAGTTTGTTATTGGCATGTCTGAGCCTATTTGGACTACCTACTGTCACATGAAGGACGACGACGCGTTCTTAAGTTCTTGAGTCCTGCGCCTTCTTGTCAGCATACTACAAAAGTCGCGCAAACACAGGGTGCGAAACCTACAGGCTCCGTATGAACAGGCTAGAGTCTGGTAGTCCAGTGGGGCTTCTGGGTTATCTCCGTTGGTCCGTTTTAGCGTGCGACAGCGTTGGCTCAGAGCGGTCATTGGAATCAATTCTAGGATCGGACAAAGTGGATACGACAGTTGCTCCAACAACAACAGCATGATCTGGGTGCATATGCGCGAGCAGGCAATCTCATTCATATAAATGACTATTACGAAGGTTCTTGAATTCAAATCGCACTCATAACGCATACGGTAAATAGCGTGTTCTATCAAATCAAAAAGCTGCATCAGACCTCAAGATGCTACGGTGGAACATCTCCATTTTGTCGTCAAGAGAGACGTCCGACCAGAAATCCTGAAAGTCATACGATTCATCGATCCAATTCTTCTTCAAAGCAACCATGCGCGCCACTCTTGCCTGTAGGTTCAAACAGCGATAGAACGGACGTTCTAAACCAGTGAATGTCAGAGCACTACCATCCACGTCATCAAACGTTGTCCGGACATCGAAGCGGCACGGCTTCTTCGACAACGATACGCTGCCGAGGAGCACTCGTCTCTGCTCCGCGCTGAACACTTTATTGCCGTTGCGATCCGCGAGATCAATGAGAGGGGTGTTTTCGATAGATGGATCGAAGAGCTTCAAACGGAAAGCGTTCGTGTCGTCGCGAATGAAACTGATCTGGAAATGGTCGAACGCGTGTTCCAGAGGCTTGAACAGTAGCAACCCATTCCTCTCGTCGTCAATGTTAGATATCTCCATCATCACACGCGACAGGTATTCGTTGCTGCGACGAAACAAATGCGACGCTATCACGAGCGATTTCGGAAACGCAACATTGAGCAGCATACACCGCACCCAGGACTTCTTTCGTCTATAGCATCGATAGTAGTTGCACAAATTGTCCTTGAAATCTCGGTTTTGGTCAGTTGGGGTCGTTGGGGCATGCGTGAGTAACTGAGATAAAATCGCTTCAAGAAGAGTCATGGCTGGAGAGTGGAGATCGCCATGCGGCGGAACAACCACATACATCTTCGCGTCCTTTGCTCCATAGACCCCAATGTCGTCTTCGGGTTGCAAATTGGTGGGAACATCCGCAGTATTCGCATCGAACGCGGTCTTGTCGGTGTAGACGAGGAGTTGGCCAGCGTCCGTTTGAGAGAGAACGTTGGGATACTTCGCTTTCACAGCATCTCTGAACTCATCGACATCTCCACCAGCAGGAAGCTTCACTTTACTCGCGCTTGTCCCCTTGTACGCCGCCCCCTCCTGATCGACGAGAAGAAACCAAACCGGCCTTTCCGCCATCTTGCTTTTTGAAGAATGACAGATATCCCGCAACTCGTGTGCAATTCATCTACAATTCACTTTGCAACTCATTCGTTGACTAATGCTGTGTTGTGTATGCACGGAAAAGCTCTATTCACAAGGTGGTGGTCCTGGCGCGGTGCCGGTTCCGTGTCTGTTCATGGCAGCAGAAGCAGTCAGTCAATGGGAGGTTCCGTGTCGGTGTCGAGCGGATCGGGTGTTTTCGGCAGCGGCGACGTGTCCGTGTCGAGCGCCGTGTCATCAGGAAGCAGCGTGTCGGGTGCGGTTCGAGTGCAGTCTTGCTCGACTGTGGATGGCGCGTCGGGTGAAGTGTTGGAGAGCAGTGGATCCAGCGCGTCGTCTGTCGGCGGGTCTGTGTTGGCGAGCGGAGGCGACTCTGCGAGCGGGTCGTCCGGCAATGCATCTGTGAGCGGCGGTGTGTCGTCGTCCAGCGGCTCTGGTGCGGCTCTGTCAGATAGGTGCAAATCCGCTTAAAACACGCACGACCTTGTGCCTGTCGTTTGGCGGTTCTTCGTCGTGTGGCGCTGGCGGTGACGTGAGCGTGTCAAGCGGTAACTCAAGCAGCGGTTTGTCTGGCGTTGCCCTCGTGTCAAGCGGCTCTGGAGGCGACATTCGTATCATCCAGGGAAGCAGAGTCGGTGGTCGCGTGGCTGTGTCTGGCGGCTCTAGCTCTACGGACGCTGTCGGAGAAATCTTGATCTCTTGCGGCGAGAGGTCTACGAGCACGACGTCGGCGAACACGGCGGCCCCTGGCGTGCAGCTCTGGGTGGCTGTCCTTCTGCTGGGAGCCACGCAGGTGGTGTCATCTCTGTGTCGGGCGGATCTGGACGTCAACTTGGAGGAAGCATGGCGGTGGCGAGCGGTGTCAGCAGCACGAACAACGGCGACGTGTCATTGGGTCGTCGTCTGCGGCGGCGTCTAACACAAGTGGCGCGAGCGGGTCGATGCCACCGGTGCTAGCACCTCTAGGTGTCTGTACCAGACAGGAGCAGCTGCAGCAGCGTCCGTGGCGACTCGGTATCTTTGACGAGCGGCATGGGCGGTGTGGGTGCCTCAAGGAGTGATATGACGGTGGGAAGCGGAGTCTCCTCCGGCGTCGACAGCAGTGTTGTTGCGCGCGTGGCAACCGACGCTTCGGCTTGGCAACGTTGAAGTGGGCATCGTCTGGGCGTGACCCACAATTGTATCCAAGGTGCATTTCGAGCTGCAAGTCAGACGAGCATAAATGCAGAGGGACAGGTGAAAGGTTCGCAACTAGCTACACCACCCAGCACGACTAGCATTGACAAACCCTCTATGTACTCCTACTGGAGTAAGCAATAGCAGTATCGACACTTGTCATAAAGATCTATCGTCCGAGAAGGAGAATACCGTGACTTTGCATGTAAATCGAGAGCCTCTCCGTGCATTGCACGGCACTGTTTTCAGCGTGCTTTTTGGTCAATCAGACGGTCGGTCACATCGTCGTAACAACTCTGGACTAGATATATGAATCCAGAGAACGAATGAGTTGCAAAGTGAATTGTTGATGAATTGCACACGAGTTGCGCCTCGAGAAGGGATATCTGTCATTCTTCAAAAAGCAAGATGGCGGAAAGGCCGGTTTGGTTTCTTCTCGTCGATCAGGAGGGGGCGGCGTACAAGGGGACAAGCGCGAGTAAAGTGAAGCTTCCTGCTGGTGGAGATGTCGATGAGTTCAGAGATGCTGTGAAAGCGAAGTATCCCAACGTTCTCTCTCAAACGGACGCTGGCCAACTCCTCGTCTACACCGACAAGACCGCGTTCGATGCGAATACTGCGGATGTTCCCACCAATTTGCAACCCGAAGACGACATTGGGGTCTATGGAGCAAAGGACGCGAAGATGTATGTGGTTGTTCCGCCGCATGGCGATCTCCACTCTCCAGCCATGACTCTTCTTGAAGCGATTTTATCTCAGTTACTCACGCATGCCCCAACGACCCCAACTGACCAAAACCGAGATTTCAAGGACAATTTGTGCAACTACTATCGATGCTATAGACGAAAGAAGTCCTGGGTGCGGTGTATGCTGCTCAATGTTGCGTTTCCGAAATCGCTCGTGATAGCGTCGCATTTGTTTCGTCGCAGCAACGAATACCTGTCGCGTGTGATGATGGAGATATCTAACATTGACGACGAGAGGAATGGGTTGCTACTGTTCAAGCCCCTGGAACACGCGTTCGACCATTTCCAGATCAGTTTCATTCGCGACGACACGAACGCTTTCCGTTTGAAGCTCTTCGATCCATCTATGTTGCGCGCGTGCTCTGCCGGCTGAGGCAAGCCGCGGTCACGCAAGGGTCACGGACCCAGTTGGACGGGCTGACCCTGATGGGCACCGCCAAAGTTTCCAATGTGTCGCTGATGCGCACGTTGAAGTACCTCGAAGGTCCACTTCGAGAGGTCTCACTCGCCAACTCAGCCAGGCGAAGTGCAGTCAGTAGCTCGTAGTCTAAATCTGGTATCGAATCACTTGAGAATTTGCACCCTGCTTCTCACTCCACACCTCCGATTCTACAGGTTAACAGCCACAGTTTGCTCAAAGAATGGCCGCCTCGACTCGCACGTCTCGCCGCACGCTATCGGCGAGCGACTCAACTACGACGACTAGGGACGCTGCGTCACTAACGACAGCCCCTGCCTCAACTGCGGGGCCTCAAGATGGCGACAGCACACAGCTATCTTCTTCTGTGACGAGCCCCAGCTCTGTGCCTGGCGGTGGCGCGCTGCCAACAGGCGTGCCGGGAGGAGACGGAGGTGATGAACCCGATGACGAGCCCACGCCCGACGGAAGTGAGGCAAGTGGTGACGAGAACAAGGCCGCGGAGGAGAGCAAGCCGCCCGTGAAAATTGATATTCGCAACATCAAGATCGAAAAATTTGATGGTCACGTTGAGTCAGGAGCGTTCGACTCCAATGTGCGAGACTGGTGGGAGGAATTCGAAGACCAAGTCGCCGACGCTCAACTATTGGCAGGACAATCTTGGCCGGAAGACGCGAAGCTTTCCGTGCTCAAGATGCACCTAACGGGAATGGCAAGGAGATGGTTCCGAACGTGGAGGAATGGACACCAGAACTCCACGTTACTGGAGGCGGGGGAGGCACTTATCGAGCAATTCCGATCGCGACTCACCGACCCGAAGATTGCACAGAAGATCGCAAAAGAAGGAAAGTCCTGGGGTGAAACGTATCGCGAATATGCCGACCGACTGCTCGGAATGACCGACGCCATGGAAGGCGGGAATCGTGTTGCTTCTAATGCTCGTCACGCTTTGGACGCCTTCGTGAACCTCGCATGGCCAAAGTATACGGACCACCTAAAGACAGTCATCAACCTACGATCCAGCAGCCCTGTACAGGAGCTCGGTTCAGCAGTCATGGCCCTCATGGACTTTGCTGGAACGGACGGAAAGGCTCACTCGCGCCCGAAGCCTATACTCGCAGTGTCCAACCAAAAGAAATCAGAGCGACGTACGCCGAATGCCAAGTCCCCAAAAGCACCTACAAAAGTGAGTCAAACCCCAAAGAAGCGCGGTGCTCAAGCGAATGCTGCGGTGGTGGAGCGCAAGCAAAAGAAGCCCAAGAAGCTACCGCCACGCAACAAGTTCGCGTGTTACATTTGCGGTGACTCAGGACACATCGCCAAATTTCATCGTCAGTACCTGTCAGGAGACCAGGAGACGGAGACCGAAAATGGTAGTGCCAACCAAGCCGCTGCTGCTATCAATTCAGGATCCGAGGGCGAACCCTCAGCTTCCTCCGACGCGAAGTCGGAAGACGAAGAATGAAGGGGTGGCCTCAGGTGGGGCCCGGTTCTGATGGACTCGGGTGCGTCACACCACCTGACTGGCCGACAAGATATTCTGGAATCTATTATCCCCGATCAGCCGCTGATTATCAAGATTGCAGACGGAAGGACGGTGGTGGCTCGCGCCAAGGGAACAATGAGGCTGAATGTGGCGGTGGACAAAGGAAACGGGGATGCGGCGATGAAAGAATGGCTCGTACCGAACGTGTACTTTGTCCCTGGTCTGCGTTCCACATTGTTATCTGTATCAACCCTCATCCAAGCTGGTCATGAAATATCGTTCACCTCGTCGAGCTGCACAGTATACAACGGCAAGCACCGCCAAGTAACTTGCATGGCGCGATTGCAAGGCGGGGTTTATGCAGTAATGACAGACCAACCGACGGAGGCAATGACAGAAGCTCACGCAGCAAATGTACTCGGACAGGATGTGAAGACCTGGCATAGAAGGCTCGGGCACGTCGGTTACTCTACCCTTCGAGATCTCGCGCGCAGCGGTGCCCTGAAAGGTCTCAAGATCAAGGTCGGGGATCCCCCACCCATGTGCACGATATGTGCGCTCACTAAGTCTACAAGGCAGTCGGCTCCACAGCAGAGAACGAGCAGCGACGAAGTAGCTGCAGGTGTGTGTCACATTGATCTGAGCGGCCCAGTAGCCCCATCCAAAGACGGAAAGCGATACATTATGGTGATAGTGTGGCGAGACTACATTCAGGCGTTTGGCCTCAGAACTAAGGGTGAAGCAACTGGTCGAGTACGCGCCTTCCTCAACATGATCGAAAGGCACGCAGAAGTTCCTGCCTCATCGATCAAGGTGCTCCGAACTGACGGTGGAAGAGAATTCCTGAATAAAGACTTTCGCAGACTGACGGACGCCAAGGGAATCTTGCACGAGCACGCGACTAGATACTCATCCTTCCAAAATGGCGTAGCTGAACGGGCTATTCGCACTGTTACTGAGATGGCGTCTGCCATGTTGGCAGACTCGGGTCTGCATCACTGGCTTTGGGAAGACGCACTCAAACACGCTGCCTTCATTCGCAACCGCATTCCGAAGCAAGGGAAGTCCATCACGCCGCACGAAAAGCTGTTCGGAAGGCGACCAGACATCAGTAAAGTGCCAATCTTCGGACAAGCAGTAGTCTCGCGCATACCCGACCAAATCAGACGAAAAGATTATCGATTCACTGATCCGCGTGGGGAACTGGGAGCGTTCGTTGGCTGTAACGACGAAGTCAAGGGGTTCCGCTTACTCATCCCCGGTCAAGCTCGACGAATCATTGAAAGCCGCGACGTCACGGTGTTGGACCGCATGCTACATGAGCTTGAGCCAGTACTCCTCGATGATGATGGCAACCCGGACGATAACGAAGGCCAGGCAGCTGCATCTGACGTCGACAATGACTTTGACGACGAAACTGATGTGCACCCGTCACCACTGACTGTCCAGCGCAGATCCAGAAGGCTAGCCCAGCTTCGAAACGAACAAGTCCAGGCCACCGCGGTACTCGCAGAGATCATTCGGGAACCTCTCACGTTTGCTGAGGCTATGCGCTCGCCTCAAAGAGACCGGTGGCGAGAAGCCATCGACCTGGAAGTGAAGACTCTGTTCGACAACGGTACCTTCGAGTGGGTCAATCTTCCTCCCGGATCAGATGCCCTGGACCACACGATCCAGTTTCGCGTGAAGACTGATGAGAAGGGAAACATCTCGCGATACAAAGCAAGACTCTGTGCTCGAGGGGATCGTCAAGAATTCTTGCTAAACTTTATGGATACTTACGCTCCTGTGGCAGCGATGGTGACGGTACGAGTATTTCTGGTAGTGGCTGCAAAACTCGGTCTCCAAGTGCATCAAGGCGATGTACCTGCGGCATATGTGAAGGCCGAGCTCCGAGAAGAGATTTACATGAAACCCGTGCCTGGATACGCTCGAGGCAACCAACGCGGACAAGTCTGGCGACTGCGGAAGGCACTCTACGGCCTAAAACAAGCTGGCCGAGAGTGGAACAAAGAGATCGACAGCTTTCTGAAATCATCAGGATTGAAGCCAACTGAAGCTGATGCTTGCTTGTACTTCGCGTACGTGGCCGGATCCCTTCTGCTCGTGTGCTTGTATGTTGATGACTTGCTCGTCGCCCATCGCGAGGAAGAGCACATTCAACGGTTGATGGACTCGCTGTATCGAAGATATCAAGTGAAGGACATGGGGTCACCAACACAGTTTCTCGGGATGTCGATCGAACGCCCGGGGCCTAACTGTATACTGGTATCCCAAACAGCCTATGTCGACGAGATGTTACATCGGTTTGCCATGGACGAGTCAAGACCAGTAGCCACGCCCATGGTGCCCAACACTCGCTTAGATATTGAGTCGTCAAACATGTGCCAAGATGAAGAAGACACCATGAGCCGCATGCCGTACAGACAAGCTGTCGGATCTCTACTCTATCTTGCCAGAGTAACCCGACCTGATATTGCGTTCACCGTTGCTCAGCTCGCTCGGCACTGCGCCAAACCGAGGAAAGTGGCATGGGACGCCGTGAAGCACTTAATGCGGTATCTCAAAGGTACTCGAGATATGAGACTCAGCCTCGAACCCAGCGATGAAGGCATCGTTGCTGCTTCCGACGCTGACTGGGCAAATGATATCACGGATCGCAAGTCTGTATCCGGACACGTCGTGTTTCTCTTTGGCTGTCCAGTAGCATGGACTAGCAAAAAGCAGTCAATCGTGGCGAAATCGAGCACAGCAGCCGAGTACGTTGCGGCTGACATGGCCATTGAAGACGCGATGCTTGTACAACTAGCCATCAACGAAGTATTAAAGCGACAGGTACCAGTGACGCTGGCCATGGACAGTCAGCCGGCGATATCGCGACTCAAACGTCACGGACTCAGCGAGACTCAAAAGACAGTAGATGTCAAGTACAAGTCCGCAAAGATGCTTCTCCACGAGGGGGTTCTGGCGGTGGAATACGTGCCGACAGGTCTGATGCCCGCCGACATGTTGACCAAGTCTCTCGCTCGTACCCAGCTGCTGAGAAAGCGAGGGTTGTGCGGCTTGGTGGCTCTCGCATAACCCTTCGCGCTGACTCACGGCTTGCGGGGGAGGTGTTGCGCGCGTGCTCTGCCGGCTGAGGCAAGCCGCGGTCACGCAAGGGTCACGGACCCAGTTGGACGGGCTGACCCTGATGGGCACCGCCAAAGTTTCCAATGTGTCGCTGATGCGCACGTTGAAGTACCTCGAAGGTCCACTTCGAGAGGTCTCACTCGCCAACTCAGCCAGGCGAAGTGCAGTCAGTAGCTCGTAGTCTAAATCTGGTATCGAATCACTTGAGAATTTGCACCCTGCTTCTCACTCCACACCTCCGATTCTACAATCTATCGAAAACACCCCTCTCATTGATCTCGCGGATCGCAACGGCAACAAAGTGTTCAGCGCGGAGCAGAGACGAGTGCTCCTCGGCAGCGTATCGTTGTCGAAGAAGCCGTGCCGCTTCGATGTCCGGAAAACGTTTGGTGACGTGGATGGTAGTGCTCTGACATTCACTGGTTTAGAACGTCCGTTCTATCGCTGTTTGAACCTACAGGCAAGAGTGGCGCGCATGGTTGCTTTGAAGAAGAAGTGGATCGATGAATCGTATGACTTTCAGGATTTCTGGTCGGACGTCTCTCTTGACGACAAAATGGAGATGTTCCACCGTAGCATCATGAAGTCTGATGCAGCTTTTTGATTTGATAGAACACGCTATTTACCGTATGCGTTATGAGTGCGATTTGAATTCAGGAACCTTCGTAATAGTCATTTATATGAATGAGATTGCCTGCTCGCACATATGCACCCAGATCATGCTGTTGTTGTTGGAGCAACTGTCGTA
Source organism: Phytopythium helicoides (assembly GCA_024867545.1). Taxonomy (NCBI): domain Eukaryota; phylum Oomycota; class Peronosporomycetes; order Pythiales; family Pythiaceae; genus Phytopythium; species Phytopythium helicoides. The sequence continues at coordinate 1,654,552 of JANFNE010000005.1, forward strand.
TCCATTTTGTCCGATCCTAGAATTGATTCCAATGACCGCTCTGAGCCAACGCTGTCGCACGCTGAAACGGACCAACGGAGATAACCCAGAAGACCCCACAGGACTCAAGATTAGCTAAGATTTCCCGTCATTCACCGACACGATTCTCTGCATCTCATGGGTTAACTCAATTGCCGAAGATTTCAAGATCGCGGCATAATTCATATGACATTCGTCAGACCAGCATCCGCAACGATGGCATTCGAGCGCTCTGGAATGCCTTTTCATCTGAAAGTCTCACGCGGTTTTGCCCCAAACTCCAGTTATTGGACATGCGGCGTAACGAGGCGCAAGGATCGCTGACACGGTCGTTTTGTCCATGCCCACCATACATTCAGTTCTAGTGGAATTGTAATGCATGCGATGAGAAGAGTTTGTTATTGGCATGTCTGAACCTATTTGGGCTACCTACTGTCACATGAAGGACGACGACGCGTTCTTAAGTTCTTGAGTCCTGCGCCATCTTGTCAGGATATTACAAAAGTCGAGCAAACACAGGGTGCGAAACCTACAGGCTCCGTATGAACAGGCTAGAGTCTGGCAGTCCTGTGAGGTTTCTGGGTTATCTCCGTTGGTCCGTTTCAGCGTGCGACAGCGTTGGCTCAGAGCGGTCATTGGAATCAATTCTAGGATCGGACAAAATGGATACGACAGTTGCTCCAACAGCAACAGCATGATCTGGGTGAATATGTGCGAGCAGGCAATCTCATTCATATAAATGACTATTACGAAGGTTCCTGAATTCAAATCGCACTCATAACGCATACGGTAAATAGCGTGTTCTATCAAATCAAAAAGCTGCATCAGACTTCATGATGCTACGGCGGAACATCTCCATTTTGTCGTCAAGAGAGACGTCCGACCAGAAATCCTGAAAGTCATACGATTCATCGATCCACTTCTTCTCTAAAGCAACCCATGGCGGATACAAAGATCCCCAACGATCCAGAACGAAGGCCATGGCGGAGGTAAAGCGAGCAAAGGAAGAGCTGAACGATATTCAGGCGAGAGCACGCCAGGTCAAAGTTGATGCTCAAAAGGCAGATCAGAAGGTGGCGAGTATGATGGGAGAGCTTCAGAAGTGTGAAGCCAACAAGCAGCACGCCGTGCCATTTGCTTCGACACTTTGGCAAAGAAAGGAGAACGACAAAGCTGATGGGCTTGCGCGCTTGTTGCCAATTGTTTTTTGCTCGTGTTAGTTTTGTTGGTTTGATTTTTGAGGGGAATAAAGCACACACACACACACACACACACACACACACACACACACACACACACACACACACACACACACACACACACAATCGCTACAGCATAACGAACATCTACGCACACCAAGTACGCGCTGCAACAGCTTGATAAATAAACTCAACGCTTAACGCCAACGTGGACGGACGCTCGTGGACACGCGAGGCCGGGCCGACAGCCTCACGTTGGCGCCGATTGCCTTGGCAGCGGCTTGCTCCTCGCGGCGGCGTCCCATAGAGACGAACCGAGTATCGCGTTGTTGGCGAGTGACGGAAGCGGCAGGAGCGCTTGTGGCAACAACCGGTTGCTGAACGCTGATGTTGACGTCGGCGTTGACGATGATGTTGGACAGCTCCGCACCGACGGAAATCGTAGAAGCAGCAGTAGCAGCAGTACTGGGTTTGCTCGTGCGCGTGCTGTTGGCACTGCTGTGGGAGCTGGCACTGGTCTTGGAGAACTTCTGACTGACAATCGGCGACCGTGTCATCGCCGTGGAGGTCGCATTGTAGGACTGCTCTTCGCGACGCCGGCCCAGAGACACGAAGTGGTTGAGCTGGAACTCGCGCTCCTCTCGCTGGCGCCGGAGCTCGAGGAGGCAAGCGAGGAGCGCTCCACCCGTCTGGGAGGTTGGTTGGTCGGCCTTGTTACGAGCGAGAAAGCGTGCATAGCGTGGCACGGTGGAGTCTTCGGCAGACTTGAGCTCAGCTGTTGCCATGGCTGTGGCCGTTGCTGTGATCGGGGCCGCATTCAGCTCGGCCTCGGACTCGACCTCGAAGTCGGCCTCGGACTCGGACTCGAAGTCGGACTCGAAGTCGGACTCGGACTCGGAGTTGATGTTGTACTCGTCCTCAACTTCAGCCTCGGCAGGCACGCCGGCGTCTTCTTCGCACTCGCAGTCGTCCGAGTATTCCGAGAAGTCATCCTCGTCGTCATCGAGGTCGATGTCGTCGAAGTTGAGCTTGCGCTGGACCGGCAGGTACTCGCCATCCTCCGACTCGGCGTCTTCTTCGCTCTCGTAGGAGTCGCATTCGAGGTCGCTGTACTCGAGGCCGTCGATTTCGGCGAGTTCCGAGGAGGCGTAAGCGTCGCTGCTGTAGTCGCTGGCGTGGTCGCTACAGGCTTCGTAGTTGTTGACGCCGTCGTAGTACTTGTTGTTGTTCCTGGCGCAGCAGCTGCTGTCGGCGTCGAGCATGAATGGCACATCGCCCGGGTTGTAGCAGTAGACGTGCTCAAACGCGAGGCGCTCCGAGTCGCTGTAGTAGTCGTCGTCGGTCGTATCTTCGTCGGCAGTCGAGTCGACTTGTTCGAGTTCGCCTTGAGCTTCGGCTTGGGTTTGGACGGTGGCTGGCACAGTGGTTGTCGCCACCAGGTCCTTCGAGAGGTCGGCGGCGAGGCTCTCGAGTGTCTTTGCGTCGCTCGAGGTCGCTCGAGAGGCCGAAACGGAGGCTGGGGCCGTGGAACGCGCGCGGACGGCGACGGGCGAGCGCAGCAGCAGGGCCGCGTAGCAGGCGACAGCGAGGGCGAGCAGCGCCAAACAGGCGACGAGGAGGAGCAGCACGAGCAGCGCGAGGGCGGCGGCGAGTGTGGCGCTCATGGTGACGGTCGAGAGAGGCGAGGTGGCGGCTTGTCTGGGAGCCGGCAAAACGGAAAGTGGCGCCTAGGCTGGAGAAAAAAGGCAACATGGATCGACTTGGATTCAGTATGGCTCGATTCGAAAGGCGGCACTAAAAAACCTTGGAGAAAGGGCCAGGAAATCTCGATTTCGCGAGTCAAAGTAGCGATTTGGCGCCACCCACGTGCGTTCTTGGTCGGCTCATGGACACTGCAGCCGATCAATCGATCCCCGCGTTGTTGAGACCAGCTGGTCGTCAAGATACGGACGGTCGGTGCAGGTCTGGTTGAAGCAGCATGTAGCCATGATCACGAATCGTACCTAGTCGGATGTAACGTCGAAGCAGCTGGACGTCCCTCTCACATTCACCACCACCACTGACACCGCTCCATAGCCAAAGTTTGATGGCTATGATATGCTTTGAGCTGTATTTGAATCGAAGAACGGAATGAGGCGACTGCGTGAGCGGATATAGAGACGCCAAAGTCAACAGCTCGGACCATATCTTGACATGCACATGAAAGACTGTTTTGCGCTACAGTTGTGCCAACTGTGTGCGTCCATGAACAAGGATCGGGAACTTGGGTTGCCAGGAGCTTTCATTTAGGCATCAACCACAGCACTACTATAGTAAAACGAAAGCAGGGTGCTCATATGTGGTGAGCGGAGAGGACACGAGCTCCATCGGTAGTCGTCCCTCGCATCAACGTTACATCCGACTAGGTACGATTCGTGATCATGGCTACATGCTGCTTCAACCAGACCTGCACCGACCGTCCGTATCTTGACGACCAGCTGGTCTCAACAACGCGGGGATCGATTGATCGGCTGCAGTGTCCATGAGCCGACCAAGAACGCACGTGGGTGGCGCCAAATCGCTACTTTGACTCGCGAAATCGAGATTTCCTGGCCCTTTCTCCAAGGTTTTTTAGTGCCGCCTTTCGAATCGAGCCATACTGAATCCAAGTCGATCCATGTTGCCTTTTTTCTCCAGCCTAGGCGCCACTTTCCGTTTTGCCGGCTCCCAGACAAGCCGCCACCTCGCCTCTCTCGACCGTCACCATGAGCGCCACACTCGCCGCCGCCCTCGCGCTGCTCGTGCTGCTCCTCCTCGTCGCCTGTTTGGCGCTGCTCGCCCTCGCTGTCGCCTGCTACGCGGCCCTGCTGCTGCGCTCGCCCGTCGCCGTCCGCGCGCGTTCCACGGCCCCAGCCTCCGTTTCGGCCTCTCGAGCGACCTCGAGCGACGCAAAGACACTCGAGAGCCTCGCCGCCGACCTCTCGAAGGACCTGGTGGCGACAACCACTGTGCCAGCCACCGTCCAAACCCAAGCCGAAGCTCAAGGCGAACTCGAACAAGTCGACTCGACTGCCGACGAAGATACGACCGACGACGACTACTACAGCGACTCGGAGCGCCTCGCGTTTGAGCACGTCTACTGCTACAACCCGGGCGATGTGCCATTCATGCTCGACGCCGACAGCAGCTGCTGCGCCAGGAACAACAACAAGTACTACGACGGCGTCAACAACTACGAAGCCTGTAGCGACCACGCCAGCGACTACAGCAGCGACGCCTACGCCTCCTCGGAACTCGCCGAAATCGACGGCCTCGAGTACAGCGACCTCGAATGCGACTCCTACGAGAGCGAAGAAGACGCCGAGTCGGAGGATGGCGAGTACCTGCCGGTCCAGCGCAAGCTCAACTTCGACGACATCGACCTCGATGACGACGAGGATGACTTCTCGGAATACTCGGACGACTGCGAGTGCGAAGAAGACGCCGGCGTGCCTGCCGAGGCTGAAGTTGAGGACGAGTACAACATCAACTCCGAGTCCGAGTCCGAGGCCGACTTCGAGTCCGACTTCGAGTCCGACTTCGAGTCCGAGTCCGAGGCCGAGCTGAATGCGGCCCCGATCACAGCAACGGCCACAGCCATGGCAACAGCTGAGCTCAAGTCTGCCGAAGACTCCACCGTGCCACGCTATGCACGCTTTCTCGCTCGTAACAAGGCCGACCAACCAACCTCCCAGACGGGTGGAGCGCTCCTCGCTTGCCTCCTCGAGCTCCGGCGCCAGCGAGAGGAGCGCGAGTTCCAGCTCAACCACTTCGTGTCTCTGGGCCGGCGTCGCGAAGAGCAGTCCTACAATGCGACCTCCACGGCGATGACACGGTCGCCGATTGTCAGTCAGAAGTTCTCCAAGACCAGTGCCAGCTCCCACAGCAGTGCCAACAGCACGCGCACGAGCAAACCCAGTACTGCTGCTACTGCTGCTTCTACGATTTCCGTCGGTGCGGAGCTGTCCAACATCATCGTCAACGCCGACGTCAACATCAGCGTTCAGCAACCGGTTGTTGCCACAAGCGCTCCTGCCGCTTCCGTCACTCGCCAACAACGCGATACTCGGTTCGTCTCTATGGGACGCCGCCGCGAGGAGCAAGCCGCTGCCAAGGCAATCGGCGCCAACGTGAGGCTGTCGGCCCGGCCTCGCGTGTCCACGAGCGTCCGTCCACGTTGGCGTTAAGCGTTGAGTTTATTTATCAAGCTGTTGCAGCGCGTACTTGGTGTGCGTAGATGTTCGTTATGCTGTAGCGATTGTGTGTGTGTGTGTGTGTGTGTGTGTGTGTGTGTGTGTGTGTGTGTGTGTGTGCTTTATTCCCCTCAAAAATCAAACCAACAAAACTAACACGAGCAAAAAACAATTGGCAACAAGCGCGCAATCCCCTCAGCTTTGTCGTTCTCCTTTCTTTGCCAAAGTGACGAAGCAAATGAAACGCCTGGGCTTTAACCAGCCAGCGAACGGCGTGTCCAAGTGCATCAGCTGAAATAGCGAGCGCATCAGCTGCGACTTGTCAGCTTTGCTTTGAGATTTGAGACCGGGATTGGCGCATGGGCGATCGATCACCAAGAGCAAGATCTCGCATGGCAAAGGGTGGGTACGGGCCACAAAGGCACAGCCAATTCGCCAATTCAGGACGGCGTGGCGTGCGGGAGGGGATGTTGAAGCGCGCTGCCGTTGGAGACGACGTCGCTGCAGGCACAGGCCGTATGACACATGTTGCACGAAGGTAGCTGTTCGATTTGACTCTTTACAGACTGTTTGGTTTGAGTATTTACAGATATGGAGGGCAACCGCGATCGGCTTCGGCAGGGTTTCCCGGCGCCAAGCCAAGCCGCTTCAGGCGCCAACGGCAAGGCTTGCAGTTGGCGCGCATTGACGAGAAAGGACGCGCCGGCATGCACGTGAAGCAGGTGGTGGTGAGCGGGTTCCGCAGCTACCGCGACCAGGTGGCCGTGGAGCCGTTCAGCCGGGAGCAATCAATTCTAGGATCGGACAAAATGGATACGGCAGTTGCTCCAACAACAACAGCACGATCTGGGTGAATATGTGCGAGCAGGCAATCTCATTCATATAAATGACTATTACGAAGGTTCTTGAATTCAAATCGCACTCATAACGCATACGGTAAATAGCGTGTTCTATCAAATCAAAAAGCTGCATCAGACTTCATGATGCTACGGTGGAACATCTCCATTTTGTCGTCAAGAGAGACGTCCGACCAGAAATCCTGAAAGTCATACGATTCATCGATCCACTTCTTCTTCAAAGCAACCATGCGCGCCACTCTTGCCTGTAGGTTCAAACAGCGATAGAACGGACGTTCTAAACCAGTGAATGTCAGAGCACTACCATCCACGTCACCAAACGTTTTCCGGACATCGAAGCGGCACGGCTTCTTCGACAACGATACGCTGCCGAGGAGCACTCGTCTCTGCTCCGCGCTGAACACTTTGTTGCCGTTGCGATCCGCGAGATCAATGAGAGGGGTGTTTTCGATAGATGGATCGAAGAGCTTCAAACGGAAAGCGTTCGTGTCGTCGCGAATGAAACTGATCTGGAAATGGTCGAACGCGTGTTTCAGAGGCTTGAACAGTAGCAACCCATTCCTCTCGTCGTCAATGTCAGATATCTGCATCATCTCACTCGACAGGTATTCGTTGCTGCGACGAAACAAATGCGACGCTATCACGAGCGATTTCGGAAACGCAACATTGAGCAGCATACATCGCACCCAGGACTTCTTTCGTCTATAGCATTGATAGAAGTTGCACAAATTGTCCTTGAAATCTCGGTTTTGGTCAGTGAGGGTCGTTGGGGCATGCGTGAGTAACTGAGGTAAAATCGTTTCAAGAAGAGTCATGGCTGGAGAGTGGAGATCGCCATGCGGCGGAACAACCACATACATCTTCGCGTCCTTTGCTCCATAGACCCCAATGTCGTCTTCGGGTTGCAAATTGGTGGGAACATCCGCAGTATTCGCATCGAACGCGGTCTTGTCGGCGTAGACGAGGAGTTGGGCGGAAACAATCCCGTGGAGAATGCCAGAGTTCTTCGCATACACAGCATCTCTGAACTCATCGACATCTCCACCAGCAGAAAGCTTCACTTTACTCGCGCTTGTCCCCTTGTACGCCGCCCCCTCCTGATTGACGAGAAGAAACCAAACCGGCCTTTCCGCCATCTTGCTTTTTGAAGAATGACAGATATCCCTTCGAGGCGCAACTCGTGTGCAATTCATCTACAATTCACTTTGCTATTCATTCGTTCTCTGGATTCATTTATCCAGTCCAGGGTTGTTAGGACGATGTGACCGACTGTCTGATTGACCAAAAAGCACCCCGAAAACAATGCCGTGCAATACACGGAGAAGCTCTCGATTTACATGCAAAGTCACGGTATTCTCCTTCTCGGACGATAGATCTTCATGACAAGTGTCGATACTGCTATTGCTTACTCCAGTAGGAGTACATAGAGGGTTTGTCAATGCTAGTCGTGCTGGCTGGTGTAGCTAGTTGCGAACTTTTCACCTGTCCCTCTGCATTTATGCTCGTCTGACTTGCAGCTCGAAATGCACCTTGGATACAATTGTGGGTCACGCCCAGAGGATGTCCACTTCGACGTTGCCAAGCCGAAGCGTCGGTGGCCACGCGCGCAACAACACTGCTGTCGACGCCGGAGACTCCGCTTCCCACCGTCATATCACTCCTTGAGGCACCCACACCGCCCATGCCGCTCGTCAAAGATACCGAGTCGCCACGGACACTACTGCAGCTGCTCCTGTCTGGTACAGACACCTAGAGGTGCTAGCACCGGTGGTATCGACCCGCTCGCGCCACTTGTGTTAGACGCCGCCGCAGACGACGACCCAATGACACGTCGCCGTTGTTCGTGCTGCTGACACCGCTCGCCACCGCCATGCTTCCTCCAAGTTGACGTCCAGAGCCGCCCGACACAGAGATGACACCACCAACGTGGCTCCCATAGGAAGGACAGCCACCCAGAGCTGCACGCCAGGGGCCGCCGTGTTCGCCGACGTCGTGCTCGCAGACCTCTCGCCGCAAGAGATCAAGACTTCTCCGACAGCGTCCGTCGAGCTAGAGCCGCCAGACACAGCCACGCGACCACCGTCCGCAATGGACGCTCCCACTTATACGGCGATGTAGCCTGCAGAGACGCTGCACACAAACCCACTCAACAGCGTCACCCCGCCGAAGCTCGCGCCAGTCCCGCTTGACACGAACACACCGCCGCTCGTCTTCGAGCTTGCTTCACTCGACACACGCACCGAGGCACCGGCAGTCGAAGAGCTTGCACCGCCCGGCACACTCACGTCGCCACTGACCGATCCAGCGCCGCCAGACACCGACAAAGACCCACCAGTGCCGACAGACGCAGAGCTCGCGCCGCCAGAGAAAGTCACGTTTCCTCCAAATAGACAGCCAGATTCGCCAGACACGCTCACCACACCGCCAGAAGCAGTCGTAGACGCACCCGACGAGATCGACACCGACCAGGACGCACCGCCAGATGCAGAGCCGCTTGAAACACGCACGACTCCGCTCTCCACGGCCCCCGTCACAGCGCTTGAACCCACGCTCACCGCGCCGCTTGTCGACTCGCTAGCACCGCTCAGAATGCTCACGCTGTCGCCCGCGCCACTCGACGACGCACCACTCGACAGAGATATGGATGCTGCTGCCGCTCACGGAAGATCCATGCGCGGCCTCGATCTTGTCGGCAACAGACGATGCCGACGATCCGCTTCCAATGCGTACGGAGATGCTCGAGACCGTAGAGTCGCCGCTCGTCACGGTCACGTTTTCGCTGCTGCTACTGCTGCTGCTCGCAGCACCGTGCGCCGAGATCACCACCGAGGCGCTACTGCCGACGCTGCTTCCCTGGATGATACGAATGCCGCCTCCAGAGCCGCTTGACACGAGGGCAACGCCAGACAAACCGCTGCTTGAGTTACCGCTTGACACGCTCACGTTACCGCCAGCGCCACACGACGAAGAACCGCCAAACGACAGGCACAGGGTCGTGCGTGTTTCAAGCGGATTTGCACCTATCTGACAGAGCCGCACCAGAGCCGCTGGACGACGACACACCGCCGCTCACAGACGCATTGCCGGACGACCCGCTCGCAGAGTTGCCTCCGCTCGCCAACACAAAGCCGCCGACAGAAGACGCGCTGGATCCACTGCTCTCCAACACTTCACCCGACGCGCCATCCACAGTCGAGCCAGACTCCACTCGAGCCGCACCCGACACGCTGCTTCCTGATGACACGGCGCTAGACACGGACACGTCGCCGCTGCTGAAAACACCCGATCCGCTCGACACCGACACGGAACCTCCCATTGACTGACTGCTTCTGCTGCCATAAACAGACACGGAACCGGCAGCAGACACCACCGCGCCAGGACCACCACCTTGTGAATCCAGAGCTTTTCCGTGCATACACAACACAGCATTAGTCAACGAATGAGTTGCATAGTGAATTGTAGATGAATTGCACTCGAGTTGCGCCTCGAGAAGGGATATCTGTCATTCTTCAAAAAGCAAGATGGCGGAAAGGCCGGTTTGGTTTCTTCTCGTCAATCAGGAGGGGGCGGCGTACAAGGGGACAAGCGCGAGTAAAGTGAAGCTTCCTGCTGGTGGAGATGTCGATGAGTTCAGAGATGCTGTGTATGCGAAGAACTCTGGCATTCTCCACGGGATTGTTTCCGCCCAACTCCTCGTCTACGCCGACAAGACCGCGTTCGATGCGAATACTGCGGATGTTCCCACCAATTTGCAACCCGAAGACGACATTGGGGTCTATGGAGCAAAGGACGCGAAGATGTATGTGGTTGTTCCGCCGCATGGCAATCTCCACTCTCCAGCCATGACTCTTCTTGAAACGATTTTACCTCAGTTACTCACGCATGCCCCAACGACCCTCACTGACCAAAACCGAGATTTCAAGGACAATTTGTGCAACTTCTATCAATGCTATAGACGAAAGAAGTCCTGGGTGCGATGTATGCTGCTCAATGTTGCGTTTCCGAAATCGCTCGTGATAGCGTCGCATTTGTTTCGTCGCAGCAACGAATACCTGTCGAGTGAGATGATGCAGATATCTGACATT